>OX940974.1:153535956-154124956 GCA_954871275.1 Leptopterna dolabrata
CCACAGTCATGCAGCATGGCTATAAGAGCGAATTTTCGAAGAATAACTGATTTTATGTAAAACTGTTTTATCTCAAGAAATAACCACGTTCCTTCATCTTCAAAGTGCTCCAGTTTGAGAACGGAATGAGATATCGCAATTCTGATTTCACCATCGTGTTCAGCGTAGAAAAACCTTTAAAATGAGGTGTCACTTGTCAGACTGTTTCATTTTGGGAATTTATGGGTAATTTTTCCCCCCTCAAACTCCCCAAAACTCCCCCTTAGAGAGACCCGATTCTGCCCATCTACGAACTTTGGCCTGTCGATTGCCAAGACAGATTTTTTCGTGCAAATTTGAACTTTTTATCTCAATTCTGTCGAGAGTTATCGTCTGGAATGACACATACATATATAAACACACACACACATATATATATATATATATATATATATATATATATAATATATATATATATATATATATATATATATATATATATATAATTTTTGGTGTCTTTCGGCAGTGAATTCAGGATGGGTCTGAAACGGATTTTGGTATAAAAATCTTTCGGAAATTCGAGTTTAAAATTTTGGACCGAGAACAATAGCTTCCTTTTCTTCGAAAATTCGCTAAAATCACATGGAGTTAAATCCGGACACTGAGCAGGGCCAATTAATGTCTCCCCTCAGTGAAATGACCTTCCCCGGAAACATTTGCCTCACAACTTCATCGACCTCCGGGCTGTGTGAGCCGTGGCTCCGTCTTGCTGAAACCAAACGTGGGCGATGTCAATGTCGAGGATTTAACTCCATGTGATTTTTTCCTGTGGGGTTACCTCAAGGCTGAGGTGTACAAACACAAACCGCGAAATTTAAACGAATTGAAGGTCGCAATTGACTTGGAAATCCAAATGATTCGGATCGACGTCTTACAACGAGTGATGGACAACTACAGAATGCGCCATCAGAGTTGCATCGACAAAGGCGGCCGTCATCTTCGAGATGTTTTGTTTAAAACTCATGATTAAAATGTTATGAATTGTAGAATAATTGGGTATCAATAAATTTTTTATATCATGCTTAGTTTTTTTTATGGCCTCCTGAAATCGTAAAGGAAGTTGTGCCGCACCCTGTACATGTTGTCCCGTAAAGTTTCCCTCCCCCACCCTTATATTATCCATTGTAAAAAATAGTATTTTCTTTTCTTTTTCTTCAAAGATAAAAATTAAACCGTACCTCCTCAGTTTTGATTTACCACTCCCCATGGACCTTAGCCATACTATCCATGCAATAACGCAGTCACCCAAAAACTTTTAATACCTCTAAAATCAAATTTCCCCCACGAATTTCATGTTTCAGGTCCCAAGGAATAAAGTCAGTCGTGTGAGTCTGTCGGTCTGTATATGTCTGACTGCACAAGATTCTTGAAAGTTGAAATTTTGAGAGTAAGTGCGGGCTAGTCCACAAATGGCCGCATAGTTATTACATCATAATTGTACTGTAACTTCCATATGCGCATACGCAAGGATCCATCTGCCCATTTCAGGCTGGGGCTGTACGTTTTACTGCTCCGCCGGCGTCGCTGTCGTGTTCGGCTGTCCCCTCTGACGGATCAGAATTCGTTTCGATCATTTCACCCAATCAATAGCCCAAGTAAATTAGACCATTGATGACTAGATTAGAAGATGGATGACCAGATTAGAAGATGGATGACCAAAAGATCATTGAAGATGGCTGCGCTTGTTTTGATCCTCGTAATATTATCTGTAGTAAGTTTTATTCAAGTTCTTCAATGTGAATAATTTGATCAAACATTTATAAGTACCATTTCTCCTGCCTGTGAGTGTTTTTCACTGTTTTAATGCTTTACTATCTTCGGAATCTTCTCAAATGTCAACCCACAACTCAGCTAACCTCAACCAACCGCGCAGGTGACGCATTTAAACAAAGATCCTGATGGTGAATTCCACGGTTTCTCCGATTCGGGTTTCAGTTTAAATCTTTCGGAGGTGATAAAGGTGAAATATGTAAAGTGGAGGGTTTGAATAGAGAAAAAATATCCGAACTTGAGACGTCGATTAACGAGGCCATGTCACCCAGTATCTCCAACATGACAAGCAGTGTTAATTGAGCCCTTCGCAAACGGGTTATCTTGATAATCTCGATCAGAAATCGCGTGCGATGAATCTTTGCTTTCATGGTTATCATCAGCGTGGCTTGTGATGAAATGAACTTCGAATTACCTGTTAAATGCATATCCAGAGCCATAAGTTTGGGCTACTATACGTAAGACGTGGACGATATGGAACAGTTTGTTGGATTCGGCCTGATGATAAGATGCATTCTGTGACAACATTCCACGAGCTTGAGGCATTTTTGGAATCATAAGTATTTGGGTACCTTTTTTCAAGTTTTATCTTCTACATTGTTTAAGTTGGTGTCGTTTCGCGTAGGTATTCATTTGAAGCTATGTAGTAGGTGGGCATGCTTCTTCCACTAGTCCTGTCATTGTTGTCGGGAATGTGCTATTTCTCATTTCTATTAAGTCTGAGTTGGCAATCGATATTAATTCACGTTTTAGGGAGCAAGCAAACCCTTCAAGTGATTCAATAATCATTAATATGTTCTATTTATATTTTTCGCTATTTTTATTTCATTACTACGATTTTTTGGTAGTAGGTACTTGCTCTAGCGGGGGGTTCGTTGGTGGGTTGGTTGTTGTCGCTCCCCATGATGGGGGCTGAAGTGGTTCGGTGGGGGATGGAGTTCCGTCCTGGGTTGGAGATATATTCGGGTATGGTGATATGGTTTTTGAACAGTCTCTTAGTGGTAATGCCTTCCTTAACAACGATCTGGATTCGTCCAATCCTATTTCTAACAAGATCGTAGACTTCACCGGCAAATTTAAAAATGACTTTAAGAAGAAGAAAAAGAAGAACACATTTATTAAACATTGACTGACCCTTACCTGGCAAGGGCCTGCCAGTCCCCACCGTCTAGCAATTCGATCATTTGACTCTGACTCGATGTCGAACCCTAATTCCGCAAGGATGAGACAAACTCCCATGAAGTAGAGCAGGTCCTCCTGAACACACGCATTACACAGTGAGCAAAGAGTCGTGGGTCCGTCATCATCATAAGACATGGAGTTCAAAAATAGAGCAAAGCACCCCTGAACCCGCAGCACCCAGACCGAATACCTCTGCGCCCCCTCCGAAAAATTGTCCGGCTTCAGATCATAGTCACCTGACCGATATATCCGGCTGGAGCCCTGGGTCCGCATGATGATCTCTTCGTGCCACGATTCTTTCACACATTTACCAAATTCGTCAGCTGCTCCTTTAAGATGCTCAAGTACTCAAGTTCTCTATCATACCATTGAACTCGACTCCATTACGCCCTGTCTGATTCCGTATTTCTCTGAAACAGTATAATAGACGAGTATTATCTGTATAAAAACAGGTAATAATTGATATTATCTGTATAAAAACAGATAGTACAGTGAAACTTCCCGATAGCGAACTCTCACGGGACCAAAAAAAAAAAAAAAAAATCACTATCGAGAGGTGTTCGCTATTAGGAAAACCTCTCGATAGCGGAAACCATCTGTTGTTGAGAGGTTTTTTCACAAACCGATTTAAAAACAATTGCATGCCTTCTCCGGAATTTTTTTGTTGCCAGCCATTAGACGCTTCAAAATTGTCCACCCCCACTTTGCCGGCAATCTCAACAGCTTTTTATTGAATGAAGGCCCGGAAATAGGTAGATTTTTGGCCCTTGCCCGAAAAAAAACCGCTCAATGCAAATCTTATCAATCTCAAAACCCTTACCGTGACTGTGGGTTTCTTCTTGGCGTTTCCGTTTTCGGTCCATTTTTCCATCAACTCGTTGCTTCAAAACTGAAGAGATTTGGGTCTTCCCAACATTAAATTCACTTGCAAGTTCACGTAACGTAGGTCTGTCACGGATGTAGCGTTTTGTCACTTCAATTTCGCTCCGCACTAGAATAAGACAGTTGTAATGCAAACTGAAGTTTGCACCTTCACGTTGGACGTTGTTAATCAAAACAAACATTCCCTACCTTCCACCCTCCCGGCCAGCCTTCCGCTACCCGGATTTTTCTGTCCGCGACCGCTATCCAGAGGTTCCGCTATGGGGAGGGTTTATTAACAGTAAAATAAAATGGGATACGGTTGGGACCACAGATTTTGTTCGCTGTGAAGAGGGTTCCGCTATCGAGAGGGGTCCGTCAGAGGAGGTTTCATTGTAACATATATTATCTGTCTTTGCATCACCTCCGAGGCCACAATTCGAAATGGCTTTGATGTTGCCCATTTTAATGCCCAAAGTTTAACGCATAATACTGAAGACATCAAATTATATTAGGGAAATAACCATTTTTTTGCATGTTCTCGGAATATCTAAAACAGGCTTGACCTCACGTTTTCGTACTAAATTGGTTGAAATTGAAGGTTATAAGCTGGTCCGTAATGATCGATCTAGTTTTTGAGACGGGGCAGTGGCGCACTATACAAATTCTACTGTTAAACGTAAGATCACACTCATCATCGGGTGCCAAATTGAATTTCTACTAGTTGAAATTAATCTCCACACAGAACAGTTACTTGTGGGTGTCATAATGTACATGTATCCTCTACTCTAATTTTAGGATATAGAGCATACTTTTGTTTATGTCATAAGTACCTACGGAAAGGAAAAGGGAGGAGGAGGATGAGGAGGGGGTTCTTGGAAATTTCAACTGTAATTTAGGAGCAGACAGCAGCCAAACTGCTAGTTTGCGAAATTAATGTCAGTCCCTTGACCTTTCTATAATTAATTAATGCTGGACCAACGCATTTTAATTCACAATCAGCCCTTGATCTAGTGATAACACTGATAACTAATATTCCACAGCTCATTAGCCATTGTGAACAATTCTCAGTTCCCGGAGTATCTCACCATGAGATGCTATTTCGTTCATTCCAAATACTTAGGACCCAAAATCGGCCAAGAACAATATCATTTAGGAACTTAATAAAAATGCTGAATCTTACCCGATCAGCAAAGCATATGAGTTGCCATGGGGCGATGTTTAATGTTGTGCCCATAATGGCTTTATTTAATTTATTAATCGATTCATTTGCTCCTCTAAAAACTGGTAAGGCACGCGAAAAATCCAGCAAGCCATTACTGTAGAGATGCCATGTATAAATGTTAGAAACGCAGTCGTCTTTCAAGTGATCTTGAGACGATCAAAAATCTTCGTAACAAGGTCAAAAACTAATAATTATGCAATGCACAATTGAAACATTTCAATACACTCTTAGATCCTTCCCTCCCAACTCGGCAATTATTACAGTCCAATAAAAGTCAGTGGGCCTCACCCACAAGGCTGATCGCACTAGTCAAACAGTTGATCCAAACAAGCGTAATTTAAGTTTTTCTGAAGATAACTTCTTGAAAACGCATATAACTTTATAGAACCCGGTAATAGCTATACCCTTAGTATTTTTCATTCAAATGTGTCTCTATCGGACAGATAGAGAAAAACGCTGCAAAGTCCTTGTCACATGGGTTTATTATTCTACTGGACATAGCTACAGAAATGTTGGCTGTTCATTTATTGCTTCTTTCATGCGTAATAATCGAAATAGCTATTTCTGATGGTTTCCATTAATTTTGGCCCGTAAAACACAAATTAGGTACGCTCTTTTTTTTTTTTAAACTATTTTTGATCATTGGTAGTGCCATTTAATCGTCTTGATCCAGGTGTTGACACTTTTTCCAGCGTTATTATACAAACTGATGGTGATTTCAGACGATTTCCCAGGTTTTTCACTAAAAAAAAATCAATTTTGGGAGCTGAACATTTGGTAGAACTCAATTTTCCACTCTTTGGTCAAAATCGAATTCATATTCGGTCTTCTCGTCCAAAAAAAAACGTGGAAACCGATACCTCAAAAGCTCATGTTACCAACATGTTGCTAAAACGCAAAAAGTACCTATTTTTACAAACATTTTCACTCATAACACACCTGGGTATATTCCGATCGGGCTGAAAAGTTTCAGGACACAACTAGGGCCCAAATGGAGCATGTGTGCGAAAGAACGAATTTTTTAGACCGAAAATGAAGCCGGTACACGTGATACGGCGGACGGCGTACGGTGTACGGCGTACGGCGGACGGACATTGCATTTTTTGAATCTAGGCACCTTGAAACGGAAAACAAAAAATTTTGAGGGGGTGTTATAAAAATTTTTGCTGACCGAATACATAGGTGTATTATTCACAGAATAATAAACCAAAACGTCTGCCAATTCGAGTGGGCAGTATAGCTTCCTCGCTTGAATCACAAGAACGTATAGAACAGGTAGTTGTGTAGGTTCATTCAGTGGACAGGTGGAGTATCCATGCACGGGTTATGTGCGTCTGAGATCATCCAACGCACCTCACCTTCATGTATCTTCAAAATTTCACCGCTTTACGATGATTTGCAGGGTATTTGCAGCGCTATGAGGATCTGACGCTTGCGCATGCGCAGAGGAAAGTTACGGTATGATTTCGATGATTTTGATGTGGGACCATCTGCTATCAAACCCGCGTGTACCCTCTAAATTTCAGCACTCTACGACTATTTTTTGCGTAGTTAGCAGCGTTACAAAAGAAATGGTCAACGAGGGCAAAGGAAATGAAAATGGTAATGTTTGCGCATGCCCAGACGAAAGTTACAGTACGATTCTAATGAAATTCATGTGGAATAAATTATCAAAGCACTATTCCTGATCGACCCTCCAAGTCGATCAGGACAGGGAATTCCAGTTACTGAATCTTAAAGAAAAATGTTACAAACGGTAACCCCTTTTGATGTTTTCTGTAAAATATTAATATGACATTTTTGCGCACGCGCGCAATGCACACTAGCTTCGTTATTCCATGTAGGAACCCCTTTTTTTTATTGCAGATATGGATTCTACGTAAAAGTGCAGGACAAATTTACCCATCACACGAATTTTTGAGTGAGCGAAAGCGTGCGCAAATACGCTCAAAATGTTGGCTAAACGCAAAAATCGTGTTTCGTGGGTGCAGTAATCTACTATACATGATTTTAATGTTTTTTTTTTTCAAGCTGAGCACACTGATGTTCATTTTGGTTTATTATTCTGTGAATAATACACCTATGTAATCGCTCAGCAAAAAATTTTTATAACACCCCCTCAAAATTTGTTCTTTTCCGTTTCAAGGTACGTAGATTCCAAAAATGCAATGTCCGTCCGCCGTGCGCCGTCCGCCGTATCACGTGTACAGGCTTCATTTTCGGTCTAAAAAAATCGTTCTTTCGCACACATGCTCCATTTGGGCCCTAGTTGTGTCCCGAAACTTTTCAGCCCGATCGGAATATACCCAGGGGTGTTATGAGTGAAAATGTGTATAAAAATAGGTACTTTTTGCGTTTTAGCAACATGTTGGTAACATGAGGTTTTGAGGTATCCTTTTCCATGTTTTTGGGGACGAGAAGACCGAATATGAAGTCGATTTTGACCAAAGACGCGGAAATTGAGGTTTTACCAAAGGTTCAGCTCCCAAAATGGTTTTTTTATGAGTCAAAAACCTGGAAAACTGTCTGAAATCACCATCAATGTGTATAATAACATTAGAAAATGTGTAAACATGTGAATCAAGACCATTAAATGGCACTACCAATGATCAAAGATGGTCTGGAAAAAAAAAGCGTACCTATTTCATGTTTTGGGGGCCAAAATTGGTGGAAATCATCATAAATAGCTATTTCAATCATTCCACATGAAAGAAACAATAAATTTAACAGCCAACAAGAATCTCTAGAACTCGAATAGAATAATAAACCCATGTGACAAGGACTTTGCAGCGTTTTTGATTTGCACAATACGGGTGTGTCGACTAACGATGTCCCCTCCTCTTCTCTTACTCCTCCTAATTTTGTAATAGGACATTTTAGACAAAACTTTCAAATGGTAACTATACTTAATTTTTGAATAGAATTCGAATATGAGATTTTTGCGCAGATGCGTGACCACACACTAACTTTGTTTTTTCACATGGGAATCCATCATGGAAAAATTAAAGTAATCCATCCTGAAAATTAAGAGTAGTTATCATTTGAAAGTTTTGTATAAAATGGGTTATTAAAAAATTAGGAGGGGCAGGACAGCGGGAATCATTAGACGAGATACCCGTATTGCGCAAATCGAAACTGAACATTCAGCGTTATTCAGCGTGAAAAAAACACATTAAAATTATGTATCGCACTTGGAAGATTATAATCAGATTATAACACCTGTACCCACGAAGCTCAATTTTTCCGTTTAGCCGACATTTTGAGTGTATTTCTGCACGTTTTTGCGCACTCTAAAATTCGAGCGACGTGTCATTTTTCACGATATTTGACGGAGACTCCGAATCTGCAATAAAAATTGGATGTTGTCTTTCGGAAAAAACAACTTTTTTGCGCACTTTCGAGAAAACGTTTTTGCGCACGCAAAAACTCGAGCGACGGGTCATTTTTCATGATATTTTATGGAGAATCCGAATCTGCAATAAACATTGGGGGTTATCTTTCGAAAAAAACAAAAAACAAAGTTGGTGTGCTTTCTCCATGTTTTGCGCATGCGCGTATGCGCAAAATTTCATATTCATGTTGTAAGCAGAAAATTAAGGGGATAATCGGTGAGGGAGGGAGGGGGTTCGAAACTTTTTTTTCAAAAACCCCGCAACACCTCCCGTCACCGGCGTTGGGGGCCATACTTCTCCGGCGCTGAACATATTAAACTTTGGTCACCCTGTATGGCGATGGCGAGACGCATGCGTATGGCGAGATGCGTGCGTCAGTATACTTTTGGAAATCGGTTAGAGCGGATCATGGAAAAATGCATTTAGTGAACAGTGTTGTACTAAGTGGTTTTTTGACAAGTGTCTAATGCCATTTTGACACTGGTGATGTAGGTAGATCACAGAGCTAGAGTCATTATGACATTGGTGAGTTCGGTACCAACGACTTGGTGTAAGGACGTAAACCAAAACCTATCGGCATCACTCAGATAATGTTCGATTGGCTGTCATGAAAAAATAGGATGGTAACTTTTGTACATCCCTGTACCATTAGAAGGTTGTGGACTTTATCAATATCCAAATGAAAATCGACTACAAAATGAGCACAGGGTAGTAGGTTAATTCCCATGAATTTCAGTTCATGGAACTAAAATGTCCAGATTCATGGAAAACTGAAAGTGGTAGAATGTGCGCTGCAGTGAACAGTGCGCTAAGCGGGTTTTTGACGAGTGTCTAACGCCATTTTTTCACTGGTGAGGTAGGTACAATCACAGAGCTAGAGCCATTTTGATACTGGTGAGTTAGATTAGGTAGGTTTTGGCTCCCATTCCTTCCTTTTAGTTCATGGGAAAGTGATAGAAAGTGAAACAAATTTCAGTGAAAGTTTTAAACGTAATAGGTGAAGATGAATTGCTTAAGGTAGTGAACAGTGTGCCAAGTGGAATTTTACAAAATTAGAAAATATATATCCGTGCAACGCCGGGTACCTAATTAAGCTAGTATGTAATATTTCCTTTTCACGAAGTTTCCGCACAGACTGGGCTTGACATGGCCTGAATAGAGTTTTTCTGCACTTTTTGCCGTTTTTCGGCGGGTTCTAGCTGCTGAACTGTTAGTTTGCCATGGAACAAAATGTCAGTAGAAAAACCAAGCGAGTGCCAAAATTTACAAGGTTTTTTAAAGCATGTTTCAGGGGAAAATCGGATGAGGCGAACCTCAGATTCGTGTTCAGCGTGTTTAGCCTTTGGCGCTTGATGCAATAATGGAGTTTGTACCCGACTGAATACCATTAGCGCGATTAAAACTTGTAATAAGACCGCGAACTGCACCGCCGTCAGCCCCCGTTTTCCGGCCCATCGCCGGACCAACGGTAATTTACGTATGATATTATAGAATGTGTTAAATTAATTCGAGTCAGCATATTTTTTATCTCGAGTCCTCGAGATGTGGAAATACCGGCCACACAAGTTCCCGACTCGAGAAGCAAATATGGTAAGGCGACTTTTTGTCCTCCTTCGGATGACATTCTGAGCGAAATAGCGGTATATTCTCAACGAGAACAAGTCAAACGAAGAGTCCAGATTGTGAGCAATCTTACCACGAAATTCATACTGAACCGTTACTTAGTCCAAAGAGAACCGGTGATTCTTATTTTTCATCAATTTATTATGGAAAGGAGCACATGGGATCGGGTTGTTTTTATTAATAGAGAGAAAAACAATCCGCTATCCTCAATATTGTTTATACCTCAGATATCGCGTGTTTATTCACGTTTGGTCTCAAACATTCCATCTGGATTTTCACAACATCTACGAGGAATGGATATCTTCATTACAGAATCCGTACATAGCTAAATATTTAGTCAGTCGAACTGAATCGGACATGCAGGTTAACCGAAGATGAAAGTTAGTTTGATTTTGAAGACAACGATAGAGACCAGTCTGCACATACACTCGAGATATCAGCGACTGGATACATATATATAGACAGACAGGCACCGATCCAATTTCTTCATTGAAGTCAGAAACGCATAATGCTAGTGAACAAACGCTTAATACTAGTGAACATTCAATTCGGTTCATGCAATGTTCCAATGAAGCCTTGTACACGCATAGAGTGCTCGCAGAAGTTAGAAGAATAGAATCAGGGGTAGGGGACAAGGCTCGAGGGGCTCGGCTCTGTGACGTCACGGGTCGCCCTCGGAACCCGCTCTCCGCCCTCTTGTCAGTATAAAATGTTAGCCCCAGCATCATTTAACGATTATTATAATTTATTTAAGGGGCTTTATTCTGCGGACCTATTATTTTACAACCATTTTACACCTCCCAACCTCTGACACATTAACATTGGGCTGACTTGAATAATGTTAACGCATTGTATGATGGGAAAAGTTCATTAATCTGGAAGTAAGTTTTATCAAATGACATTCATTATATAATTTTACAAAACTTAAAGTTATAAAACCTACAGAAAGTGACGCTAAAGTAAAAAACAATATAAAATTATACAACAGAGCTGAAATGAAGATTAGGATATAATTATTTTTAAAAACAAGAGAAAATTATTTTGGTAACTGAACAAAAAATTACGTCCATTTGAAAATGGGAAGCAGCATAAATAATGGTGAACTTTTTAAACCTCAATATGTAGTTAAATGTTTAGTGCCAATAAGCTTTACAAAAAATGCACGAGCTCAAAACCAATTATTTAACAATTTTTTTACCAGTTTTTCGGTTCTTACTACCACACCTTTTTTGGCTAATTTGTTTGTCAATGAACGTTTGTTGATCGCTTTTATACGAATAAACGTGCGAGTCCTGACAAAACATGTCACAATAAAGTTATCTAAACCTGAAAGTTTATTTTGTATTATGTCTGCCAATGTTGAAAACACTCTTGTAGCACGATTGACGTTGTCTCCATGAAATGCAATGAATTCAGCTTCCATTTTTTGAACGATTTTCAAAAATTCTTCGTTGGGCCTCATCAGGTGTCCTCTAGATATGGCTGCAATCCAATTTTTCTGGGAAGAAGGCACTTCTTCAGAAAAATTTCCGTAGATCGTTGAATCTTTCTCCGGATATTTTTTTCTGAATCGATAAACTAGGTATCCAGCTATCATTTCCAGCAAGTCATCCTCTTCCTTGACTGCTGGTTTTATGTTTTCCTTTGATTCGCTAATTGATTCAGAGGGGATATCATGCAATAAAGATACGTAGCTTTCTCCTTCCAAAATTGAAGGTTTGTCAAGTTGTGAAGGTGACGTCCCTTCATAGTTGTTCTCTATGGTATCTTGAGTAGATGTGTCATCAGTGGATGTTAGCATCACGCCACTAAAAACTTCAGCACTCAATGTGTCGCACTCCTCTTCTATTTTGCAATTTTTGCTGTTGATCACAACACCAGCACTTTTGCTTAGTAGGATGGATTTGATTCTCTGAGACACTACGTTCGGTAATGGATGATCGTAAGGTATTCCGAAACCTCGAATTTGAGCGAAGTAGCTTTCAAGAACATCTTGATTGCACCTAGAAGACAATATGTATGCGTATCCTTCGTCTTGTAAGTCAAGAAAAAGGCCCCTGAGACTGTTTATGGATATCAACAGTCCGGTTTGAAATGGAAGGAGGGTTTCACTGTTCCCATGAAGTTGCTTTTTTCGAGGTTTGTTTTTGCTTGCAATTTCCTTCAATTTTTCTTCTCCGCCTTGACGATTTTTTTAAATAACTTTCATAGAGGCTATCAACTTTTCCATTTTTTATAGTGCTTCATTTTGTTCTTGTGGGAAGGTCCCGTAGGCACTTTTTAATTTATTCGACCCACATACCGGGATTCTGGCATTCATCACATCGAAACCATTATTTATGGTTATGACCATATTTCCAACAAATTCAAATTCAGGAAACTTGTGTATGATTGCCCGCCCGACAGATCCAGAAAAGAGTACAGCTGCTTGTCTAACATTTTGCCTTTCTGACCCAGTGACAAAAAGATGTTGCATAGATAGTTTATGAGCATACTCGAGGTCACCAATGTCATTTTGCAATCCAACAAGACTCAAAAAAGCTTCTTTTGTAACAATCTCCCCGCTTTCCAATTCGAACCCATCATCCAGCAGGTGATTTCGAACTAATTTGAGGGCATGAGGGACGTCGCAAAAAACCCATATATTACGGTTTTCGTTGTATGGGTTTTTAAATGATGGTGTTGATCTGGTAATGCCCAACTGGCGAATCAATTTCCTATTAGACGGGCCCATGTCACTCACGATAGCTCTAATTCTGAGTCCATTTTGTTCAACGATTTGTATAGCTTCGAACAGGAGCTCTTTTGTGACTGGAGTATCAAAATTATAAAAAATAGGTTGCATCCATTTTCCTATCAACCCTCTGATTACCATCACTTGCACGTACTGGTGAGGTCCTCTGATCACTTCATGACTAACATCAAAACATACATCTCCATTTACTTTCATTTCGTCGAAACTCAAGACGACATCTCTCTCAAATTCGGTAAAAAGGTATGCTTGCGTTTTTAAAATTTTTATGCTCATATCAATGAAACCTGGCTCAATAACTATTTGTTGCAACCGTCGTTTGATGGTTTTTTCGCTAGGGAGGGGGTATTTTAATACATCCCTTACATAATTAAGAAACGCATCTTAGAGTGATAGCCTTGGCTATATCATCACCAGACCATGAAGGGCACCTTCCATTCACAAGCCTTTTTTGTTGAGAAGTAGAAAATTCAGTGTCAAAAATACGAGAAATGTTGTTTAATCGGGATATTTCGTCCTTCGCTGCATCTAATTGATCTTTGAGAATCCGATTTTCCTCCTTCAGTTTTATGTTTTCCGCAGTCAAGAAAATGACTTCATCTGGTTGATTGCTCGAACCGCAGCTACTGCTGTTTTCCTCTTCCTCCTCATTTGGCAAGTCAAGTATTACATTATCTGAACAATTATTATCTGTTATAATGTAGGGAGGGTTGATTGAATCTTTTTCCATATTAAAATGCAGCAAATTTTGCACCTCTTTATGACTGTCACGTCTTCGAGTCCTCTCTTGGCGTTCCTTACATGAAGTCGGTAGGGGCGTGATTTTAGCCACACTAATAAGTGGTAAAAATAGATGAGGAACTGCATCACGCTTCAATTTTTTTTTTAGTGGTATGTTCAGCAACTCACCTTTCAAATCGCGCTCGTAATCACAGCCATCGAAGTGTTTGGAACAAATGCTGGAAGAATTCGAGACGGTGAATCGATCAGCTCGTTTACACGCGATAATCCATTTTTTTCTCGTTTCGCAGTTTCTTGGAAATTTATGGAAGATAAGTTCGAGGTTTTCCTTATTCCGATAGTGATTCGAACACCCACTAATTGAACAACAAACCATTTTTATAGGCACTGCACTTGCACTGTTGACTGTTCGAACACAAAATGTGAAATGAGACATTTGCAGCCGATTTAAAGGGCAGGTAAGAGAAGGGAGCTACGAAGTGGGCGACTGATGACGTTGACCTTCCTTGGGGAATCCCCAGCTTACTTGCTGAATCTGCGGCTGCTAACTCTGGGACTGGATCAACAGAAGTAATATACAGTTCTGCAGAATCAACAGAAAAAACAGTACCTATCCAGTGCATATTGACTGTGACATGGTTTAGTTCGACAAACTACACACAGCGGTCCGCGATTCATATGTGGAGCTCCGCCCATTCAATTACTTTGCAACTCCACTTTTAGCAGCTCCGTCAATGCAAGAGGATTAGGAGGAAGTAGAAGAAACAATTTCATTCCTTTTGCTGTACGTACATGAAGTTTTTGATTTAGATTGGGAATCAAAGTACGCCATAAAGATGTTACCAGATCCGGCTCTCACGAGTTGAAGAACAAGATATTTTGTGATTGAGGTCGTGCGTATAAGTGGAGAAAATTCTTCCCCTCTACATTCATGTGGTACGTGTGCAAGTTAATACCTAGGCTAGTGTCGTTGAAGTAAAGTAAGATCGGATTATAAGTAACACCACTTCGAAACTGGCGGAGCTGGATGTTTCCATCACAGAGAATGAAGAGAAACCGGATGATGCGATAAGCGGCAGTAGGTACTGGAAAGAAAAAACGAATCTTTCGTTCAGGCCCAAAAATTATGGATATTCCGTGAATGATAATTGAAAAAGTAAACACACAAGGAATCTCCGAACACTGAGAAGAAGCTCACCAGGATCGTGGTAGACGGTGTAATTGAACGGGAGGTTCGGATAACAAGTAGGCGGCGGCTGAGCGCCAACTACTAAAACGCCCCTTGACATTAACTTGGGAAATGATGAAAGGGATAAGTGAAGAATGGGAAACGCTGTAATAGTAATGACATCGGGGAAGGAATAGAGAATCACTACATAGTGAAGGTATAGTCGTGTAAGGGGGCACGGCTTCGTGTTAGTGAGAGGGTAACGGAGCTGAGGTCAAAACGTGGAGGTCAAGAAACAAGTTCCATTTACTTGGTTGATCTTCTTTTCTACTCCTTCGCCTTTCTTCCTAAGAGCTTGTTTTTTCCCGCTGGTTAGTATAGTGCCTTTTAACTAGATGCGGATGATCGGAAGAATTTCCGTGGGATATTTATATTTTTCATTCACTTATACTCCGTGTAATAGGTACTCATACGGTCAAATCAAAACTATTACACAACCGCATCCTAGCGTTAATCGTATATGTATAAATAAGTTAGGTACCACCTAAAATGCCTCGAATTATTGGTAGGTGGTACCTAACTAGGTTCAAATAATTTATTATCAATTATATATATATATATATATATATATTTATAAAAGTTACGTACGCATATTGTGCTGACACTCAGCGTATTTTATGCGTACTTGCAGTTTCCACCACTATCTCGTCGGAGCTTCCCTCCGACTTGTAATTCCCGAGTTTAGTCTCCGTCCAGCTTCCAACTCGTGCGTACCACCTCACCCCGTTCTGTGTAACCAAATTTCCAATCTCCAATAAAGTTCAGTGCCTTTTTTAAAAAGTGTTTCCCTAGAAACCCTCCTGTAACTGGCGCAGTCGTTCCGGACATTTTTCCCGAAAAAGTTTCGATTCCCGAAACAGAAGGAAATAAGGACCATCGAGAACTTCGAAGTTGCGCACTGCAGAACACGAGTTGGAAAGTGAGTGTGGTAATCCGCCGAGTGCACACCGTCTAGTTCCAAGTAAAATTCCGTATCGCGAGGGCATATCGTTATCACCAGTGAATTTTGGAACTTTGACCAAGACCCCGCGCCACGTACAAGTATACTACGTCCGCGTGGTTCGCCGACCAGAAGACCCGCGAAGGCATATCGCGCCCGTCCGAAGCAACGCGAAGTGCAGGAAGCTGACAGACTCCGGGAGCCTACCTGAACACCAGTACCAGTTCGGAATCACTCATGGTCGTTCCAGTAGTGTGAGTACCACGCCAACATCAACTCCAGCTCTCGTTAGTTAAGACAGGCAATCCCTTAGGCCTTAGGAAATCCGTATTCCACGGATTGGTTAAGAAAATCAATTTATATCTCGCTATTTAACATCCGTATTCCACGGTTGGTTAAGAAAATCAATTTATATCTCGCTATTTAACAACCGTTTTCCACGGTTGATTAAGAAATTCAATTTATATCTCGCTATTTAAAATCCGTATTCCACGGATAAGTTAAGAAATTCAAATTATATCTTGCTATCTAACATCCGTATTCCACGGATTGATTAAGAAATCTATATAATACTTAGCTATCTAAAAGTATTACCTTTGTTATAATAATAACTTTATTAAAGAGCATTTAGCTTTGAACAATCACTCTATTAAAGAAACCAATTTCATATTTTACTATTTAATAATTTTGTTTCTCAATATTATTAATTTATCTGTAAATAATTGTTAACCCATTTTTATCTTCAACTTCAAATTATCCCCCGAATTAAATTTTAATCTTAAATATTTTTCGAAATTGTTGCATGACCACATTTGATTGCATGATTCATTGAATTTATATTGTAAATTTTGTTGCACGTTGACAGACACTAGGTACAACACACTCTAAACCCCAAAATTCCGAAACCAAAACCTAAGAGATCTCCATCTCTCGGAGATTCCGCCAATCCCTACAACCTCCGATCCAGAATGGCACACGCAAATCCTGTTGCAAACATGCTCCAAAATGCCCTAAACCCAATCGTAGAGGAGAACGCCAACCTCAACGTCACAACTAACCCCGCAACTTATACTGTTCAACAACCCGCTAACCCTAACCCTACGGGCTCGAGGAATACCTTTAACACCCTGAGACCCGAGTACTTAGGTATGATACCGGAATTTAAAGGAGAGAAACTGCTTCTTAACACGTTCATAAAAAACTGTGACGCAATATACAATCAATTTCACAACCACGATGACCCAGATTGTTTTCAGAACATTTACTTATTGAATTCCCTTACGGCTAAAATAAAAGGAGAAGCAGCCAATAGAATTTTTTCGAACGATGTTACAACATACCCGCAGCTACGAAAGGCTTTGCTAGATTCGTATTAGGATAAACGTGACATTTACCGGTTAACCCAGGAACTGTGTAAAATGAATCAAAAGCAGGGTGAAGACTGTTTTAGGTTCTACGATCGTATCGTTGAAATCCTTAACTGCCAAATTGCCTATTTACAGAATCAAATGGCCGATCAATATACTGTATTAACACCTTTCATGCAAAATTTGGCATTGCGAACATTCCTGATAGGATTAAACGATCCGCTCGGTAGTTTACTCCGCACCAAATCTCCTACGACTCTAGACCAAGCAATAGTAATGATCACCAACGACTTTAATCTCCAAAGGCAACCAAACATTTCTAAACCGATGCAGGTTAATCAACGACCTCCGGTACAGACGATACAGAAATTTACCCCTCGCTTCCCGCAAGGAGTTCCTTCATATCGTCCGCCCACTAAAGCTGGGTTCACATCCATCCGTTCGTACGTTCAAGGTCATGCGTTTGGAGCAGTGGAGGGGGGTCTGTCAAAGCGTCAACGCGTCAGGGCGTTCACAACCATCCGTTGGGTTGCGTTCTGTTCTTTTAGTTTGTAGTCTCGGCAATTCTGCTTTTACTTCTTTGCTTTGTGGTCTCGGCAATTCTGCCATGCCGGACACTTGGTTTCTCTATGGAAATATTATTTTCAATAATAATATTTCCATATGGAAAGGATGGGATGTCTGAAGAAGATGGCTCAGAGCAACAGTAAATTAATACAACTCGTACATAGGTACCTAAAAGATTTTATTATTATTTCAACTGGACTTTATTTTGATGGAGTATAATTTTAACTGGACTCTATTTCCATGACATAGATAGAGAGGGTTCAGCATAAGGACCAAAGAGTGGAAAATTGAGTTCTACCATATGTTCAGCTCCCAAAATTGATTTTTTATGAGTGAACAACCTGGGAAATCGTCTGAAATCACCATCATTTCGTATAATAACACTGGAAGAAGTATCATCACGTGGATCAAGACGATTAAATGGCACTACCACTGATCAAATATAGTTGTTATTAAAAAAAAAGAAAAAAAAAGCGTAGGTACCTACCTAATTTGTGTTTTAGGGGCCAACATTAACAGAAACCATCAGAAATAGCTATTTCGATTATTACACATAAAAGAAACAATAAATGAACAGCCAACGTTTCTGTAGGTGTGTCCAGGAGAATAATAAACCCATGTGACAAGGACTTTGCAGCGTTTTTCTTATGGAATCGAGCACGAACGTTATAATGGATCTGCTTTCTGAAATACCAAAGACAACCAAACGACAGACCATAAACAACACACTTGCGCAGAGGTCTTCTGCGCCGTCCGTTCATCCGTTCATCCGTTGAAATATTTAATTTTTCTAATGCGGACAGTCTTCGCCAAAAGTGTGTATCCGTCAAAAATCGCCTCCCACCACTTCATGGTATAAGCCAATCAGATGCTCCAACGCATGACCATGAACGTACAACGGATGGATGTGAACCCAGCTTAACACTCCATTCCAGACTTCCGCTTACCGTCCCGCTCAACCGATTCCTTATCGCTATCCTCAACCTTCACAAAATTACTCCCGCCAAATGAATCCTCAGAACTTCAAGCCAGGTTTCCAACATCAAAACAAATTCGGGAATAACAGTAACATGACAAAAAATTATCCAACACCTATGTCAATAAGTACTACCAGGACTCAAGCTAACCTTTCGAATTTAAATTCGGTAGAGGAACAAAACTACGACTACACTGAAAACCCAGACCCTAATGAACATGTCGTATATAACACTGAAAATGACCCCAGTGTACAGGAAGTAACAGACCAATTTGAAACTTTCAATATGGTTTCTAATGAGAGTCAGGAGTACGACCCTTCAGTTCCCGAAAATCATATCGTATTCCAGCAAACTCAAAGTCCATCTTTTTTAGGGGTCCAGAGCCTCCAGCAGAATGCACCCTCATGAACATAGACAAGAGAATTAACGAACTCCCGTACATCTTGATGCCCGACCGAAATTTAAAAATTCTTTTAGACACGGGAAGTTCAAAAAGTTATATCAACCCGACAATCGCAGACAAACATTTCAAGTCAAAATTTCAGGTAGATCCCTTCCTTGTACATACTGCTCACGGGAACTCTCGGATTGACTTCCTATCCCTAATTCCCTGTGGGAATGTGTTCAAGACACGCAATCTTCAATTGCCATTCCACATTTTTCAGTTTCATGAGCGATTCGACCTCTTATTAGGCTTGGACAATCTGAAAACACTAGGAGCAAAAATTGATCTGGAAAACCATATGTTAAAAACCCCAAATGCCGACATTCCATTACTATACGTCCAGACTAAAAGCCCGGAAACGTATATTATAGAACCCAGGATGGTGAGGCAAATCAAAATCCAGGTAGGGAACATACAGAACGGCGAAGGCATTATCCCTTATAACAAGATAGGCAATGGTAGAGGTAAATACGTAGAAATTCCTCAATGTCTAGTTACAGTCAAAGATTGCGTAGCTCATATTCTTGTTAGTAACGCTACTGAAGAACCATTGGAAGTCAGACAGATGGAACCAGCCCAGGTAGAATACTACAACCTTAATGCAGAGTCGCAAAAAGAAACCATTCAGAAATTCCCCGACCTAAATAACTACAACGTTTCTAAGCCTTTAAATAAACGAAAAATCGATCTTTCAAAAGTCAGACTGAATCATTTAAACACTGAGGAAACAAGTGCAATTACCTACCAACTTGCTAAAAGAATATTCTGACATAATCCACCACGAAGGCGAACCGTTGACATTCACTCATCAGATAAAGCACCACATAAGAACCACCGACGAAATTCCTGTATACTCGAAACCCTATCGTTATCCCCAAATTTATAAGGATGAGATAAAGACTCAAATCGATTCAATGTCAGAACAGGGAATCATTCAACCAAGTCACTCCCCTTGGAACGCTCCACTATGGATCGTCCCAAAGAAATTAGATGCCTCCGGCAAACAAAAATTCCGTTTGGTAGTGGACTATCGAAAGTTGAACGAAAAGACAATTGACGATAAGTTCCCTATGCCCAATATCACAGACCTGCTTGATAAGCTAGGTAGAAGTACCTACTTCACCACGATAGACCTTTCCGCCGGATTTCACCAGGTAGAAATGGATGAAGCTAGTGTACCCAAAACCGCATTTTCGGCAGGATCATACGGTCTTTTTGAATTTCGCCGCATGGCGATGGGACTTAAGAACAGCCCAGCTACTTTCTCACGTCTTATGGAAAATGTACTACGCGGCATTAACAACGAATGTTGTCTAGTCTATCTAGACAACGTCCTCGTGTACAGCTCTAGCTTAGAAGAACATCTTGTCAACCTTAGGAAGGTATTCGACCGCCTCCGAAAGGCTAACCTTAAGATACAGTTAGACAAGACGGAGTTCTTACGTAAGGAAGTAGGATACTTAGGGCATGTCCTCACAGAACAAGGAGTTAAACCTAATCCCGATAAGATTCGAGCCATACAAAATTACCCTCTCCCAAGGACTACTAAGGAAATCAAAGGTTTCCTTGGCCTCCTTGGCTATTACCGAAAATTCATTAAGGATTTTGCTAAAATCACCAAGCCGTTTACACAGTGTCTGAAAAGGGATATGAAAATCGATCCTACCCAGCCTGATTATCTAAATTGCTTCGAAACCTGTAAGCAGCTCTTAGTCAACGAGCCAATTCTGCAATATCCCGATTTCTCAAGACCTTTTAACGTCACAACAGACGCTAGTAATGTTGCCTTAGGATGCGTTCTTAGCCAAGTCACAAATGGCAAGGATCTCCCGATTGCATATGCTAGTCGTACGTTGAACGACTCCGAAAGGAAATTGTCAACGATTGAGAAGGAATTGCTCGCTGTACTATTCGCCACTAAGTCCTTCAGACCCTATCTCTACGGTACGAAATTTATTCTTTACACAGACCACAAACCGCTGCAGTGGCTGTATTCCCTTAAGGAACCTACATCGAAATTATTTAGATGGCGACTGAAACTTCAAGAATTTCAATTCGACATAAAGTATAAACCGGGAAATACCAATCACGTAGCTGACGCCCTATCCCGAATCGAATTAAATGCCAATGACACAGAACCCTTAGCTAACGACGACCTCGACCAGATCGCTAACGACCTTTTTCAAGTCGCGTTCCAAACTCACGCGGATGTGCTAGGCGCAACATCGACACAAACCGAAGATAACGAATCCGTACATGTCAACGGAGGACTCTCCGAACGACTATCACTGACCGACAATACCTCTGACACGACAGTCCATTCCAACCGAGAAGGGAATATCTGCATCGTGATACCCATTAATGACGGACCCATAAATCATAGTATCTATGGTGAATTTAAGATTGAGGTAAATTCACCATGAGAGGTGGAGGTGAATTTGAAAGAGGATATTTAGGTATGGTGCCTAAAATTGGTGTATGATTAGTTAGTGTTGTACTGTGGTTAAGGGCGTACCTCCACCGAGCGTGTGATGTAAAGATTGTGTAGTTCCCTTAATGGTTTGCAGTTAAGGGCGTACCTCCACTGCGCGTGTAATTTGTTTGATTTAATGTAAATGTATGTATTGTTGTGCGGTTAAGGGCGTACCTCCACCGAGCGTGTGTGTGCTTAAAATTGTGCGAGCTTAATGTGGTGCAGTTAAGGGCGGACCTCCACTGAGCGTGTATTATGTGAATTTAATAATAGAATTTGTGAATTTATTGGCTGATGAAATTGGTGAGTAAAATTCCCTATTTCTGGTTAAGGGCGGACCTCCACCGGGTTATAGGGAATTTAAAACTGTGTAGGCTAATGTGCTTGTGTTAGTGTGAGTAAAATTTCCTACTTCTGGTTAAGGGCGTACCTCCACCAGCTTATAGGAAATTTAAAGGTGTGTGAGCTTAATGTGAGGATATTGTGAATAAAATTCTCTACTTCTGGTTAAGGGCGGACCTCCACCAGGTTATAGAGAATCTTATGAAGTGAGTGTGAGTGAATTTGAGTGGATTATGTGAGAGGGTTAAAATTGAGAAGGGTGTAGGCTAAGGGTTGGAAGGAGAAGAGCATGATTCAAGAGTCAGACGTGGAATGAGGATTTCGGCCAGGAGCTGACGGTTTTGTAACCTTTCCCCACCAGGTGCCGGTAGGTAACCTGGGTGGGGAGTAGGCGGGACCTCAGGCTCTCTCGCGCTGGTCCCCACTCCTCTTGGTTTATTCTCACAGATTCAATTTTACAGGAGCGAAGGACTAAATATTAAAGGAGTTCACGACAGTATCAATCAAATCATTTTCAAACAGGTTAAAAGAGACCCACAACCAGTAAAAATCAAAAAACTTTTTGGCTCTAAGAAAAGAATTCAAGTTGAAATTTCGGAAGCAAATTTCACGGAAGAAACCGTAAAATTTGTTAAAGAATACATTCAACCGAAAGTTAAATATGGGATACACTTCCAAAATGACCAGTTCGAAACATATAAGAGATTCACTGCCGTAATGACGGAGTATTTCAAAGAATCAGAAATCCGATTAACCAACTTTTCAAAATTATTAGAAGACATCGAGGATAACTCCAGAGCGACCGAAATAGTCCGCGATTACCACCTTGGTAAATGTAATCACAGGGGTATCGACGACACCTATGCAAAAATCAAACGATATTATTTTTGGCCCAACCAGAAACAAACCATCCAGGACTTCATTAATCAGTGTGAAGTTTGCCTTTCATGCAAATATGACAGAAACCCGATAAAACCAAAATATAACCTTACCCCTACTCCTACTAGACCCTTTGAAGTACTACATATCGATAAGATTACACTAGAGGGAGGAAAATTCCTAACCGTCATTGACACATTCTCCAAGTATGCCCAGGCATATTTACTGTCCTCAGGAAACAGTCTGGAGGTTATCAAAAATCTCGTTAAATTCTTTGCTCACCACGGCACGCCTAAAATCATTGTTTCCGATAACGCGGCCGAATTCGATTCAAATTTAGTCAAAGAATGCTTAAAACTCCATAAGATCGACATTCATTTCATTAGTTCTCAACATCCGGATTCTAATGGTCCTATCGAGAGGTTCCACTCCACGTTAGTCGAGCATTTCCGACTGCTCATCAATCGTGAGGAGTTTTCAACAGACTCTGTTAAATCGAAGGTTGATTACGCCCTAATTGCGTATAACAACTCAATCCACTCAGTGACCAAATTCACACCTTTCGAAATAGTCTATGGTCACGTTGATAGCGACACCCTGTTCAGACTAAATCTCGAAGAGAGAGTAATAAATGACTATGTTGATAAACATAAAGATAAAATGAAAGTTCTTTACTCCGAAATTAACAACAGAAGTTCCCAGACCAAAGAAGCTGTAATAAATAAGCGAAATCAAACTCGCGAAGAAATTCCGGACATCCCGTCAGAAATTTTTGTAAAAAACAAACAATTTCAAAGAAAGACAAAAAATAAATATAACAAGGAGGAAGTTGTCGCAGTGAACAAAGATAGGAAAACCGCCGAAATCATCCCGAGGCACCATAATACGAAAGCTAAAATACATCTGTCAAACATCAAACGACCTCGTAAATACCCGGAACAGGAAGCCCAAAATCAACGACCTACAAGTCCTTCTCCTGTTCCAGGACCTTCGTCGTCATCCTAATATCAGGAGTGGCCACCATTGACATACGAAACTTGACGACAAACCCAGGACTACTCCCGATCAAACTCAGACCCGCTAGACTAGTTGAAGGATATCATACACTTACTCACTATTACGACTTGACCAACTTACTTAATCACATCCACACGGATTTATTTCCTTGACGTCCCTACAGTAAACGAGAAAGATTACGACCTCTATCACGTCGTACCTGTTCCCACTCAAATCGACACAGAATACGTCACCATTATCCCTTCGGTGAGATATTTTCTGAAAACCCAGTCGGATTCCCAAATCATCCCGCTCCGTGAGCCGTGCACCCTCCGGCATAATTATCTCTGCCCTAATCACCCAATCGCCGAGGCTGCGGCGGAATGCGTTATTGAAATCCTTTCCACGGGAACGGCTCAAAGTTGTCAGTATCTTAAAGTAGACATCCCGCGTAACTACGTATCCCTCCTAACAGAAACTAACCAGTACCTCCTCGTTTTTCCCAAAGGGGACAAACTCGAAATAATCGACCCAACCGGCGTACAATTCCGCACCCTCCGAGGTATCTATTTGGTGACCCCCGGCAAAAGCCACGTGCTATATCATAATCACACTCTTTTTGCCGCCCATAAGGAACTTTCTGGTCAGCCCCTTATAATCGACAATTTCAATCTAGAACTAAAATCTGATCAGAAGCCTGAATTTGAAATCCTCCTTCGAGACCTTGACCTTAACCTTATCCAACCAGAGGCAGTCATTCCCATTTCCCCTCCGAGTCTCGTTAAACTCGCCATTCCTAGCATTTGGACCATTCTGCTGTACGTTTTTCTCGTACTGTGTGTTTGTTATAATGTGTTTCATGCGATCAAACTTAGGCGTCGTGCCCGTATCACGGAACGTCATACCGTTTAACGCCAACCAAATGTGGTCTCGTTTAGTCTGTTTTACGATTCTGATGTCCCCTTATTCTCCTTTATTGTAATTTTCCTGATATTCATTGTTTATTATTACTTATTGTGCTTATTGCATAAGTACAATTATTACTCGTACTTATTGTACTTATTGTACTTCATTACTTATTGTACTTCATTACTTATTGTACTTTTTGTACTTCTTTGTTTATTGTAGGTACTTACTTGTGTACCTTGTACTTACTTCATTGTTTATTGTACTTACTTGTTTACTATATTGTGTTATTACTTATTACTGTTATTATCTTAGGACTTTAATTTCCCTTGTACGAAACTTTCGAATTGTGCCCGAAAGTTTCCTTTTGGGGATGGAGGAGTTACGTAGTACGCATATTGTGCTGACACTCAGCGTATTTTATGCGTACTTGCAGTTTCCACCACTATCTCGTCGGAGCTTCCCTCCGACTCGTAATTCCCGAGTTTAGTCTCCGTCCAGCTTCCAACTCGTGCGTACCACCTCACCCCGTTCTGTGTAACCAAATTTCCAATCTCCAATAAAGTTCAGTGCCTTTTTTAAAAAGTGTTTCTAGAAACCCTCCTGTAACTTATATATATATATAAATCATCATCAATCAATCATATAAATCAAATAATTTATTATATATATATATATATATATATATATATATAATTGATAATAAATCATTTGATTTATATATATATAAATTACAGTACCGTTATCCAAAACAGATGTTGTTATTAATTAACAGGTGAGGGATGGTAAAGGATTATTTCTGGAAATCTTGTAAATTTACTTCTGTGATGACTCGGTTTTTGAGGTAGGTAGAAGGTTTGGAAGAGAGAGAGAGAGTGAGTGTGTGAGAGGAGGAGAAGGTGGAGCGCGAGGGATCCTATCCCCACGGTTTTCACCTCCTTGGATACGCCTCTAGGATAGGTAAAATATCCACCCAGTTTTCACCACGTTGGATATTGGGATATGAAAATATCCGCGTGGTTTTCACCTCCTTGGATATTTGAAAGAGAGGAAGGAAGGATATTCGCCTGGTTTTCACCACGATGAATATGCAGGAAAAATACTCGTCCGGTTTTCACCACGTTAAGTATTTGAAAGGAAGTTCTCCTCCAGTTTTCACCATGCTGAGAACGTCGAGGTGAGGAGAAGGGTGAGCTGGTGATGAGTAGGTGAGGTAAGAAGAGAAGGCTCTGATTAGAGAGAAATTGGATGAATGTCGAGCTGGGCAATCCGAGCGCCTTATAAAGGCGCCTCTACCCTCCCACCCATCCTCCGTAATGGCTGTTGGAGCCAATGGAGGCAGAGCTACCTGGGCCTAGTCCCTCGCACCGCGCAGCTCGACTTCTCCGTAGTTTTCTTAGTAATAATCATAACTTATTTACAGGAGTAGTAGTAGGAGGGTACCACGAATATTTCCAACTATATCACAGTGTCCCCACCTTTCAAAAGGTTCGTTGACAGTTAGTGACCATGCACGGGGGTTACTGGTGTTTGTGGGTGACGATTCCCTTGAGTGGTTGTAGGGCAGGTATTTGCGTCTCAGGTCAAATAAGTGGGTGCCTAGTATAAGTCGAAACTGCGAAATAACGTCACTCAACTCGATAGCCAAATTCCATAGAGAATGCGTGGACATCGCAGTTTTCTATAATTTGGTTGTTATGAGGTCCTTCATTTCTTTTAAGCTGAAGTAATATAATGAAATTACCACTCCATTTCCAGAATGGTTAAACATTCACCTCTAATGAACTGAAATGTATCAATCACTCTGTCCGAATGAGTTCAGAAGGGGGGGGGGGGATCTTTTCCGTTAATTCACTACCACTACTTTTTTGTCTTGTGATTCCATTTATTCATTACCACTTCCGTTCCGAGACTAGGGAAGTTGGTTTCTACCACCAAACCAACAAAACTAACATGAAAATGATAGTGGAAGGATAACATAAGGTAAAACATGGAATTCAAAACATAGAGACCACCTGGCGGGGACGCCAGTTATCGGCAAGCGATAAGATAAGAGTGCCGAGAATTCCACGCATCAAGGAAAAACGAGAGTGCACGTTAAAACATGTGTGGAAGCAATAAACATAATTTAGAACGGTAGTGAATAAAGGGAAAACGAAAACGCTGCAAAGTCCTTGTCACATGGGTTTATTATTCTATCGGACATACCTACAGAAATGTTGGATGTTCATTTATTGTTTCTTCCACGTGCAATAATAGAAATAGCCATTTCTGATGGTTTCCGCCAATTTTGGCCCCCAAAAACACAAATCACGCTTCTTTTGGTTGGTGAATAATACACCTATGTATTCGCTCAGCAAAAATTTATATAATACCCCCTCAAAATTTTAACATGGAACTTTTTTTACGGGAGTAAACCAGGCTGAAGAGCGTCCCATCCATGTCCACGTAAACTCCCCTCCCCGCCGCCCACACAGTTCTCCCTCTACCACACTCCTGCCACCCGCCCCTTCACCGCAACCCTACCCCATGTGGTGCCAGACCCCACTCCGCCGAAAACTGCGGAGGGGGTTCTACCTACCCGAAAAACGCCAAAAGCAGCTGAGGACGTGTATTACATAACATTGCGTTAGGTCGCTGGTCCGAGGCTTGGAAATCCCACGAAGTTTTTTTTGCATCCTCACTACCGAAGGCAGGGAAGCCTTGGATTCGTCATTGAGTAAAAAAAGTTCATGTCCTCCAAAATGAAAATTTCCACTACCATTTTCCGTTTCAGACATCGAGGTACATTTTTGGTTCCGTGTCTGTCTGTGGTAATTCCTTGCAACACCCATAACTACCCGAAATAATGGTGCAATTCAAACTTGGAGGGTCGGTCAGGAATAATACTTTGATAGTTCCCAATTAATTTCATTGGAATCGTAATGTAACTTTGATCTACGCATGCGCGAACATGAAATGTTGACCATATCCTTGTAACGCTTCTAACTACGCGATAAATAGTCGTAGAGAGCTGCAATTCGGAGGGTATACGCGGGTTGGATGGCAGACGGTCCCGTTTCAAAATCATGAAAGTCGTTTAGTCTGCGCATGCGCAAACGTGAAATACTTGGAGTGCCCATAACTACCTTAATTATCGGTGAAATGAGTTCACATTTGGAGGGTCGATCAGTATAATACCTTGATAGTTCCACATGAACTTCATTGGAGTCTTGCTGTAATTTACCTCTGCGCATGCGCAAATATGAAATGCTGACCGTTTCCTTATAACGCTTCTAACTACGCGAAAAACAGTCGTAGAGAGATGAAATTTTGAGGGTACACGGGGGTTGGTTGTCAGATGGTCCCATATCATAACGAACCTACCCAACTATTCTATACGTTCATTTGATTCAAGTGAAGAAGCTATAGTGCCTACTCGAATTGGCAGAAGTTTTTCTACATATCTCCATATCCTCTGTTATCATGTACCTATTCGAAAAACATGTTCCATTTTTCCTTGCTTTAATCCTTGATCTAAACTGTTATAATCCGGGGGTCTGGGGGTGTCCCCCAGATTTCATTCGACAATAAACGTACCGTCACAAACCTCTGGCGGCTAGGCGCCCCCTACGGCAACGCTTTTGGTTTATTATTTTCAATAATGAACCATTGGAATCGAGCAA
Organism: Leptopterna dolabrata; assembly: GCA_954871275.1. Taxonomy (NCBI): domain Eukaryota; kingdom Metazoa; phylum Arthropoda; class Insecta; order Hemiptera; family Miridae; genus Leptopterna; species Leptopterna dolabrata. The sequence goes on from OX940974.1 coordinate 153,564,327, forward strand.
GAAAAAAAAAATTCTTACCCCCCCCCCCCCCCCCCTCAAAATTTGATGGTTTACGTTTCAAGGTATGTAGAATCCAAAACTGCAATAAAAATATTTCTGTCTGTCCCCCGTACGCCATACGGGCCACTTTTCTTAGTTACCATGAAAGAAAATTGATGAAATTCGGGTTATAGGTTCCGTTCGGGGTCTAGTTGGTCCTCGAAGCTGGACGTTACTGTCAGTCATCTCTAAGGGGTTCAAAATAGGGGTTGACATTTTCAGAACGCCGTAGCTCGAAAACTTCCGATAGAAGGTGTTGTGATCGGCTGCTCCTCCACAACCAATGTAATGTACATACATGTTGTATCTCAGAGTGGGGACCCCCCGACTCCCCTCTGATCATGTCAGGGGCCTATAAAGAGCCAAGGGGCCAATGATTAAATAACCATTCTCAAGCTAACTTTCGGCCTCGTCTGTTCATCCTTATTCACTACACTGGTGACCAACCGACGTCTACAACGCCGCTCAGCGCCCGCCGTTCAACTGCGTCGAAGCACCGCCTCCGCAGCAACGAGCCCCACCACGCGCGGCCCCCACCGACGCCACACAGCGGCGCCCCACTTCGACGCCCGCCTCGACGGCTATCGCAGCGCCCCCCGCTACTTCGCCCCACCATCCGATTCCTATATAAGGAAACGGACGCCGGCGCCTCGCACACTTCCTGCTGACACCTCAACGGACTGGCACCTTCGAAGAAAAAGAGGATGACGGATCAGAAACCGCAAAAAACTCCCGAAGCGAATCCGCCGCCATCAATCCTCAAGCTCCGGAACTCCGAAAACTCGCCTTTTAGCTACACACGCACCTTCCGATGGTTCCCGGCTCACCGCCTTACTCCAACCGACCTCCGACGACTAGCTACCGTCAGTCCTCGCCCGCCGACTCACCCGAGCACTCCCGGCTGACACACCGACCCCGCTCGTCCGGCAGCTTTTCCTCCGCGCCCTCCCAGACAGCATTCGCCTACACATAGCGGCGCGTGACAAACCCGACATCACGAAACTCGCTGCGCTCGCCGACCGCCTCATACCCTTCGCCCCGCCTCCTCGGGTGGCTACCGTCACCGAAGAAGTTGAAGTGATACAGAACAGACGACAACGGCGCCCGCCGACGCAGCCGACACCGACCACTCGCCGCCCGACGACCACCCTATGCTTCTACCACCACACATGGGGCCCCCGAGCACTGAAATGCCGCAGCCCCTGCAGGTGGCGCACGAAACCGTCGGAAAACGACAACGCACAGCCCGACCAGGCGTAACGGCCGTGCGCAACCCACCAACCTCTCGGCTCTTCATTCGATGCAAGCGAACCGCCCTACACTTCCTCGTTGACACCGGCTCCGACGTGTCAATCGTCCCGAACACCCTGCTACGTCGAAGAACCACACGTCCAAGCGCTTTACGTGCCGCAAATGGCACCGAGATCAAGATGTACGGAACACACGCCGCCTCAGTACACCTACCTGATCTTCCTCCGTACGAATGGACCTTCACAGTCGCCGACGTATCAACACCGATCCTCGGCTCCGACTTTTTGACGTATCACGGCCTACTCGTCGACCTACCCAACGCCCGACTCATCAACTCGGCCACGGAGCGGTACATTATGCACGACTACAACGAACGAGCCCCGCTTCCAAGCCCTCCTTGATGGCTACAAACCATCCGACACATCATGCGACGCGCCCGTGGAACATCATATTGTCACAAAGGGACCCCCGTGTAATGCGAAACTTCGCCGATTATCACCGGACCTTTACGCGAAAGCAAAGGCCCATTTCGGCGAACTACTAGCGGCGGGGGTCATCGAACCTTCGGAAGCACCGTGGTCCAGCCCGCTACACATCGTCCCGAAACCCGACGGCGATATACGTCCCGTTGGGGACTACAGGGCACTGAATCGGCTCACAATACCGGATCGCTACACCGTCCCACACCTACACGACTTCACGACAGCCCTGTACAGGACCACCGTGTACAGCACGTTCGACCTCGCTGCGCATTTTTCCACTGCAAAATCAGCGTCCGCGACGTACTGAAAACGACGATCCTAACCCCCTTCGGCGCCTACCAATTCAAACGAATGAATTTCGGCTTACGAAACGCAGCGCAAACGTGGCAACGCTACATGGACCACGTCCTACGCAACCTACCCTTCGTGTACTGTTACCTTGACGACATACTGGTCGCCTCGGCGACCCCGTCTGAACACTACACACATGTACGCACGCTCCTCGTGACCCTCGCCAAATACGGACTACAAATCAACACTGCCAAATGCCAGCTCGCCCGACCGTCAGTCAAATTTCTCGGCCATAACGTCTCAGCCGACGGGATCACACCCCTACCGGAACGCACGGCCCTCATCAAGAAATTTCCTCGACCCAACACCGTCCACGAGCTCCGAACATTCCTCGGCCTCAGTAACTTCTATCACCGAGCCTTACCACGAGCCGCATCTACTCTTCGCCCCCTAGTTTAAATGATACCACCCGATGCAAAGAAAAAAGACAACCGCACGCTCATGTGGACTACCGACGCAGCTGACTCTTTCGACCGCGCAAAACGCTTACTCGAAAGCTCCGTCACACTCGCCCATCCGGCTCCGACCCAACCACTCGTCCTACATACGGACTCGTCGGAATTCGCCGTCAGCGCAGTGCTGCACTTCATCGACAAATCGCACCTATGCCCGCTGGGTTTTTTCTCACGCACACTCAACCCGGCTCAACGTAATTACAGCGCATTTGACCGCGAACTATTGGCTATATACCTCGCCATAGTGCATTTTCGCCAACAAATCGAAGGGCGCCCAGTGACCGTCTACACGGACCACAAGCCCCTAACGACCTCTCTCGCGACCCAATCCAATACGGCCCCGCCAACGAGACTTCGGCACCTCAGATTCATCTCCGAATTTACTACGGACATCCGGTACGCCGAGGGCCCAACGAACATCGTCGCCGACTATCTCTCTCGCCTACCACCGACGGCTAACACACCCTCAATTACCAATTTCCACTTACCAGCAAGGTTACAATAGGCATACCAGATGATGTGCCCTGCGAAAATTGGCTTACTCCTCACTTTTTGTGGGTTACAATGGACACAAGTCAAAACTGCCTGTTGTTTTCACACCCTCACTCTATGAACGCCAGAAGTACACTGAACGCTCTGTCTTGCGCCCCTTGTTGGGCCGAACTCCCCACCACTTTTTCCACAATGCAAAAGTCCTAACCTGCTCTCTAGCGGCAACCAGAGCAGATAGAAATGCGCCTGTTGGGGCTACGCGAAGAGCTGCTCTTGGAGTATCGCACAATGGTCCTATCTCAAAACCGTATTTTTCAGAGATGCGTCCCTTGTATTCTCACAGTGCGATATAATCACATCACTTCCAAATCCAAACTGACATTTCAATTTGAATTTCATTTTGTTTTGTTGAGCATTACTTATTATTTCCTTTTGCCAACGTATTTACCAATGCTAATTTTTGTTGTATAATATTCCGATTTCATGATGTACACGTAGCTATGACTTACACACCCAAACTGACAATTTGAATTTGAATTTTTTTCTTGAGTATATTTCCTTTTGCCAGCGTATTTACCAAATGAAAGTTTTTGTAGTATAACAGTCTGCTTTCAATATAATCACATCACTTCCAAATCCAAACTGACATTTCAATTTGGATTTCATTTTGTTTTGTTGAGCATTACTTATTATTTCCTTTTGCCAACGTATTTACCAATTCTAATTTTTGTTGTATAATATTCCGATTTCATGATGTACACGTAGCTATGACTTACGCACCCAAACTGACAATTTGAATTTGAATTTTTTTTCTTGAGTACATTTCCTTTTGCCAACCAATTAACCAAATGTAAACAGTTTTTCTATAATATTCTGATTTCATGATGATCTTGGTTTGAGTTGCATTGTTACGGTATCGGGAAATTGCTAAGTGTGTTAGTGCCCGTTAGTAATTCAATCGGGTATTATTAGACGTGAAATACTTGCACCAACTTGTTTTCGTTGTCCCTTGTATACATAACGGGTGTTTGGGGGTATGGGTACCCGTTAGTAATCCAATCGGGTAGTGTTGTACTTTAAAATATTTTCAACAAACTGTTTTCCTTGCCTCTTGTAATCGTATCGGGTGTTCACTTCGTTCCAAACGGGTTTATCGGGACTTTGCCAAATATTCGTAAACATTCGTAACGGGTGTTTGGGGGTATGGGTACCCGTTAGTAATCCAATCGGGTAGTGTTGTACTTTAAAATATTTTCAACAAACTGTTTCCCTTGCCCCTTGTAATCATATCGGGTGTTCACTTCGTTCCAAACGGGTTTATCCGGACTTTGCCAAATATTCGTAAACATTCGTAACGGGTGTTTGGGGGTATGGGTACCCGTTAGTAATGCAATCGGGTAGTGTTGTACTTTAAAATATTTTCAACAAACTGTTTCCCTTGCCGCTTGTAGTCGTATCAGGTGTTCACTTCGTTCCAAACGGGTTTATCCGGACTTTGCCAAATAGTCGTAAACATTCGTAACGGGTGTTTGGGGGTATGGGTACCCGTTAGTAATCCAATCGGGTAGTGTTGTACTCTAAAATATTTTCAACAAACTGTTTCCCTTGCCGCTTGTAGTCGTATCGGGTGTTCACTTGGTCTCATGACTGACTTTTTTTCCCCTGCACAGATGCCGGATTCCAAACTGACGATTTACGCGACCTAGAACCAGACAGGGGCCTCTGGAGCGTAGTAGCAACAAATCAGTGGACTCCGCGAGACAAGCTGCGATACACAACAGGGTGGAAGGCGAAATTCGGTCCACTCAACTCTCCCACACCTTCTTCGACATCTCTTGCTAATATAGACCCATATCAAGTGACGACTCCACGCGAACACTTCCTACGCAGGTGAGTGTTGCCACTTACAATTACAGACGACAGGCAGACGGAAACAGTGTTCATGTTTGACAATAACTTCCACCATATATATTATGTATTGTTACGAGGTGAACGGTGTTGTTGTTGCAGTTTTACTCCTCGACGCCTCGCCTTAGAGACTCGTTGCCGCGTGAACTACAGCTCAGCGGCGAATCCGCCGCCACAACCGACGACGACCCCCAATTCGCCAGTTACAAGGGAGTCGATAAGACTGCTTTCATCAGCACTTCAGATGAGGTAATGTGCATCACACCATCCGTGGGTGAAATAGTATCACGTACTCATAGTCAAACCTAGGGTTTTTATATTAAATTTACATCTCTTCCTCTCTCCCCAACAGATCACAGAAATACTACAACAGTCAGAGAAGGGGAGGAGGTGCGTTGAGCTAGCAGGGCCCAAGAGTACCAAGGCAGTCAGCCCATCCTACAGGAAAGTGGTAGCGGATGCAATAATAAACCACCTTCACCGACGAGCCACCCCCGCGGGTGCGAACATCATCCCCCATTTCTCTTACAAAGAATTGAAGTGAGTGACACCTTGAGATTTGTGATTACGCATTGTTTGTTAGTATACATGTGGGGTACTCTTATCTTAACATTCCTCTGCATAAAGACATAATAATCACGTGTTTGAATTGTTGTGTACGTTTCAGTTTCATAGCTGCTCAGTTGGCGAGATATTTCCGGGATCCCTCCTCGCTGTGGTTTACTTTATCAGCATCGACGCGGGGGGGTGGGGGGGAGGGGGGGGGGGGGGGGGGGGGGCTCGTCACATAGCAGTGAAACCACGCCGACAAAAAAACCAATGAAGTACCCATACGGGCACTTGTGGAGTAAAGTTAACAACCTCAAGGATGCCTGGAGGAAGGCCAATAAAGAAAAGTACGATAAAATAAAGGAGGCCAAGAAGGCAAGTGAAGCAAGGAAACGGAAGGGAGGCACACAGAAGAGGGCCTACACGAAAAAGCCGAAGCAGCCAACCACCTTCCCTCCGCCCGTACGGAAAACCCTGACAGGTGAGTCTACTCTCTATTCATCTCTTTTCCTCCTACCACCCTCCTTCTCTGCCGTTTCTGTGTTATTTATTGTGAGGAGTCGTAACCGTTAATGTTATTTTCCTAGAGTGGAAAGAGGAACTGGAGAATCATCCCTCCATCCAAACCATCAGGGGAGGTGATTGGCTCAACTGGGATTCGCTCTCCACAGAGGTAGAAGAGGCGTTGTGGAGGGCAGCGAAGCTGCGGCACGACTACCTATTCTGTGAAGGCAACAACCTATTCGACTACATCGACTACTTCCCGTTCTTCAAGTCCGCCCATGCAGCGAAAGTGGTGAGTTCTTAATTTGAATGTATTTCATGTGCTCTGTTTATATACTTGTGCCTGCAGTTGTTTAAAGCGAGGAATATTTTTTAGTAATCGCTAATGATAGTTGTTGTTTTCTGTTGTACAGATAGAATCTGATTTCAAGGAGCTATATGACATACCGGAGGGAAGGCTGTACCAACACCTTAGAGAACTCCACCTGGCCATAGTCGCGGAGGCTAGGAGGTCTTCCAGAAGCGTGGAAGGGTGGGACACGATCGTCGAGTCATTACTGTCGTACTACGACAACAATACCGGTGAGAAAAAATTGTGATTGGCCTACTCTGTGTTCAAATTGACTAGGAATCATTTTTTCAAGTTTAATATTTTGTTGTTCTACCAGGGATTTTTCTTCTTCACGCTTTGTAGACAAATGATTTGTTGAAATTGCTTTATTTGACCATGAGGTGGTTGTAATGACTGAATTGTACTGTACGAACGTGTTGCTAATGTGCTCCGTGATATTTCAGATGAGGACAAGAGAACGACTGCAGCTCTCCTCGCCCTCCCGTTCGCTATGGGGACTCACAGATTGAAGAAGAACTTAGAGCTCCGATTCAGATCTCGAAGAAGAAATCAGCAGATCACTTCGTCAAATTCCTGGACTCAGAGTCTGAGGTGGACAACCTCCACGCCAAACGCCTGATGGAAGCGGAACACGGAACATTGCAACCGTATGTCATAGCAATAGGAAAATTAGGTTCCGTCAGCCATTGTCTAGTCAAATATATAGATTTTAGCCTTAGAACTGGCACCAGTTCTAAGGCAGTCCATGCAGTCGATCTTTGTTTTAAATTAATAATCGTGCTGAACTGCGAGTACCCACCTCAGTGTACACACGTCTGGTAAACTCTAGAATTGGTGTGCTATGATTTAAATGTTTCTACAAACTTCCTCCACTCTGTCGTGGCTATCGCTTCCACCTGTGCTCACTTCCTACGTTCCCACGTTACACCCCCTCCCCCCCCCCCCGCTGCTCCAGCTGATGGTAGCTCCAGTGATGAAAAATCACATGTACGAGTGTTAATACAAAAATTCGCCATTGTAGACGGCGAATGTGTATGCTTTGTTGTGAGTACCAAAACAAGTGGATTGGTAACTTTCTTAAACTTAACTGGGGAAAACATTATACAGTCTAACGTTCTTGGTGATTCGGAACTGTTACTTTATGGTACTTGTACAAAAGCCTTTGCAGAAGAACACGGATGGGTTGCTTACAATATAGATCCCACCACATCCGAAATACTTGGTGCCCTTCACATAACAGATAGTCCTGCTTCAGTATCATTACCTTTGCCGTCAACTCCGGGTGTTGAGTCAAATTTGCCATCAACTTCAGGGGGTGTTGAGTCACATTTGCCATTCACTTCAAGTTCCAAATCACTTTTTGACCCATCTGAGGAGGTACATCTACCATCAGCAACAGCAGTTCCTCCTGAGGCAAGCCCTGCCCTTTCAGGTGTATCTGAACCACCTCCCCTTCTGTCTCCTACATGGCCAAGAACTCCCCTTAAGGAAGCTGGATTCTACAAAGAGAGTAGGACTCCGAAAAGATTGACCCCGTCTAAAACAACCCCGTCTAAAACAACCCCGTCTAAAACAACCCCGTCTAAAACAACACCATCTAAGGTAACCCCATCTAAAACAACCCCATCTAAGCTAACCAGTGCAACAGCCACTCCTGAGTCTGATACGAGCACTCTGCCCGTGTCCCCACCACCCCACTTCAGCAGCTCCCCTGCATCATCCAGCGAACCGGGCAGTACTCCCAGGTCCTTGCAGGATTTGGTCGAACGCCAGAAACTGGCGGTATGTGGCAGTAAAAGTAAAAAACAGCTGGCGTACCCATCACGTCCTCACCACTGATTGCTTAACAACGTGTCTACACTGAGGTGGTGCTAGTTAGGGATGTCAGCCATTGTCTAGTCAAATATTTAGATTTTAGCCTTAGAACTGACACCATACTCCAGGCAGTCGATCTTTGTTTTAAATTAATATTCGTGCTGAACTGCGAGTACCCACCCACCTCAGTGTAGACACGTCTGGCAAACTCTAGAATTGGTGTGCTATGATTTAAAGGTTTCTACAAACTTCCTCCCTCTGTTGTGGCTCTCGCTTCCACCTGTGCTCACTTCCTACGTTCCCACGTTACACCCCCCCTCCCCTGCTGCTCCTGCTGATGGTAGCTCCAGTGATGAAAAATCACTTGTACGAGTGGTGATACAAAATACGCCATTCTAGATGGCGAATGTGTATGCTTTGTTGTGAGTGGCAAAACAGGTGGATTGGTAACTTTCTTAAACTTAACTGGGGAAACCATTATACACTCTAACATTCTTGGTGATTCGGAACTGTTAACTTATGGTACTTGTACAAAAGCCTTTGCAGAAGAACACTCCCACCAATATCGAAATACTTGGTGCCCTTCACATAACAGATATGTCCTGCTTCAGTAATATTACCTTTGCCATCAACTTCAGGGGGTATTGAGTCACATTTGCCATCAACTTCAGGGGGTGTTGAGTCACATTTGCCATTCACTTCAAGTTCCAAATCACTTTTTGACCCATCTGAGGAGGTACATCTACCATCAGCAACAGCAGTGTTCCTCCTGAGGCAAGCCCTGCCCTTTCAGGTGTACCTGAACCACCTCCCCTTCTGTCTCCTACATGGCCAAGAACTCCCCTTAAGGAAGTTGGATTCTACAAAGAGAGTAGGACTCCGAAAAGATTGACCCCGTCTAAAACAACCCCGTCTAAAACAACCCCGTCTAAAACAACCCAATCTAAAGCAACCCCATCTAGGCTAACCACTGCAACAGCCACTCCTGAGTCTCATACCAGCACTCTGCCCGTGTCCCCACCTCCCCACTTCAGCAGCTCCCCTGCATCATCCAGCGAACCAGGCAGTACTCCCAGGTCCTTGCAGGATTTGGTCGAACGCCAGAAACTGGCGGTACGTGGCAGTAAGAGTAAAAAACAGCTGACGTACCCATCACGTCCTCACCACTGATTGCTTTACAACGTGTCTACACTGAGGTGGTGCTAGTTAGTTACCATTTGTGCATCAACAGTTCCTTGATGACCATTCTGAATAATATGTAAATAACATTCTATAATAATATATATTCTAAATAAAATTTTGTTGAAGTCGACCATATTTCATTGGGTATAATATATACATCACTGTTCCAACATGAGTGGTACAGAACATTACAAATGTCACTACTGTCCCTTAACATTCAGAGAAGTCAACCATTTGATTGAACATGTTACGAACCACCCTTGGTTTTCATTCATTTTAAAAACTGTCAAACCGCCGATATACTTTCCCAAATACGTTGTAGTTAAAGCTCTAGACTACGTATTAATGCGAAACAGCCTGTAATATTAAACATAAACATAGACAATTATATATATATATGCATACGTTATCAAATATTGTTGCATATAACGAGTCCAATAAACTGTGATACTGTTAAACTGTTTATTTTGTTGTTGTACTTAGTTAAGAAACAAATTGCTAAACAATCTGCGTACGAAAACAAATTATTTATTTCCGATTTTTATTGTGAATTTGAACATTACTTTTGAACTTTATGACTTATGAATAAATTGATGACCTAAACACTTGTGTTAACTCTCCTTTGCCCAAGCTGTGTTCACCATTAGAAATAAGAATTACTTATTACAACTATTTACATTTCTATACATTTATAACTTTCATTTCTTTGTTCAACACTTTTGATTTCAATGAGTATTTCGATTTCAATTTCATGAGTATGTTTCACGCAGGTTCCTCACCAGGCTTCGAAATCCTCCTTCTCCCTACTCCTTAGGTTTCCTCCTAATCCCAATCCATCGCTACCCTTTTGCATCTCCATACGCTCTACTAATAATTACCTGATTGGTACAGCCATTGGAGAATGCAAACGGTTAGGGTGGAAATGGGTTCATTAGGAATCCAATGGGGTAGTGAGAAGTAGGCTCGATAGAATCCTATCGGGTTTTACGAGTGGACGCTCGATAGAATCCTATCGGGTTCTACGAGAGGACGCTCGATAGAATCCTATCGGGTTCTACGAGTGGACGCTCGATAGAATCCTATCCGGTTCTACGAGTGGACGCTCGATAGAATCCTATCGGGCTCTACGAGTGGACGCCCAGTAGAATACTATCGGGCGTCCACTCGTAGAACCCGCTAGGATTCTATCGAGCGTCCACTCATAGAACCCGGTAGAATACTATCAGGCGTCCACTCGTAGAACCCGATAGAACCCAACCGGGTTCTACGAGTGGACGCCCGATAGAACCCAAACGGGTGTTAGGTGGTAGACCCGAAAGAACCCAAACGGGTGTTAGGTGGTAGACCCGATAGGACCCAAACGGGTGTTAGGTGGTAGAGTCGATAGGCCCCAAGCGGGTGTTAGGTGGTAGACCCGATTGCAATCAAACGGGTGTTAGGTGGTAGACCCGATAGAACCCAAGCGGGTGTTAGGTGGTAGACCCGATTGCAATCAAACGGGTGTTAGGTGGTAGACCCGATAAACCCAAGCGGGTGTTAGGTGGTAGACCCGATTGCAATCAAACGGGTGTTAGATGGTAGACCCGATAGAACCCAAGCGGGTGTTAAGTGGTAGACCCGATCGCAATCAAACGGGTGTTAGGTGGTAGACCCGATTGCAATCGAACGGGTGTTAGGTGGTAGACCCGATAGCAATCAAACGGGTGTTAGGTGGTAGACCCGATTGCAATCAAACAGGTGTTAGATGGTAGACCCGATAGAACCCAAGCGGGTGTTAAGTGGTAGACCCGATCGCAATCAAACGGGTGTTAGGTGGTAGACCCGATTGCAATCGAACGGGTGTTAGGTGGTAGACCCGATAGCAATCAAACGGGTGTTAGGTGGTAGACCCGATTGCAATCAAACGGGTGTTAGATGGTAGACCCGATAGAACCCAAGCGGGTGTTAAGTGGTAGACCCGATCGCAATCAAACGGGTGTTAGGTGGTAGACCCGATTGCAATCGAACGGGTGTTAGGTGGTAGACCCGATTGCAATCAAACGGGTGTTAGGTGGTAGACCCGATAAACCCAAGCGGGTGTTAGGTGGTAGACCCGATTGCAATCAAACGGGTGTTAGATGGTAGACCCGATAGAACCCAAGCGGGTGTTAAGTGGTAGACCCGATCGCAATCAAACGGGTGTTAGGTGGTTGTGACGTGACGAAATTCCCAAAACAACTGTCAATATAATAAATTAGAATCTTTGATGAAATACGGGCGAATTTCGTCATGTCCCTCCTTCAATTTGTAACTATATAAACTCTCCAATATTCGGAAATAATCTCTCTCAGTATGGCCTCAGTCATCAATCCACCGTTTTACCGGGGCCCCCTTTTCCGGGAATTCGCTCGGTCGCCCCTCTCCTCAGAGTATAAGATTTTCTTATTAAACGGGGAGTGGGAGGTCGGAGTTGACTTGGGAAAGGGAGAAGTCGGAATCTGGACATTTGGCTGCTGAAGATTCCCTGGGCTACTCTCCTCCTGCTGCATTAAGGTAAGATCTTGGTTCTTTCCTCCTAGTCCAAATTATTAGAGTTTCCTAACCAAAGTTAAAGTCCTAAATGAAAATGCTAAAACGTAAAGGTGTTACAGAATCTAGGCACTTTAAAGAAACCTATATCTTTTTTCAAATTTACCATAATAGTTTCGAAAATCTCGTGGGCAAGTGGCCGTTATAAAAATTATTCTTTGTGGTTTGATCAAGTGAGAAGTATTATAAGAATATATGGGGATAGGGTTAAGTTTTTTTCCCCTTTTAAATTAACTTTGCCCTCAAGGGGTTTTTTTTCTAACTTAACTCTATCTCCATGCATAGAAATAAATGTATAACACTAAAATTAATTCAAATCTTGTGAAGGTGGTTCCAACTCAAAGCTCTTTTCTTCGGGGTTTCCGTGAGAGTATTTTCTAGGATTTTGGGGAGAATTTTCCTTTCTAAGTTACTTTACGGAAAGGATTATTCATTGAAAAAAAAAAATTTGTAAAAGTATCGACCAAATTATTAATTTAGGTTCTAACAAGATCATGCTATAGATTCATTTGTGGGTAGAAGTTAGGCCTTTCATATTGTTTTCATAGCCCTTCAGGTTTTAGTACATTTCTAGTTTATTAAGAATTTATAGAATCTAAGAATTCATTATCATTGTACTCACTTCCTATTCGTGTTTTCCGATTTCACTTTCCATTCTTTTTAGTTTAATAAATCTTGAGGGCTTGAATATGGATTTTGTACCTGTTAATTGCAAAACCCGTATCCTTTCCTGGTGATTTAGTTTTGGCGGCATCTTGTCCCATCTTCATAGATAGCACACAATTTTAGGAAATTTTAAGTTCCATCTAGGATTCTTTCTCAGGTCTTATGGACCCAGTTCACCTTCCCAAACGTTTTTAAGACTAAACTAGTTTCCCTCCCGGGTTAACCCTAATTATTATTTGATTATTTTACCCTAGGAGTGTCGTCCACATTTCCTAGAGAAGTTAGGGTTTATCTCCGTGTTTCCATATTTTAACTATAAATGTGGTCACCTCCTACCATGTGGCTATAGGCCCGCTCTTCTCATAGGATCCTGAGCTCAAGTAACTTTTCAAATCTTCAGAAAAACATTTCTCTTTTCGTTCAAATAGGTTGAAAAGCCGAACTTTCGTAAACTTCCTTGTCTTTTGGGATGGACCTCGGAGTTTTCGGGAGCTAGTAAGCCTGGATCCGTTCCTTGGGGATCGGGGTTTATTTCCTCACGAATTCACCGTGGCCTATGATAGTGCCTTGGGATAAGAAGGATCTTTTGGGAATTGTCGCCCTATAGTTCCAACTTTCCCCCTTTGTGATGTAAGGTATGTTTCCATTCACAAAAGACAAGCAAGTTGGGTCAGGGAGATTCTAGAACCTGAACTATAATACTCCAACGTTTTGGAGTTTTGCTAAATTGAGCTCAGGTCTTATGGTGGAGTTCTAGGAAACAAGGTAAGTCCATGATTGATGGTTGTGTTCTTCTGGAGGTGATCTAGACTTCTTGCAGTGCTTTTTCTGACACTACACTATCACTTTTACAAGTTAGGCTAGGTCCGATTTTCAGAGTAGGTTCGTTCCAGAAGTGGAGGACCCTTCGCAATTAATCCAATAATCACCCGATAGGTCTTTTAATTGCAAAAATTCAAAGTAGGTACACTAATAGAATTTGGGACAAGATGAGTTTGACAGAGCTGCGAGACCGACGATGGTATGGAAGTCACTAGCTTCTTGGGTTGTGGGGATGGTGTATGAAGAGTAGCTCTACCTCGATTTTTGTATAAACTAAAAACTAAATTTTTGTTTACTGTTTCCTCTCTCTTTCATGGGAGGGAAACAGTTGGTGGAACGCCCCCTTTAGAATAATCACGTAAAGATAGGTAATTTCATTTTTCCTAGTATTTCAATTCTCAAAAGTGTTAGTTAGAAGTTTGCATTTGTTTCCCTCGATTCAGGGAAGGATTAGGAGTACGGCAGGGAGAGTAGGGTTTAGCGGGGGTGGTTTTGGGGGGCTTCAGGCCGCAATGGGGTGAATGCCTCGACCGAAACTATCTCTGCTCCACCCCGGTGTCCCCGCTTTCGTAACAGTGGTAGACCCGATTGCAATCGAACGGGTGTTAGGTGGTAGACCCGATTGCAATCAAACGGGTGTTAGGTGGTAGACCCGATTGCAATCGAACGGGTGTTAGGTGGTAGACCCGATTGCAATCGAACGGGTGTTAGGTGGTAGACCCGATTGCAATCGAACGGGTGTTAGGTGGTAGACCCGATAGAAATCAAACGGGTATTAGGTGGTAGACCCGATAGAAATCAAACGGGTGTTAGATGGTAGACCCGATAGAAGTCAAACGGGTGTTAGGGTGTAGACCCGATAGAAGTCAAACGGGTGTTAGGGTGTAGACCCGCTAGGAACAGCATGGACGTGCAAGGATTACCCGATTGTTTTCAATTTTTCGCCCGATTGGAAACCAAACGGGTGTTTCTTTACAGCACGTTCGGCTGCTATCGGGTATCCCAGCACGTACGTGCTGTGATTACCCGATAGGGTCTTATCAGTAGATTCCTATCGGGAATTTCCTGCACAAATTACCCGATAGGAGCTGCACTAAAAACCCGTTTGCAGGGATGATCTTATAGGTACCTGATAGAATTTTTTCTTAACGGTTTTTTTTTTTCATTCCTATCGGGTACGCCCAATCCCTAGCAGGTTTTTTTCAAAGTTTTCACCGGCCTGCGAGCACCACCAGGTGGTAAAACATTCCGTTTTTTCTCTCGGTGTAGAAGAGGTCCAAGTTTCTGTTAAACAAATTACGTCAGGTTTATTTTTTAGTAATGTTATATTAGCAACAAATTCATCAAAATTCTTCCTTAAACTCCTTATGTTAACATTCATAAAAGTAAGTGAGCCTGACGTTTCGACGCTTGCCATCTCATCCAGCATGCGATTTAACTGATCCAGGTTCCCACAAGTTATTTCTTTTATACTACAGAATGTTTCAATTTCTTCTGGTAAGATGTCCATTTCAATAATAATTACTACGAACCAATTTTACCACTGACGGAAGTTGGGCTAAGCAATTTTCAGTAAGTCGTTAGCGGACTTGATGATGAGAGCTCCCATATGATCGTCTTTCCGGATGTATATAGTACAGTGTCTGGCCCAAGCATACTTGTAGCCCTTCTCCCTTGCCGTCTTTCTTGCCAGAAAAAAATATGTTTATTGTCCTTAGTCAGATGATCGTTGACGTATACCACTCCAGTCACGTCATTGAAATTGTCTTTCAAAAACGCAGTGGTGGTGGGTTTATTTTTCCTTGACAGCGTGATAAGTTCATCCCTCTGTTTTTCCGATCCCAGAGTAGGAACAATATTTGGCGGTCGGGTATTACCTGCACGCTGAGTGCCAGCTCTGAAGGCTTGCTCGTCCTTGATGGATGCCCCCAGCTTGACAGCTAGATTCTTCACCATAGCACCGCAGTCCTCATCTCTATGATGCGGAATGCCAGTGATCTCAACATTCCTCCTACGAGCTTTTTGTTCGTAGATATTCAATCGATCTTGTAGTTCAGTTACTTGTTTCTCGAGAGAAGCGTTCTTCTCTTCCCAGGACTTATCTTTCTGGTTCAGTTCTATCACAGTACTTTGAAATTCATCAAACTTATCGCTCATGAACTGAACAGAATTTTTGAGAGACTTAAAATTGTCCGGCAGATCCTTGAGTTTTTCAATAACATGCAACTTGCTTCGTATTTCTTCAAACATACAGCGCAACTCCTCCAATTCCAGCTTTTTGTCTGACTTATTTAAAGACCTACAGCTGACGCACTTCCAGGAAGACTTACTGTCGGCCGTCATTGACTTGAAATGAGCCTCACGCATCGATACACAAGAGTAGTGAAAGTTCCCTTTACACTCCGCACATCGAAGAGCGAGTGAATTAGGTAAATCCTCCTCACAGTCTCTGCACCTCATCTTCAGTCGACAGTACACATATAACGAGCGCGCAACAAAACAACAAGTCTTGACCCGACGGAAGCCTGAGCTCAACTATGAAGCCTCAACTATGAACTCAGTATAAAGTCGAGTTGTTTGTTTTACGATATTATTCCATTTGACAAGTGATGGACTACTGGATTTTGTTGGTAGGTACTTTTGATACTTGAAAGTACGTTGAAATATTATTGATGGGTATAAATTATTACACAATGGCAAAGTATTACACAACGGCAAATTATTACACGAGGTGAATTATTACACAACGGTAAATTACTACACCACGGTAAATTATTACACAACGGTAAATTATTACACAACGGGTCATCTACCAAGAAGGGGCTGGATTTTGTTGATAGGTACTTTTGCAACTTGAACAACCGTTGAAGTATTATTGATGGGCCAATTATTACACAACGGTTCATTAAAATAGACCACGAATTATTCTATCTCCGTAGAAGAGGAAGCTATACAGGTAAATTATTACACAACGGTTTAGGTAGGTACCTAGTAACGAGTACGGGGTTAGGTACTCACCTACGGAGGGTGAAGAATAGTACATATATTATATAGAAGGGTTATCTATACAGAGAGCTATGATCTATAGCAGGAGGGTATTCTGTACAAAATAATAAAACGTTGTGCAGGGATTTGCAGCGTTTTGGTTTGCATTCGCTCAGCAAAAAATTTTTATAACACCCCTCAATCAATTTCGGGAGCTCAACATCTGGTAGAACCTCAATTTTCTACTCTTTGGTCAAAATCGACTTCATATTCGGTCTTATCGTCCCCAAAAACATGAAAAACGATACCTTAAAAGCTCATGTTACCAACATGTTGGTAAAACGCAAAAAGTACCTATTTTTACACACATTTTCACTCATAACACCCCTGGGTATATTCCGATCGGGATGAAAAGTTTCGGGACACAACTAGGGCCCAAATGGAACATGTGTGCGTAAGAACGATTTTTTTAGACCGAAAATGAAGCCTGTAGACGTGATACGGCGGACGGACATTGCATTTTTGGAATCTACGCACCTTGAAACGGAAAAGAAAACATTTTGAGGGGGTGCTATAAAAATTTTTGCTGAGCGAATACATAGGTGTATTATTCACAGAATAATAAACCAAAAGTGTCAACACGTGGATCAAGACGATTAAATGGCACTACCAATGATCAAAGATAATTTGGGGGAAAAAAAAGGAGCGTACCTAATTCGTGTTCTGGAGAACAAAATTGGTGGAAACCATCAGAAATGGCTCTTTAAATTATTTCACATGAAAGAAAAAATAAATGAACAGCCAACATTTCTGTAGGTATGTCCATAGAATAATAAACTCATGTGACAAGGACTTTGCAGCGTTTTTCTTTGGCGTATCAAGTTGGCCCGTCCGCCGTATCACGCATACCGGCTTCATTTTCGGTCTAAAAAATTCGTTTTTTCGCACACATGCTCCATTTGGGCCCTAGTTGTGTCCCGAAACTTTGCAGTCCGATCGGAATACACTCAGGGGGTGTTATGAGTGAAAAATGGGTACAAAAGTCTGTATTTTTTGTGTTTTATTAACACGAGCTTTTGAGGTATATCGTTTTCTATGTTTTTTTGGACGAGAAGACCGAATATGAAGTCGATTTTGACCAATGATGGACAACTGAAGTTCTAATGAAGTTTCAACCTTAAGCTTACGTTAAATGTTGGTCTAAAATCGTTGTTCTTCCTCAAACAGTTGAGGTCCCCATTTGGGAACACATTTGGGTCCTATTTGCGCTTCAAAGCTAGGCAGCCTGATCGGAATACACCCAGGGGTGTTATGGAAGGAAAATAGGGGTTTCCAAGGTTTTGTTGACGTTTTAGTGAACAAGAGGTTGGAATGTATCGTTTTCCATGTTTTTTAGGGCGAGAAGACCGAATATGAAGTTGATTTTGACCAAGGAGAGGAGAATCGAGGTTGTAACGAAGGTTAAGCTCCCGAAACCCATTTGGTTTATTATTCTGAGAATAATACACCTATGCATTCGCTCAGCAAAAAATTTTTATAACACCCCCTCAAACTTTTTTCTTTTCCGTTTCAAGGTGGGTAGATTCCAAAAATGCAATGTCCGTCCGCCTTCCGCCGTACGCCGTCCGCCGTCCGCCGTATCGCGTGTACAGGCTTCATTTTCGGTCTAAAAAAGTCGTTCTTTCGCACACATGCTCCATTTGGGACCTAGTTGTGTCCCGAAACTTTTCAGCCCGATCGGAATATACCCAGGAGTGTTATGAGTGAAAATGTGTGTAAAAATAGGTACTTTTTGTGTTTTAGTAACATGTCAGTAACATGAGCTTCTGAGATATCGTTTTCCATGTTTTTCGGGACGAGAAGACCGAATATGAATTCGATTTTGACCAAAGAGTGGAAAATTGAGTTCTACCAAATGTTCAGATCCCAAAATTGATTTTTTATAATGTCAAAAACCTGGGAAACCGTCTGAACTCACCATTAATTTGTAGAATAACACTAGAAAAAGTGTCAACACGTGGATCAAGACGATTAAATGGCGCTACCAATGATCAAAAATAGTTAAAAAAAAAAAGAGCGTACCTAATTTGTGTTTTACGGGCCAAAATTAATGGAAACCATCAGAAATAGCTATTTCGATTATTACGCATGAAAGAAACAATAAATGAACAGCCAACATTTCTGTAGGTATGTCCAATAGAATGATAAACCCATGTGACAAGGACTTTGCAGCGTTTTTTGAGCTAAAAACCTGGGACATTGTTTGAAATCAACATAAATGTGTACAACAACACTACAAGTAGTATTAACAGGCAATACAAGTAATATTAATTTTCAAAGTTAATCTAAAAACAAATAGGAGCCTAATTCGTGTTTTTGGGGGCCAAAATTGGTGGAAACCATCTAAAACAGCTATTTCAATTATTGCACATGAAAAACCAAAAATGAACAGCATCATTTCTGTAGGTACGTCCGATAGAATAATAAACCCAGGTGACAAGGACTTTGCAGCGTTTTTCCTTTTACGTTTCAAGGTGGGTAGATTCCAAAAAACCACAGTCATGCAGCATGGCTATAAGAGCGAATTTTCGAAGTTTTCGGCATCTTCCTCCTCCGCCTAAAATTTTCTGAAAATTAATTTTCGGCCAATGTTTTCCCAACTTGATACCATACAAAATTAAAACAGGAGTAGTTTTTCGCAAAGTAAAATTTGGGGTGGAAGGATGGGGAGGGGGAAATCAAAAATGTTTTGAATACCAGAAGAGTAGGTATTGGGTACGTAACAAATTTTTAGTTCCATTTTTTGCCGAGTAACACCTCGGTTTGTAGATTTTCCAACGCTGAACACGATGGTGAAGTCAGAATTGCGATATCCCATTCCGTTATCAGATTAGAGCAGACGAACCAGGAAGAACATCTCAAGAAATAACCGCGTTCCTTCATCTTCAAAGTGCTCCAGTTTGAGAATGGAATGAGATATCGCAATTCTGATTTCACCATCGTGTTCAGCGTACAAAAACCTTTAAAATGAGGTGTCACTTGTCAGACTTTTTCATTTTGGGAATTTATGGGTAATTTCCCCCCCCTAAAACTCCCCAAAACTCCCCCTTAGAGTGACCCGATTCTGCCCATCTTCGAACTTAGCCTGTCGATTGCCAAGACAGATTTTTCGTGCAAATTTGAACTTTTTATCTCAATTCTTTCGAGAGTTATCGTCTGGAATGACACATACATATATAAATATATAAGTAGTATAGGAATACCAATCCTGGCTCACCGACTTCAATCTCTGTTAAAAATGCTTCTGACTTCAATCTCTGTTACAACTGCTTTTGTGCTAAACTCTGTTAAAAATGCTTTTCTGTTAAACCCCTGATAAAACTTTTCAACACAAAACATCAGAACACATTTTTTAACACAAAACATCAGAACCAGTGACTTTTTCATTTAGCGACTTAAATCTCTGGTAAAACTTTTCTAACACAAAACATCAAAACCAGTGACTTTTTCATTTGGGGGGTAAGTTAAAAGAATGTATTCTATAATAAATAAAGGATATGGTTTTATGCGACGAGGCATTAGATATATGTGATGAACATGGAGGTTTATGGGAGTTGGTAAAGACACCTGAATTTCGATTTTATGATAGAAACTGTGACGCACTAGACGAGATTCAACGTGTATTGAGGGAGTATAGATTTTCTAAACGGTTGTTAAAAGAACGTTTATTGGGTGTCGATGGTAAACCACCGCTCCGTACAAAGGAGGATGTAAAGGTAATGCTTAAAGAAACAAAGATTAAGGTTCCTAAAAATGCTTCTGAATATCAACTTAGAAAATTGCTTTATAATGAGAGTAAAGACAAACTGAAGAAGGATTTTGAGTTTCAGTTTCGATACTGTTGCTAAAAGCTCAGGATGTTTGGAATATGAAGGAGATTTTATTTTCAATGTGTTTTAATGAGGAATCCTCATTAAAACGAACAATTAGATCAAGGTAATTTTATATCGACAATATTACTATCGTCCACAATTATATTTTTAGTAGGGATCATGTTTAAAAAAATCTTTACGTTCAACTCTTGTAGAAATTTCTTATCTCGTTTATTACGAATAACGTAATTCTCCAACATTGTTTCGTCGATTTTCCTTTTACTTTTCCTTTTACTTTTCCTTTTACATTTCACATCTTTTACCGGTTCTTCAGGCATTGTTTTTTTAATGGTATTTACGAATTTTTCAACCCCTACATTTTTCAACTGTGTTTTAAAATTTAAAATTTTATCAGCGGAGATTTCTCCGTATAACAGTTGTTCTATAAACCTGTACACTTTCATATCTTTATTTCTATCGATATATGCGAAACATTCAATGAATTCGATATGCTTAAGTGAAAATTGTAAATATGGATGAGACATTTTTATTGAAGAGATCCTTTTTTCATTTCTTTCTCGTTTTGTGTTTTCGTAAGTTCCTTCAAATGATCTACGAACTTTTCTTTTTCTATTCCAATTGTATGATGTCCCCAAGCAAGAGTATCCATACCATTTTCTAGAATATACCTTTTATCATCGTAGGCACTAAGCGCTTTCTTGTTCTGTTCAATAGTATAAATATCATGCTTGTTTGATCTGAACATCATTTGTGTTTTGTAGATTGGTTTCTTGGTCAACAGACATTCTTTGAAATCATTGAATTTAATGTCCTGTTCAACTACGTTTTTCTTTATCCCTTTCGCTTTCTTTGTTTCTTTTTGATTCTCGAACGTTTTGTGCGCGTAAAGTTTCGATCTTAGTCCAACAAATTCCTCCATTACTTTTCCGCTCATTTCATCTTTGAATTTTCCAAGTACTTTCTTGTTCACCTGTGGAATTCCATACACATTTTCTTTCGGATAATCGGATGTATCAAATTGATCGAGAATGATGTTTTTAATGTCTGCGTAAACATCCTCAATCTTTATGTCCATGATCAGACTGTCCGTGTCACAGTACATTAATTTGACATTTTCTCCGTATTGTTTTTTAATTGTGTTATAATAAAAGTCGTACATTAGAGTTTTAGAAATTTCCAGAATGCTCATGCCAATGTAGATGGGTTTGTTGAAAAGAATTTTGGTCTTTTTCATGTGAACTGCTGCTAAGTTTTCCGTGAATATCGTTCTACGATCAAAAGTAGGTTTTGCTATCAACGATTCCAGTTTCTTTCCATTTGAACATAATTTAATATCGACTCTTCCTCTGATATTTTCCATCGTTTTTCCGAATACACTGTTGTTCATCAATTTAAAAAAGTCCTTTTCAAAATCATTTTTCGCTTTCGTTCTCAGTTCCGTGTTGAAGTCAATGTACACTTTCAACCAATCCGATTGATCAAACTTCAGTGCTCTGTGTACTTTCTTTAGTTTCATTCCCATGCTCAGACACTGTTTCAAATTCCTGTAGTGTAAAACGTATTTATCTTTGTCGTACAAAGTTGTCATTAATTTAGGTAATTTTGTATTTCCAATCCTGTTTTCCGGTGCAAGTGGTAGATCTGAGTGTAAATCGTGCAGTTTCTTAGGATATTCCAAGTCAACTTCCAGAAAATAACCTTTAGGAGACTCATCACTTATATTTTCAACATCTAAATTTTCCAAGTTCTCTACCCATTTAAAACCTCCGTATGGCATGTACTGAGACATAGCCCATCCGTACAAGTTGTTTGCGTCAAGGTACATTATATAGTTGGAAGGTTTAGTTGGGTCGTATTTATCAGCCATGTACTTGTTGTTTGCTTTCGCGTGTCTGTTACTACATTGCGATATACCTCCTCGAATTCCTTTTTCTGTCATTAGAATTTTATTGTAATCAGTCAACAATTCCAATTTCACTTTTGTCATTTTCAACATACAATCCCATGCAAATCCAGGTGTCGTGTAATAAAATGCTGGATCCAGTTTGTAAGTTTTAAGGGAAATATCTCTAAAGTTTTCCATTACATCTGCAAGCTGTAAGACATCGCATTTGTTGTAATGCATAGTGAATTCTCTCATGTTTTTTATTCCAAATCTATCCCAAATCTCCTGCGCATTTCTGTACTCAGACTTTTTTACTCCTTGTTTGTTTAAGCTACTGTAAAATTTCTCTATAGGTGGTAAACAGGTTTCATCGTACCTTTCCGGTCTATCCATGTACTCATATGGGTAAGCTAGTTTCCTTGTCATCAGTTCCAAGTTCTCTGTTCCAAAATGTTTCTCTAATTCCTTAAATTGATCTTTAGTTAAATTTCCTACTAGTTTTTCCAAAGAGCTTGCTAGAAATTTGTACGAATCTAAGAATCTTATTTCAATTTTATTCATTACTGGGTTTCCTTTCTTATCAAAATTTCCAGAGTCGTACCTGAGAATCTTTGAAAATGAAATGTACTTTTCCTCGGTGTTTGGAATCAACCGTATTTCCCCTTCATCCTCTCCGAGTTGTTTCGCGAATAGGTGGGCATCGTAACCAGCTAGGTTGTGGAAAAATACTGGTACGAATCTCGGGCATTGGTACTCCAAATTACACAGAGAATGGGCAGCACCTCTAAATTCTCCTGACAAATGGTCATGGTCAGCCACACGCCTTTTGTTCATATCGATATTTTGTTTCAGATCCTTCAATTCCGTTTGTATTTGTTTTGCATTACTTTCATCTCCTTGCATGTGAAAGTAGACCAAAGCTTTTTCCTTCACCTCGAGTTCCTTTTCTAACATTGGAGGCAATTCGTTAAAACCTCTCTCGCAAATGTGACAAGTTTTTACATTTTTGAATTCCTGTTCCTGTTGGTCAGTCAATGGTTTCATGGGTAC
Organism: Leptopterna dolabrata; assembly: GCA_954871275.1. Taxonomy (NCBI): domain Eukaryota; kingdom Metazoa; phylum Arthropoda; class Insecta; order Hemiptera; family Miridae; genus Leptopterna; species Leptopterna dolabrata. The sequence continues at coordinate 153,587,576 of OX940974.1, forward strand.
ATTTTTATCGTAATATTCCTTAGCAATGTGTAAAACTTCCTCTTTCAGTTTCTGATAAAATACTTTTGGAGAATCCGAACCAGAATATTCGACTGGGGGCTTATAATATCCGTTGGAATACTTTATGTAATATGAAAAACTGCTAGCTTCGTGTTTGTGTATTTTATTAGTAACCCTTCTTAATCTAGTTCTGATTGATTTTATGATAAATTTTCTAGAGTTTTTAACGGGTGTTTTGCATTTCTCTTCAGCTATAACAGTTTGAAGTTTTCTAAGCAAACTTTCAAAGTCCGAGTAGATAACGAATGGAACTTTCATGGAGCGTTTATAATTTTCAAATTGTAAAACATTATCATAAGGTTCTGGTAATTCTACTTTAACAGCTTTATGAGCTCCACAATATTCTTTATGTTCGTTTAATTTGACCTGAGTTCCAAAGCTATTTAAACACATTTTACATAAAAATCTTTTGTGACCATCCTTTGTTAGCTGACTATGACCAACCAGTTTCCATAGATCTTTGATCCAGCAGTAATGTTCAGTTTTCTCGTTTTTCAAGTACAACAAGTCAACGTGTTTTTCCTTTTCCTCTTTCGTTATTTCCAAGGGAACTATAGTATTTTTTTCATTCAGACAGTAAACATTTATGGAAATCCCAGTTCTTTTCTCAAACTTTTTTACGTCTGTAAGTTTCATAGGAAAACTGATATCTTTCAACGCTTCGTCAAACTCATGTTCCCATGTTATGTACTTTCCTATTCTATCAGAATTTTTATCAGCTGGATGTAAAGCTGAAAGAACAGACCAAAGGAAACATTTATTATCGTCATTTTTCACATTTATAATTGCTTTCCTACTTTGTAGAAACTTAGGGAGTTCAATGTAAGACGATCCTTTCAAAGGAACGTACTTGTTAACGTTCAGTTCCAAATGCTTGATCTTATGAAGTCGCCAATTAGATCCTTTAATTTCGAACGTTTCCATTTCATTTAGAATTTTCTGTTTCATTTCATCGTAACAGTTTGCAACTTCTGCCGACTGCAATATTATTACGTTTTTAGTTTTGAAATTGAGTTCCTGATACTCCATGTTATTTTTGTTAGTTCCTTTTTTAAATTCTGCGATTAAAACTACATTAACTTTTAGTTTCATTTCTCTAAGTTTCCATTTGATTAAACCTGTTGCGGTTCTTTCAATACTGTTCAGAAATTTGGAAGCATCTTTAAATCCTTTCGTATTTTTAATGTTGTAAGTCACTAATCTAGATTCAAATGCAGTTTCCTTTTCAACAACTTCCGTTTTCGGTTCTTTGTTTTTTTCAAATACTTTTTCACTAAAATTAAATACTTTGTGCAATTTCCTCGGTATTACATATACAGATTTTGTTTTTCTAGGTTCTTTGATTTTTTCAAATACTTTTTCATTAAAATTAAATACTTTGTGCAATTTCCTCGGATTTACAAATACAGGTTTCGCTTTTCTAATTCTGATAGTCATTGTCCGGTCCGGGTCGTTTTTTCCATGGCGCTTAGACTTTAGGTGTCTAGCCCAATTTTTATAAGTAGTGCTAACATTGCACTTTTCACAACGTCTTCTCGTATCATACATTTTATTATAGGATATATAATTTTTCGAATCATTCATTTTTATTAGAAAAGAGATTCTTTTAACTAACCCCTCATTTTTTTGAATTCTTAAAGAGGGGAGGCGAATCGCCTGCCCTATTAAGGTAAACACAAGCAAGTAGATTTTTTCAATTCTTAAAGGTGGCGTCGATTCGACGCCACCTTTTTCTTTTGTCTATTATTGGAGAGATCCTTTTAACTTACCCCTCATAAAAACGTTTTAATGGAAATTTTCCATTAAAACAACAATATTATACTAAGACCAAGTTTTTTCAGAATTCAATGTCTCTTTGCATGTTTTTAAAACAGTTTCATAATCTTTTCCGTTTGAAAGTTCTTTTAACACTATCAAAGACAGATGACCGCAAATTGGAGGATCGTTATACTTTTGAATTTGTTCGGAATTGTATTTAATTTTTTTTTTTCCCAAGTATTTTACCAACTCCTTAGGGGGTGATGCGTTTCCATAGGAATCGAAATAATACTTTTCTTTTTCAGATTTTTTAAAATAACAAGTCCAGTGACTACCATTTTGATAAGAATTTTCCAAATTAATAATTCCACATTCAACGTGTTTAGATCGATCGGGGAGTTCATCCTTCATGAAAACACCTCGGAAATGTTTTATTTTAAAAATTTTCACGAAACGAGTTAAATCTAAATTACTCAAGGGTTGGTAGTTTTCCGTTTTTTTCTTTTTTTTAAACCGGCCCCAATACTTAGACTTTTTGCATTTTTAGCTAGTTTTTCCATCTCGAGATTATGACGTTTTATTTCGGCTTCTTCAGCGGCTTTATGTTTCGAGTCTATTACTGAATTTGCTACTGCTGCACCTCCACCTAATAACGCTCCAAGTGCTCCTATTCCTGCAAATATCAGTGGTAGGAATCCACCCGTGTGATTCAAATGTAGTTGTTCGTAATCTAAAGTTAACGTAATTCCTTTCTTTTTTTCTTTAGCTTTTTCAAATGCTTTCGATTGAGTTTCCCACAGACTGATTTTATGTTTTCCGTTTCCCGAAATTTGTTTCGCTGTAAAAAGAATTGTAACACTTCTACGCTTTTTGTAAGCGGCTTGTATTTTGGCTATTTGATTTTCGGTTAAATCTATCTTTTTCATGATCATAGTTATTTATTATAGTAAAAAAATTTTTTTAATAACGAACTCCCATACCAAAGAATCGTTTACTCCTCATTGCAACTCTCACTGCAGTTGCATCAGCTTTTTCTTTCCAACTCGCATCACTCGAGTGCATTCTTTCTTTTGCTACTTCCTCTAGTGCTTTATCTGCCACATGTCTTTCTTTGGTGTCTGTATGATCTCTGTAAGATATATCGTGTTGCTTACAGCCTTCGTCCAATTTATTAATTCCCGGATCTCCTCTTTTCAATCGTTTATCTAGTTTTGTAAATGGACCGCAGTAGTTGTATCCAGGTAAATGCATTTCGGGTGCGAAACCATCAAGTTTGTTCAACAATGTATTTAAAACTCCAGATCCGTTCTTGATGATTCCTTTCGGTAAACTGTTGACAACTTTCAACAGATATTCTATTCCTTTGGGATTATCTACGTTTTTTTCCAACTGATCGTTTATAAACTTTACAATTCCTAATTTTTCATTGTGAAAATTGTTATTACCGGCTCGTTCTTGTGCGTACAAATAGTACAAACGCTGTTGCAACTGTTGTAAATTATCGATGTATTTATATTCCACAGGATTTTCCGTATACTCGATCAATCCAGATCCCGATTTACCTGCCTTCAATTCCTTCCAAATAGGAGCAATCAACTCTCTGTACTTTTTCCCCTTACTTGACTTTGGTAATCCCGTAGTTGGGTCATTCTTTTGGTATAAAGAATTCGTTTGAATGAGAATTTTCTTGTAAGTTTTCAAATCCTCTTGAGTGTATTTATCAGGATCAGGTCCTAGAGGATCAGTTAACAAACACCATAATCCGTGAGTTCCTCTATATTTTACATTTTGAATTATGAGATCGTCTTCATTTACCCGAATTTGTTTGTCTCCGATGTAAATTTTGTCCTCTTTTCCCCAGATGCCAAATTGTTTATCACCCTGTCTGATGTAAAGTCTCGCAATTGAACCAATTCCTTTTGGCCCTACACTACTGGATGGATACTCATTTAGATCTACCATGTCTACTATTGAGGAGAGAACGTTACTAGCTGGTTCAGCCATAGTTTCGCCAGCAATATCGTAGGTTTCAGTAGGATTTATTTCGAATGTGTTAGCTGGTCCAAAAGTTACAACTTTCTTTCTAGGAGAACTACTTGTCATTGGCTGTTGCGTGTATGGTACGATTTCCAACTTCTTTATATCTTCATCAGTTTGTTTCACTGCATTTTTCAATTCAACTAATTTTTCAGTGATGGGTGCGAACGTCTTTTCCTGAGTTTCTCTATCGTTAAATTTATCTACTCTTGCTTCTCGGAAAGCACGTCTCAACTCTTGTTCTTTTTCTCGAATTTTATTGGCTTCATTGACAGTAATTTCTTTAGGTTTCCTAAAAGTATTTCGAACTATCTTTTCAGATTTACTCTCAACAGTTTCTTGAAGTTTTTGGTTTTTGTCTTTTGGTTTGCCTTTTGAAGCTTTTTTATATTTTGCATCTAATTTTTTTAATGTTTCATCAATCATTTATTATAGAATATATTTTTTTAACGATTCACCGAACGTACGTTAAACGTCGAACGTACGTTGAACGGTAAGCGTTGAACGGTAAGCGTTGACCGTTAAGCGTTGAACGTTAGGCGTTAGGCGTTAAGCGTTAAGCGTTAAGCGTTGAGCGTTAAGCGTTAATTTTGACGATTCACCGAACGTACATAAAAAATATAATAGATCAAGATCTATTATATACACATTTGGTTAATGCTTATTTAGTTATTTCTAGCTGGAAATTCTTTCCGTATCGTCCACTCTCTTTTTTTAGTGTTGCGTCTATCGTTAGAAAACCAAATGTATCCTTCCAACATTCACCACAAATTTCTTTGAATCGTTCAAAAGTAAAATCCGATCCTACATACTCATCATAAATTGTTTTAATGTAAGCATTGCTCTGTTTAAAAATACAAAGAAAATTCACGTTATTTCTAATCAACTGTTTATCAACTTTAGTATAGGATTGAGTCAAATAAATGCACGAAATGTTTTTATGCCTACCTCTTACATAGTAATCCTTTATAATTTGCTGTTGTTGTTCATTCACACAATCATCGAAAACTATCAAACTGTTCGGTTGGCATTCATCTAGACCGATTAATTCATCACAGCTACTATAGAAATGAGCAATTTCCTTTCCAATTTTATCAGTTAGTTTTTCGTAAGCTTGTCTCAAGCCTTTATAAACTTGTTGTTCTAATGATTTAGAAAAAACATAAAAGTTTTCAAAGGGAATACCCCATGGTTCTGTAATGAGGTTGTACAACAATGTAGTTTTTCCACATCCACTCGTACCAATTATTAAACACCTAATTGGAAGTGGTAGTAAACCATCTCTCATACTAATCGGGTCAAACGGTGTAGGTTTTATGATATAGCTTTTGTTATATTTTGGATTCATTTTTTTATTTATTTATTATATAATAAATAATGTTTATAAAAATTTCAGGAGATACACTAAGGTTTGAGAGTCCAATTCCACTCGATCCGAATAAAGAGTATCAGTTGGGCATGTCGACTTTGTTGTTTACAACTAGGAAAACGTTTGAGATAAAAAACTTCGAGTTCGCTTACAGATTTGCTTTTCCTGATGGAATTTACGATCTAATATATAAAATCGATGGAACGTTCAATGTGAGTTCATTCAAAGCCAAGTTGATTAGTATTTTATCCAGTTTTCAAAGTAGTTTGTTAGTGAAAAAAGACACTATGAAAAAGTATTCTGAAGCTCAAGTGAAAGAAATACAAAAAGATATACAGAAAGTTAATCCGAATAGTTTGAAATTCGATCTCGAGCATTTAAAAGACGATTCTTACAGAATTGCTGCATACTTTCCCATGGACATGAGGATTGTGGATGAGGGGAATTTTTGCGATATATTTCAGTTGAAAAATTGTTTAGGTTCCGATAATTTGTTTAAAAAGAATACCAACTACGTTTCAGAGAATAATCCGAAACAACTCGTTTTTTCTGACAACATAGTCGAATGGCATTGTAACATTACGGAATATAGCTTTACAAATCATGATGAACATCCCCATTTGCACGTTGAACACGAGTTATTACACGTTTCTTTCATAGAGAAACTAATGCCACCTAATACTGTTTACATGGAAAAACCAAAGAAAGTAGTTTTCATTCCACTAAGAAAAGGACTGAAAGAAATAAAAATGATAAAATTGTCAACAACCACGGGAAATAACGAACAGATTAAATTCGACGATATTAAAGCTTACTTGTTGCTGAAAAGTAAATAATTTGTATAATAAATAAGATGAACAACATTGATGAAAACTACGGGACCCGTCGAATCGACGGGTCCCATTAAAGGCAATACAGTGAGTTGTGTTTTTTTATGAGAAAATCTCATAAAAAATTTTTTCATAGTACCTAAATAAAAAAAATTTTTTTTTTCATAGTACCTAAATAAAAAAAAAAATTATGTTTACTATAATAAAAGAATGCATCAATCTAAAAAGGTTTTTGATAAATATCAAGATGGTATTGTACGAAAACAATTCCAAACTTTCAATCCTTCATCGACTTTGAATTTAAATGCCGAAAACAAAAGGACTACTTTCAAAATAGAACTCTATGACGAATTTATTTGCAAAGATGTAGAATATTACATTTCTGGTAAATGTGTTTCAACCGATTCTACGAAACCATATAAAAGTGAAAACAAGGATGTAAGACTTGTTGATAATTTCGTTGCAAACTTATTTTCCAACATAGAAGTGAAAAAACATAATGTCGTAGTCGATGAAATTGAAAACCCGGGGATTGCAAGCACGGTTCAAGGCTATGTATGCCATTCAGGGCCAAAACATTATAATGGAAACGTAATCAATTCGGGGTTCAATTCAAAAGCTATCGGAGGTGGAAATTTCAGTGTTGTTGGTTGTTTGGGAGATTTAGGATTAGGATTTTTCAAAGATTTAACAGTTCCAATATTCAAGGGAGGTTTTGAAATTACTTTTATTCGAAATAGTGATGATAACGTGATATTTCGATACAAAAAAGACACAGCAACTCCGCTTCCACATGATGGAAAAATAGAAATCACTTCTTTCGTTTTGAGAGTTCCGGTGATTGAATACGATAACGAATCTAAAGTAAATTTGATTACAGATTTGAAAAACATTCCATATCAACTTCAATTTAAAAGTTGGCAATGCATAGAACATAAAAACGTTTCCGGAAAAACGTTGATGTTCGATGTAACTAACATTTATAGAAACGTTTATAATCCTCTCTGGTGTTTCATAGTTTTTCAAACCGATGTACTCAATGATCAGACGAAAGATAATGCTAAATTTGTTCATAAAGATGTTAGGAATTACTGGTTGGAAGTCGGTGGAAAAAGATATCCCGAGGAAAATTACAATTTGGATTTCGACGAAAATGATTTTTGTTTAGCTTATTCCGCGTATTTAGATTACAAAGAGTTAACAAACTCTCAAGACAATTTACCGTATCATGAACCCGAATTTTTCAACAGAGATTATCCGATTTTCAGTATAGATTTAACGGATCAACCTAAGTAAGTAAGAATGTGTATTTTTAATGGAGTTTACTCCATTAAAAAAAGTTTCCTTAAATAAAACATGGAGGATGAAATTTATTGCCATAAATGCAAAAAACAAACAAAAAATATAAACGCGGAAATTGTACAAACCGTGAACGGAAGGTGGAGAATTGCTGCTAAATGTGTGAAATGTAAAACTAATAAAAGTAAATTCATAAAAAATCCGAATGAGGAAACTAACGTAGTTCCTGAAACTGAAGTTATAAATTTATCTGAAAACGAAAAGTTGGAATTTGCGAAGGAATTACATAAACCCGTTAGAAAGAAATTTCAGAAAAGGAAAATTGTTACTCATGGAAAAGATGATCTTTGGGCCGCGGACTTGATTATAATGAAACAATACGAGAATGAAAACAAGGGGTTCGGTTACATGTTGAATATCATTGATACTTTTTCAAAGTACGTTTGGTCAGTTCCATTGAAAAAGAAAAACGGAATGGTAGTTTCAAAAGCTTTCAAAGGAGTTTTGGAAAATGTAAAATCTCATAATCATTCTACTCCTAAACTCCTTCACACGGACAAAGGTTTAGAATTTGAAAATAGACTTTTCAAAGAACTTTTAGACGAGTATAAAATTAAAATGTATCACACGGAAAATTTAGAAAAATCTGCAATCATCGAAAGATTTAACAGAACTTTGAACCAAAAAATTAAAATTCGTTTCGAGGTGAATGGAAATCAAAATTGGGTCGATATTTTACAGGAATTAGTTAATGAGTACAACAAACAAGACGTTCATCGATCCATTGGAATGACACCTGCTCAAGTTGATGCGAGAAACGAAAATGAAATTCTGAGATATTTATTTAAAAAGAGTGGAAAAAATGTAAAAAAGAAATTTAAAATTGGAAATCGCGTGAGAATTACGAAATCAAAGAAAACTTTTGCAAACAAATACAAAGCAAATTGGACGAAAGAGATTTTTGAAATAAGTGAGATTTTAGAAACGAGTCCAGTTACTTATACAATAAAAGATTTAAGTGGAGAGGAAATCCAAGGAACTTTTTATCCCGAGGAATTACAACTCACGAAATTTTAAATTTTCCTACAATAAATATGTTCTGTTTGAACCTTTCATTGTGTATCGATAAGATATTCGTAATTATAATATTTTTAATAGCTCTAGTTTTCATTTACATTATAAATGAAACTGGAATCAATCACAGAATTATCGGAGCTTCAGAGCAGAGTTTAAAAGTATTCAAGATAAAAAATGTGTAAGAAAAAAAAAGGTTTTAAGTCAGTTTTTATAGGGATTCCCTATAAAAATCCAATGTATAATTATTGTAAGTCTAAGTTTTGGAAAAGGAAATAACAATAAACAATAATAAACATTTTATTTTACATCGAGTAGTTTCATAAAAGAATAACTAGTAGATCGAGGCGCTCCTATAGGAGCGCTTTGGGTGGGGAGAATCACGTCACATCGTCCAGCGGTCCTCGCGGTCCTTCAGATAAACAGGCGCTCCTGCAGGAGCGCTTTGGGTGGGGAGAATCACGTCACATCGTCCCGCGGTTCTCGAGGATCGCTTTTGCATTCAGATAAACAGGCGCTCCTATAGGAGCGCTTGGGGTGGGAGAACACGACCTTCTGATTCAATTCGTTTCCCAAAAATGTTTTATATTCTGTAATCTTTAACATGGATTCCACTCGTAGAACTGTTATTGGAAGTACAAATATTGATACTTTTGCCACTAAATGATACTACCTTTAATAAGGGTAGTATTAAAATGATACTACCCTTAATAAGATTATAACAACACAAATTCTAGCACTTGAATGTTTCCATCTGTTATTAAAGTTCTTGCAACTTCCTAACTTTCCACTTCCTCAATAAAGTCTATACACTCATAATACACTCACTATACACTCACTATGGTACGTTTTGTAACTCTGAAGTTCCAAATAAAAGCCTTAATCTTCAACAATAGCTAACCACAAATAATCTTTAGGTTGAAACGTTGTGTGTGCAGAGCGGGCCACGTCTAAAAGATAACTGATAAAATCCTCGGGACGCCTCTCCCTGTTGTCCTTGGTCCATATCGGTGATGAGCCATGCAACTGGTTCGCCGAACAGACGGTAGATTGCGCAACATGTCCCGTACACATTCCTGAACGTCCTTACATCTTGTTCAAATATGTTTTAATGGAGATTCCCCATTAAAACGAACAATTCTAAACTATTATTTTTTACTGATCTAAAACCACTCTATCTTGAAACTCTCGAATGAATTCTTCACTTAAATTTTGCCAATTGTAAATCTCATTCCAATATCTTCTAAGTGAAATCCATTCCCAATCAACTTCGTTTTGAAATTCTCTGATGAAGTCTTCAGATAGTTTTTGGTTATATGAAATAAATTTCCAATCTACTTTATCTTTAAACTCTCGAATGAAATTTTCAGTAAGATTTTGAAACATGGAGATTGATCTCCAATCTACTTTATCTTTAAACTCTCGAATGAAATTTTCAGTAAGATTATGATACCTGGAGATCAATCTCCAATCTACTTTATCTTGAAACTCTTCAATAAAATTTTCAGAGAGTTCTCTGTTATAAGAAATTATACTCCAATCAACTTCGTTTTGAAATTCTCTGATGAAGTCTTCAGATAGTGTTTGGCTACATGAAATACATTCCCAATGTACTTTATCTTTAAATTCTCTGATGAAATTTTCTGATAGGATTTGTTTAAGTGACACACTTTTCCAATTTACCTTGTCTCGAAAATCTCTTATGAAATCTTCAGAGAGTTCTCTGATATAAGAAATTAAATCCCAATCGATAATGTTTTCATACTCTCTTAATGTCTCTTCAGTTACTTTTGGGTACCACGAAATAGTATCAGAAAGAAAATCTATATTTACTGAAATGTTCGTTGCTTGACAAAAGTTGATATGATCAACCGGATGGGTTATTCTATCTCGGATTTCCATGTAAATTTCAGTTGGTAATACGATTTTGTTATTCATCTTATATTTTATTATTATTTTCTTTCTTTTAAAACACAATTCCTTAAAGAGGGTGGGTCCAAATTAAAGGTGGACCCCTACGGGGTCCACCTTTAATAGTCTAGACTAGGGGTCGATATTTTCGAAATTTAGGACTATTTAGGGGCCGATATTTTCGAAATTTAGCTCCCTCTGATGTTTTCACTAGAAAAAAAAAATTTAACAACTTAGTATAATATTATTGTTTTTAACGGAAATTTTCCGTTAAAACGTTTTTTTTTTTATTAAAATTTAATAATTAAACAAACTTGATGTCGTGCATGTCTTTTCCATTTTTCGATTTAATCATTCCAGTGTACACTAAACAAACACCATGCTTAACTAGATCTTTGAGTTCGGATTTTTCAAAAGTGAGCGCATATCTTTCAGGTAAGAACACTCTAAATTCTCCCAAGTTGGCAATTACACTCTCAGAGTTTTCCCGGGAGTATTTCGTTTTAACGAACTCAAAACTTAGAACTTTGTACGGTTTTCCTTTTTCTAGTTCTGAGAGTTTATTTGTGGAGCTTTCAAAATTAAATTTTTTCAATAGCTGTTCCTTATTCATTTTTATTATAGAATACATTCTTTTAACTACCCCTCCCCCAATGAAAAAGTCACTGGTTCTGATGTTTTGTGTTAGAAAAGTTTTACCAGAGATTTAAGTCGCTAAATGAAAAAGTCACTGGTTCTGATGTTTTGTGTTAAAAAATGTGTTCTGATGTTTTGTGTTGAAAAGTTTTATCAGGGGTTTAACAGAAAAGCATTTTTAACAGAGTTTAGCACAAAAGCAGTTGTAACAGAGATTGAAGTCAGAAGCATTTTTAACAGAGATTGAAGTCGGTGAGCCAGGATTGGTATTCCTATACTACTTATATAAATATATATATAAATATATAAATATATAAATATATAAATATATAAATATATAAATATATAAATATATATATACATATAATTTTCGGTGTCTTTCGGCAGGGAATTCAGGATGGTCTGAAACGGATTTTGGTATAAAAATCTTTCGGAAATTCGAGTTTTAAAAATTTTGGACCGAGAACAATAGCTTCCTTTTCTTCGAAAATTCGCTAAAATGCAATGTCCGTCCGCCTTCCGCCGTACGCCGTCCGCCGTCCGCCGTATCGCGTGTACAGGCTTCATTTTCGGTCTAAAAAAGTCGTTCTTTCGCACACGTGCTCCATTTGGGCCCTAGTTGTGTCCGAAACTTTGCAGCCCGATCGTAATATACCCAGGGGTGTTAGGGGTGTTATGAGTGATTCCCTCGGTGTGTTTGGGACATTCCTTGAGTGGATCTCGGTCTATCTGGTCTGTCGCCGGCTGGTGGTTCGTGTTGGGTTGAGGGGGGGGGGGGGTCCTTTCTGCCCCGTTTGCGGTATCTTCAGGGATTCCTCAGGGGAGTCACCTGGGCCCCCTGTGCTTCTTGCTGATGATCAATAGCGTTGTCCCACGCTTCCAGAGGCACGTCCACTGTTTGCTCTTCGCGAATGATCTCAAATTGTATATGCGCGTGAAAACTCTGGCTGACTGTTCTACCTTACAATCAGCAATTGGTCAACTCGAGAGCTGGTGCCTACTGAATAATCTATTTCTCACCCCGTCAAAATGCTCAGTGGTAATTTTCTTTCCTGCCAACCAACCTATCATGTTAGAGTACATCTTATGTGGTGAACAGCTAACAAGACGTCCCGACATGGTTGATTTGAGGGTGCTTCTTGATGAGCGAATGACGTCCTCGAGGCACATTGAGGGTGTTGCGGGTAGAGCGATGAGGGCTTTGGGGTTTTTGAAACGGAACACCCGAGAATTTACATGTGTGAAAGCTGTCGTCTTGCTGTATGACGCATTAGTACGTCCGATACTTGAATATGCCTGCCAGATTTGGTCCTCAAGCTATGCGATTCATAAGTATATTCTGGAGAGGGTGCAAAATAAGTTTCTTCGGTACGTGGGATACAAGCTCGGTATTCCTACTTCAGAAATGCAGTTCGATCTACTGTTGGACTCGTGCCATAATATATGCTGCCACTGGAGACTCGCCGGAGCCATGCTGACATCGTACTTCTACACAAGCTTATTAATAATAAGTTGGATTGCCCCGCATTGCTGTCGAAGATTGGTCTTCAGGTGCCACGGCTGTCCGAGCGCTCTTCGCCCCTCTTCCACATACCCTTCGCACCATCGAATTATTTGGCCAACCGTCCTCTCCACAGACTCCCTCGTTCCGCGAACCTCTTCATCACTGCCCACTGTGAATTCGACTTTTCCAACGACTCACATGGCTCACCGAAGTCCCTTCCTAAGAATTCAAACACAAGTTTCGGTTAATACCTACCATTCTGTGCATCATTTAGTGAATTTTGGTTTTTTCCCCTGTTTTCCTTATTTTCATTTCCGTATGAGGTTTCTTTATTTTTTGTATCTTTGTATTATGCGAATTGTTTCGCTGTCTGATTTGTATTATGTTCCTGTGCAATTAGGCTTGTTCCCGTAAAATAAATAAATAAACAAATAAATAAAATCGATATAAAAAGAGGTATTTTTGGTGTTATAGTAACATGAGCTTTTGAGGTATCTTTTTCCATGTTTTTCAGGGCGAGAAGACCGAATATGAAGTCGACTTGAACCGAAGAGTGAGGAATTGAGGTTGTAACGAAGGTTCAGCTCCCAAAATTAATTTTTTATGAGACTAAAACCTGGGAAATTGTCTGAAATCACCACAAATTTGTATATTAACACTCGAAAAAGAGTCAACAGGTGAAGCAAGACAATCAATGATAAAAAATAATTTGAAAAAAAAGGAACGTAGTTCGTGTTTTTGGGGGCTAAAATTGGTGGAAATTATCAGAAATAGCTATTTCGAATATTGCACATGAATGAAACATTAAATGAACAGCCATCATTTACTGTAGGTATGTCCAATAGAATAATAAACCAATATGACAGGGACTTCGCAGCGTTTTTTCCAAATTATATTTGATGATTGATACTGCCATTTAATTGTCTTGATTCACCTGCTAATACTACTTCTAGTGTTATTATACAAAATGATGGGGATTTCAGATAATTCTCCTCAACCTCTCTCTCTTTGGTCAAAATCGACTTCATATTCCCTAAAAATCATAGAAAAACATACCTTACAGCTCATTTTAATAAATACAAATACCCCCATTTTTACACCCCTTTTTCGCCCATAACACTACTGGGTATATTCCGATCGGGCTGGAAAGTTTCGGGACACAACTAGGGCCCGAATGGAGCGCGTATGCAAAAGAACGCTATTTAAATAGCCATTTCAATTATTTCACATGAAAGAAACAATAAATGAACCCGTTCCGTCCCGTGTTCCGTTCCAATAGAATAATAAATCCATGTGACAAGGACTTATCAGCGTTTTTTTCTCAAATTATCTTTAATCAATGATAATGCGATTTAATTTCTTGATTTACCTGCTGGTACTACTTCTGGTGTTACCATAGAGATTTATGGTGGTTTCGGACTATTTCCCAGGTTTTTGACTCATAAAAAAATCAATTTTGGGAGCTGAACCTTTGGTAGAATCTCAATTTTCCACTCTTTGGTCAAAATCGGCTTCATATTCGGTCTTCTCGTCACAAAAAAAAAACATGGAAAACGATACCTCAAAAGCTCAAGTTAATAAAACACAAAAACGCTGCAAAGTCCTTGTCACATGGGTTTATTATTCTATTGGAGTTCTAGAGATTTTTGTTGGCTGTTAAATGTATTGTTTCTTTCATGTGGAATGATTGAAATAGCTATTTCTGATGATTTCCACCAATTTTGGCCCCCAAAACATGAAATAGGTACGCTTTTTTTTTAAGATCATCTTTGATCATTGGTAGTGGCATTTAATGGTCTTGATTCACCTGTTTACCCTTTTTCCAATGTTATTGTACACATTGATGGTGATTTCAGACAGTTTTCCAGGTTTTTGACTCATAAAAAACCAATTTTGGGAGCTGAACCTTTGGTAAAACCTCAATTTCCGCGTCTTTGGTCAAAATCGACTTCATATTCGGTCTTCTCGTCCTCAAAAACATGGAAAAAGATACATCAAAAGCTCATGTTACTAACATGTTGTTAAAACGCAAAAAGTACCTATTTTTATACACATTTTCACTCATAACACCCCTGGGTATATTCCGATCGGGCTGAAAAGTTTCGGGACACAACTAGGGCCCAAATGGAGCATGTGTGCGAAAGAACGACTTTTTTAGACCGAAAATGAAGCCTGTACACGTGATACGGCGGACGGCGGACGGACATTGCATTTTTGGAATCTACGCACCTTGAAACGGAAAAGAAAAAATTTTGAGGGGGTGTTATAAAACTTTTTGGCTGAGCGAATACATTGGTGTATTATTCACAGAATAATAAACCAAAAATACCTATTTTTATAGCCATTACCACTCATAACACTCCTGGGTATATTCCGATCGGGCTGCAAAGTTTCGGGACACAACTAGGGCCGAAATGGGGCCAGTGTGCGAATGAACGAATTTTTTAGACAGAAAATGAAGCCGGTATGCATGATACGTCGGACGGCGTACGGCGGCCTACATTGCTTTTGGTTTATTATTCTGTGAATAATACACCTATGTATTCGCTCAGCAAAAAATTTTTATAACACCCCCTCAAAATTTTTTCTTTTCCGTTTCAAGGTGCGTAGATTCAAAAAATGCAATGTCCGTCCGCCGTACGCCGTATCACGTGTACAGGCTTCATTTTCGGTCTAAAAAAGTCGTTCTTTCGCACACATGCTCCATTTGGGCCCTAGTTGTGTCCCGAAACTTTTCAGCCCGATCGGAATATACCCAGGGGTGTTATGAGTGAAAATGTGTATAAAGATAGGTACTTTTTGCGTTTTAACAACATGTTAGTAACATGAGCTTTTGAGGTATCTTTTTCCATGTTTTTGAGGACGAGAAGACCGAATATGAAGTCGATTTTGACCAAAGACGCGGAAATTGAGGTTTTACCAAAGGTTCAGCTCCCAAAATTGGTTTTTTATGAGTCAAAAACCTGGAAAACTGTCTGAAATCACCATCAATGTGTACAATAACATTGGAAAAAGTGTAAACAGGTGAATCAAGACCATTAAATGACACTACCAATGATCAAAGATGATCTTAAAAAAAAAAGAAAAAAATCGTACCTATTTCATGTTTTGCGGGCCAAAATTGGTGGAAATCATCAGAAATAGCTATTTCAATCATTCCACATGAAAGAAACAATACATTTAACAGCCAAAAAAATCTCTAGAACTCCAATAGAATAATAAACCCATGTGACAAGGACTTTGCAGCGTTTTTGGTCTAATAAAGTCGTTCTATCGCTCACATGCTCCATTTGGGCCCTAGGTAGTTGTGTCCCGAAACTTTGAAGCCCGATCGGAATATACCCAGGAATGTTATGAGTGAAAATGGCTATAAAAATAGGTATTTTTTGTGTTTTAGTAACATGTTAGTAACATGAGCTTTTGAGGTATCGTTTTCCATGTTTTGGGGACGACAAGACCGAATATGAAGTCGATTTTGACCAAAGAGTGGAAAATAGAGGTTCTACCAAATGTTCAGCTCCTAAAATTGATTTTTTATGAGTCAAAAACCTGGGAAATCGTCTGAAATCACCATCAATTTGTAGAATAACACTGGAAGTAGTATCAACACGTGGATCAAGACGATTAAATGGCACTACCAATGATCAAAGATAAATTGAAAAAAAAGGAGCGTACCTAATTCGTGTTTTGGGGGCCAAAAATGGTGGAAACCATCAGAAATAGCTATTTCAATTATTTTTCATGAAATAAGCAATAAATGAACAGCCAACATTTCTGTAGGTATGCCCATTAGAATAATAAACCCATGTGACAAGGACTTTGCAGCGTTTTTTTTTTTAAATCTACGCTCCTTGAAAAGTAAAAGATGAAACTTCGAGGGGATGTTATAATAATTTTTTGCCGAGCGAATACTAAGTTGTATTATTCACAGAATTATAAACCATAACTATAGAATGACCCCTTCGTGTTGAAGAATAAATGGGTAGGACTCTTCGGGTTCAGAAATTGAACGCCTAGGGTTAATGTAAATGGGCACGTGACTTTTCGGGGTAAATCACAAGCTGAAGAAAACATAAACCCGAAGCCTTCGGGGAACTGTTCACCCATACGGTCCCTCTTCATATTGACAACAATCCAAAGACGCAGCACCCCGTAGCCATCGGGCTACGAAGAAGCGCCCCGAAGCCTTTAGTCTCGACGAGAATCCGAAGACGCCTCTTCGGTTTGAAATTTGCGTCACCCCGAAGAAAGTTTAACCCGAAGGGCTTGTTCGGGTTGTCGTTGAACTCTAACAACCCTCTTCGGTATCGACGAGAACAGGAAGAAGCATTTCTGATTGAGATTTTGCCTCTTCGGGTAGGTGAATTTTCCTCAGTGTGCACAACCACAATAAACCATCGCTACTTCACGAAAGTTATCTACAATTATCTGGTACTTTTTCAAAAAATTGTGTCGCAGCTTCGACTAAGACTCCTTCATTCTCAGCGGTGCATTATATGTATCAGAATTTGTTTGAATGTTCGATAATGCGTCAAAAACGCTATCGTTAACTACTTTAGACAGCCAGGAATTACTTCGCTATAATCAAGGCCTTATTTTCGAAATCATCTGAAAGGAAGGACGTACTGAAAGGATTACAACTTCCTGGTCTATGACTATAACGTTTCTAGGACTGTATCAACAGCAGTTTACAAATGGATGCGGGTTCTACGACTTCCAATGACACTGAATTTACGAGTACGTTTACAATTCCGATGAGCCTTATTTCAGGTTCACTCGAAGATCACAAAATGCCAATTAGGAATTTTCACTTTTACGAGCTCCCAACGTAGGTAATGCTATTACTGGAGACCCGGCTCTAAAAAAAATCAGACATTAAATTGCGTAAACTGAGCTGGGTAATCCCCATTTCGACATTGGCATATGATCCTCGTGGCAAAATTTACGTGATTTTGAGGAAACATCCTCCATTGAATACAGCATTTCGACAGTGGTCATATTTCGAACGTCCCAAGTTGCCTGAAACTACTGAGACTAACTACATTTGCTTTAGGGACTTGCAATTTGTTCAACAGACCACGATACTTTTTTCTCTAAAAAAATGATGAATAGAATATTTCGGAATTCTCCCAGATCAATTTTACAGTGTAAAATTGTTTCTAAATGAACAAGGCGTTCCGTTCCGTCTCACCAAATGGAACTTGACATAAAGCAGAATCGCTACACGGAACTTCATCACGATTTCACAAAATTTCAGCAAATTTATTAAGGGAAACACAACTCTCCATCAAAGAATCTTGAAACATTTCAAAAATATCCAATAGTTGTTATAGATGTGTCACATCAAATGGAGACGTTGGGAAATAATGGCTCCATGGATACGAAACTGGAAATCCGAACGTCCAGCAATATTCCAGCCGACACTTCTTGCGTGGCAGTAATTATCGTGTCTGATAAATTAGTCACGTACACTCCCTTGAGGATTGATCATCTTTATAAAATTTATCTAAACCTGTATTTAAGCAGTCTGATTCAGGATCATCTTGTGGCATTATTAGTGAAACATTTTGTATGATTTTGATGATTTGAAAATCCTTCAAACTGTACTATAAATAGCGTATATTGTCCTCGTTTACCTTTAGTCAATCTATGTCTAAACACTGTAAAACTTTTAGGCGTTATGCAGTTCCTAGTGAAAATGGAACGATAATTATTGTTGATTTTTAACACATTTTTAGGGACATTATTTATAAGAATATTCACAACGTTAACCTTATTAGCGATTTTTTAGACTGTGTCGAACAATTAATTTAAATTTAAATTGTAAACAGGCTTCCCGAATGGCTTGGTGAAGCACAACCTTTTCTTAGAGTGTACAATGTCAAAAGCGGACATCACTCATAGAATTCAGGAATTGAATGCTAATTTCAAAACCAAGAAACGAATCATCATCGAAGGTGAGACCGTTTCAAGCTGCATTAGAGATTACTTTGAAAATCTCCTGTAGTAGCTTGTGTAGCGTGGATGGCGCTTTATTGAATTTAAATAAATACGATGTTTTGAGAGCGAGCTCGTATTATATAACTCCGGAAAGCGAGCTTCTGGCAGCATTATGTTGATCTTGTCAGGATTTTCTTTAACCACTTTATGTAGTCGAGCTAGTTTCGCTAGAGAACAAAGTACATGGTTCCGTACGGGGCAGCTCAATATTTCCTCCAAATCAAAAGGATCGTTATCACCTTGATCGTACAAAAGTCCGCGGTTTCGAGAAGATGATATGGCACTTTTAGAATAAGATTTCCCTAGATATCGCATTAATCAAGTCAAACTCAAAATGGGGTTTTCACCATTCAAGAGACACAATGAACTTTCCTTAACATATACTCGACCAGGCATTTGAAATAATGCCAACTCTATAAACGTATTCATCGTGCCTCGCTATATCAAACTACCGATCATAACACATCCCACATCCTATTTATGCGGTACCTTTTGTCCTATTCACCCCATTTATATATGCTTTCTACATGCTCGTAGTCAACTGTCCTCTCAGCTGGCTTCGGTAGCCCAGTGGTAAACCACACGCCGCATAATCATAAGAGGTCGAGGGTTCGAGCTGGCGATGCAAATTTTTTCTCCACGAAACCATCACCTCTCGTTACACACATGCTTCTTTGCGTCACCAGAAAAAGGAATCCTCATCTCAACAACTGTCCGTGGCGTCGCAGGAAATACGAGTCGGACGAGCTCACACTCGATGGCGGTGGTGGGGGGGGGGGGGGTCGTTTAGAGAAGGAAGTTTAGATCTGGTTCCACATTAGGGGGGGCTCGTGGGAGTGGGGGGGGGGGGAGTTGATGTGGAATCAGCTTCTTAGGTTTGCTACTTATGGGTAATGGGCATCCCCCGTATCTGTTCCATCAAATGCAACAGCATGACTTGCTCTCGGCTTGATTGTCCATGTCGTGAAATAAGTCAGGTATCGGCCACTAATTATCTAAGGGTGGAACTGGACCAGTGCTTGAGATGGGACGGGCATGTCAGAGCTATGGTAAGCGAGACTGCGTAAATTGATTTATGTTTGTCGGGAGGTAAGGAATTTTCTTTCTAGGGAGGCCATCAGGAGCTTGCACTTTACTTTGTTACATTCTCTCATGTTGCAATGGATCTCTGGATGGGGAGAAAGCATTTCGAGTCTCCTGGATTCTGTTTTCTTGGTACAAAAACTGCGGATTAAAGTTTTATTGAAGAAAAGGTTGGCATCCTTCAGCAGAAATGTTCAGACAAATACAGGATGTTTGATGTATAAAATTACGACAATTAGGGTACACAAACTATTGAGAAAAAATGTATTATCATTTCTGGAAGACGGTGTCAACAGAGCTCGAAAGCAATGTTACATTGAATTACCCTTTCGGAGAACGTTCCACGCCCAACAAGCTCTGGGTTGTAGGGGCGCGAAACTTTTTAATCCTTTGCCAGATCATTTACGATCAATCCATTCGATAGCACTGTTTAAAAAAGAACTTAAGAAGTATTATAACCAACAATATCTTACCTGATAAGGAGCAAATTTTTTATATTCACTATGTATATTTATACAGGGTGTCTTGTGTAACTAAGTAACAAACTCAGGGAATCGATTTTACAGGTAATTTGCAACAAAAAATGCCTCGTAGAGTTTTTTTCTTACTCAACTAAAAAACCGACTTTTTTCACTTTTAAGATTTTTTTCGTCTTCTCGACCTTGTCTCTGTAAAACGGACCTAACTCCCTTAAATTATTATGTAAAATAAAATCTGAGGATACCGTTGGAAAGAGCGTTAAATTTCCCATCTCTTTGATACAAAATCCGATTTTTTTAGTCTGGCCTAATGGTAAAAAATGGCGAAATTTAAAAATTGGAAGATTTTCTTAAAATCACCGTTTTTTCTTTAGTAGTTCGCTTTGTTATTACGGAGGTCATTCGGCGGGCACTCCTTAAGAAAAACTTGCCCAGAATCTCAGCTTTCCAATGGTATAAGAAAACAACTTTTCACAGTGGAATTTGGCGGAGAAAATGACGTTTGAGTCCTGAAAAACGTGGGTTTTTAGGTGAAAATCAACGTTTTCCACCAAAAGCCGGCTTGCTCCATAAAAATTAGTTCGATATCGCAATTCATGCACACTTTTACGCTGAATCGAATGGTGACACTCTCAGATCATTCAACCGTCCCATATCTCAGAAAACAGCAGTGGACTATGTTCCATCGAGGAGCCTCCTAACTCCACGTAAGTGTACTTCAACATTGTTTACTCTTGAAAAAAAATTTTTCAGTAACTCGCATACACGATGAATCTTGCACAGTTATCTCGATGAGTTCAGATTACGAAGTCGTCAGAATGCATAAACGGCAGTCTGTTCGAAATCATGCCTGTGTATTCGAACCGGGAGTTATGGATTTTCAAATGGCAACGCTAGAGCTGCCGCCCGCGAGTATGCTTGACGGTTCCCCGACCGGAGACATCCGAGTCACAGAACATTTCCTCTCGTATTCCAGCGGCTGGTAGAGACAGGTTCGACTTCTGGACAATACTCCGTTCAAGTGAGAAATCAAGAACCTAGCCAAAATGAGATCTGCATTTTGGACATCGTGCACGAGGATCCTGGAACAAGTACGCGGCGAGTAGCACAAGAGGTTAGTAATAATTCAGTCAAGAGGGTATGAAAACGACTTTATGTATGCATGTATCCAAATGAAACGTTTTCTTTATCTCTCAGGTTGGTGTATCACACCAGTTAGTTCTCCAGGTTCTCCAGAACCACGATTTATACCCATACCATCGCACTCTGGTTCAAAGCCTCCTGCCACGGGACTACGCGTCCAGGATGAGGTTCACCGAGTGGCTTCTGTCTCAAAGACCCGGATTTGAGCAGAACATTATTTGGACAGATGAAGCCACCTTCCAGGATCCTCGTGCACGATGTCCAAAATGCGGATCTCATTTTGGCTAGGTTCTTGATTTCTCACTTGAACGGAGTATTGTCCAGAAGTCGAACCTGTCTCTACCAGCCGTTGGAATACGAGAGGAAATGTTCTGTGACTCGGATGTCTCCGGTCGGGGAACCGTCTAGCATACTCGCGGGCGGCAGCTCTAGCGTTGCCATTTGAAAACCCATACACAAAAACAATATCCGCTAACTCCCGGTTCGAATACACAAGCATGATTTTGAACAGACTGCCGTTTCTGCATTCTGACGACCTCGTAATCTGAACTCATCGAGATAACTATGCAAGATTCATCGTGTATGCGAGTTACTGAAAAACCTTTTTTTAAGAGTAAACGTACACTTACCTGGAGGTAGGAGGCTCCACGATGGAACATAGTCCACTGCTGTTATCTGAGATAGGTATGGGACGGTTGTAAATGATCTGAGAGTGTCACCATTCGATTCAGCGTAAAAGTGTGCATGAATTGCAATATCGAACTAATTTTTATGGAGCAAGTCTGCTTTTGGTGGAAAACGTTGATTTTCACCTAAAAACCGACGTTTTTCAGGACTCAAACGTCATTTTCTCCGCCAAATTCCACTGTGAAAAGTTGTTTTCTTATACCATTGGAAAGCTAAGATTCTGGGCAAGTTTTTCTTAAGGAGTGCCCGCCGAATGACCTCCGTGATAACAAAGCGAACTACTAAAGAAAAAACGGTGATTTTAAGAAAATCTTCCAATTTTTAAATTTCGCCATTTTTTTACCAGTTAGGCCAGACTAAAAAAATCGGATTTTGTATCAAAGAGATGGGAAATCTAACGCTCTTTCCAACGGTACCCTCAGATTTTATTTTACGTAACAATTTAAGGGAGTTAGGTCCGTTTTACAGAGACAAGGTCGAGAAGACGAAAAAAATCATAAAAGTGAAAAAAGTCGGATTTTTAGTTGAGTAAGAAAAAAACTCTATGAGGCATTTTTTGTTGCAAATTACCTGTAAAATCGATTCCCTGAGTTTGTTACATAGTTCCACTAGACACCCTGTATATTTTTTGGGTGTATATATTTTAGTTGTTAGTAGGCAATGGATTTATTATGTAGCAAAACATGTACCAAATTGTGGCAGTAGGTACAAAGTATGTTAATTTGTAGAAGCATCTCCTCCCCACAGCACAGGCCCTAGACTTGCAGTGGGGAGTAGCATTTCATTATGTATTAATTTTTTCCTACTTATTTCGGTATGGATAAAAATAAATGCATATTTAAAAAAAACCTTGCGGTTGAGGAGGTTTTCTGGGCGGATAACTTTTTACAACAGGGTTATTTTTGGGAGGAAGATATCAGTTACGGGTACCTACGTGTCCTCGGGAGTCCCTCGAGAATGAGTGTACGAAAATCAACACTGGAGACCCCAGGGGGCCACGGGGGGGTTAAAAAACCCTACTTGTTCTGTCATGTAAACAATGTTCTTGGTTGCTGAGTAGGTATGAGTAAGGTACCAGGAAGTAGGTATTATACTCACGAAAAAATAACAGCTCTGTAACAAGTAGAATTTATTCGCACTTGGCCTGAAAAGTGTTTAAAAACATCCACAAGGAATTTCTTTAAGGGCACGCACGCTACTTTTCTTTTAGTTTAATTCGGCTCCGAGTGGCAATAGCCCCAGTGCACGCGATCAAGGCGCTCGCTGATCGATTGGCGGCCTCCAGTTTTTTCTCCAAGCGAATTTTTGAAGAAAGCCTACTGCTGGGCCACGAGAAACATATTAAAGGGCGTTTGATATAGGTTCAGCATACGTGTTTGTTTTAAAATAGACTGAACATCTCATAATTATGCAGGCTATGGAACATTTTTTTTTGTCTTCTATTTTATACCTACATTAGAAAATTCAAAGCCTATGTTTTTCAAGGAGGACAACTGCAGTGATACATATTAAAGAATGAAAATAAGAAAACAATTACTGAAATGTCATTTATTTGAACTGATGCTTTTGGAACAACCAATACGCTATCAACCAATGGGCTATTTGCACGTATCCTGCAATGCACGTATGCATCCTGAGAATTTTGAGACCAACCGCCAATAGGAGGTCTTTTTCTATGATTTTTCAAATTTTCCATAGGCTCCTACGTCACAGAGATGCCCAGGCGAGAGGGGTGCAACGACGTAGGAACCTCAGGAAACTTTGAAAAAATCATAGAAAAAGAACTACTTATCTTAGCAGCGTGCGGTCGGTCTCAAAATTCTCAGGACGGAATCTATTTGATTTAAAAAATAAAATAAACCGCTTTTATGACCCATGCAAATAGCCCATTTTAGAACTACGTAGAGCAAAAAGCTATTAATTTTATTCTATTCAGTTACATGAAGAAGTCAGGTTTAGAAAAAGAAATCATGATGGGGCCTTTCATTTGCCCATGTAATATTTGTAAGAGGTATGCATAGTACCCACCCCTCCACACACAAACAACTCTATTTTCAACTCCCTTTAGTACAGATCAGCCCAATGTGGAGTGCAGCAGAGGTGTCCCCTGAGCCCTAACGTTGTTTGCCACGTATGTGAATGATCTTGTAGAGGAGCATCCTAGTGGTGGGGAACATCACAAGCACGCTCATTTATGCGATGACACGGTGCTGTTGGCGGAATCATCACGGGATCTACAACGTAACATGTCTGCTCTGGAATCTTTCTGCACACTGTGGGGAGAATTTAAACTAACCCGGAGCCATTGCTTTTCGAAAGGGTAGGTGCTGGGTGTGGGGAGGAATGGATATTGTCAGGTTAGAAGGTGGGTACTGTGAGTTACTATTTTTAAAATAGATTTTCCAATGAGACCAATGAACACGATAGGTACCTCCTCAATACTACTCAATACTTTCTATCTCTCAATACGCTCTATGTATCAATACTCTCTATCTCTCAATACGCTTTATGTCTCAATACTCTCTATCTCTCTCTACTATCTTATTTCCATCCAATCTAACGGTTGAAATCCAGAATAAACTAGGGATTTAAAAAAAAAGTGCAAAATTGATTTCAAGTTTAAAAAAAAATCATCAATTTTTATTGAACTACTATTTTACCAACCACACAAATTTAGATATAGAATCCTACTTTATTCTATGACAATGCGGCACGTAGCACAAGCTTCCGTACGAACTGAATACAGGTAAGGAAAGTAGTTGTGACGCAACGCTTCTTCAAATTTAGGTTGTTCCATCCTCTCACAATAAAAACTAAAAGGGCATCCAGTCACTCCCCCACACTAAAAAGCCAAGCTTCCCAGGGGCGTTTCCGAAAACTACAAAGAAAAGAAAAATTCATGCGGAAGACGCTTAGTTGTGTTAGTTGTGAATCACGATTCGTTCCAAAACCTCCTGCCCCGACTCGCCAAATGAGCGCCTACGCCTACGCCGGCCCTAACCACCACTTAGGCCTCTGATTTATTTTGCGAACATCTGTTGGCACCTGTGAAACCGTCGACATGAAAAAATAGCGTGATAAACCTTTTTGGGTCTTCCAGTCACGATTCACTGCAATGGACTTCTCGGAGAGAGCGTGGCTACGACACTCCTAATATATCCGCGCTGTAATACCTACGTCTTCAGCTCTATTTCAATTAGTTGGATGAATATAAATCATTAATTGCCTGTAAACTACGGACGCACACCCCATTGCATCATACGAATACACGACGGATCTGTTCAGTAAAACAATAATTTAGCAAAAATTGTTTCTTCCTGAGATCATTTACCTAAAATTTTCATTTTCATCTAACAGTTCGCCTGTGGCGAACGTTCAAGAGGAAAATTCCCTCATGACTTAATCTGTCCAGTCATCAATCAATTGTTCACAACAAAGCCGAACGCTGATAACTGAGCTCTGGGATTTTTAAAATACGAGAAAAACCAAAGGAACAACGATTTAACTGAATGACTCGGCGGAAGACTCCGTGTTTGCTCGGTAAGCGTCCGTCTATACAAATACGCGGCGGGCGATCGGCGGTCGAGGGCGCGTCTTTGAACCTGTTAACGAGAGACAGGCCCCGTTATCCCAGTGTCATTCGCTCTCGCATGCTCTTACGCCAAAAAGTAGAGGAAGTTGAGGAGTTTTGAGGAAAGCACGAGGACGAGGGCGTGGCGGCCACCGTGCGCGCCTAATGTGTGAAAAGATGTGGCGGAAAACTGTCGACCGCGGGGTCGTCTTTGTGATGATGAAAGAAGACAACAACAACGACGGGGGCAGATGGATGGGCGATGATTTTTGAGCGGGTACCCATCAGAAACACTAATCTCTCGTGTATCTCAAAGTCGAAGGGGAAGCTGAACGAAACCAATTTCCTTCGTACAATTGAAAATCGATGACCAGTCATGAACTCGGGCCTTCTGACAATACTGAGGGAAAAGAGGATACAATTCTCGAGCCACTGAATGTTGTTTTATACTTTTATAATTCATTAGGTTGTTCATTTTAATTACAATTTTCACCTAAAATTACCACCCATTTATGGAGGAATGTGAAAGCCAGTGCAGTTTTGTAACTGGACGCAATACATTGAAAAATGACATTAGAGATTCAATAGGCAGATGAGCAGGCACTTGGGAAAAAGTTGTAAGGTTGACCAAGATGAGTGTAGGGATTGTATACGAAATGGATAGGTAAGGGAAAAATTACGGTCAGGCTCAAAAAGGAAATTTTCCACTTCGATACCGGAATTTTTGCAGTAATTGAAGTAGTACCTACACGAGGATACGACATTTTCAAAGATCAGCAATCAACAACAAAATGCGAAGACGATAACTGCAACCCGTTCTTCATAAAGATCATAAATAGGCATCTGGATTCTCCAAATTACACATAACGGCAGTAGATATTGTTATAGACGTTGTTTTTATTATTGCGCAAAAGCCCATAAAATGATGAGTTGGGGAAAAAACCAATTAGGTAGATAGGTACGTTAATTTTACTCTCCAAAATGGAGTTATTGACATAACTGGACTCAGAATGAAAACACGCATATTTTTGGAGGGTCAGAACGAGGAAGAAATCATTGTAGTCCAGAGATTTGCGTCTCCAAAGTTTGACTGTAAGCAGGGGGGGGGGGGGGGGGACAAAGAAAAGCTCACCAGCTTACCATAATTATCTAGCAAGAAAACCGAACCTCCAAAGGTGCCAAGTTATACCTACTCAGCGACCAAGACACTGCTTACAGACAGAACAAGTAGGTTTACCCCAACAGATATGTCTACAAAATACCCCAAGGCAACAACACCTTCCCTTATTTACTGATCGAGTGATATTCAGCAAAGCTTATCTCTTTTAATCAACATTCTATCGTCGTAGAACATTCAACGTCGACAATATCTACTGCAAATTAGCCACCGAAATCATGTGTTACAAAAATATAGTAAACTAAAATACAACAAAACAATGACCCACCGGCTGGTACCTACTTGAATGGAGAAGCTATTGACAAGAAGCTAGATAGTTATCTGTGTGTTGACGCCGATCAATCCACAAGACCATAAACAGGACAAAACGCACGTAGGTACTTACCACAAATACAAATCTGTCATCGGAATAGTACTGAACGCAAAACGCGCAAAATTTGACGCAAAAAAAATTGAAAACTGACAGATCAAATCAGAAGAAGCATCTCGTATCAAGATGACAAATTGAATCGAAGGGATCGAATCGATTGTGAAATGAACAATTTTGGGGTTGAAATCAGATTCTGGGGCAGTGGCACAAAGTAGGCGCGGCAAAAAACATTTTTACTCGACTGAGCTTGTGCGGATGGGCCGCTTTCTCGGTTGCCATGGCGACACCAGGTCCCAGGACCTGCAAGTTTCAGGGGGGAATGGTACGAACGTTCCCAGACCCCTTTCACCTAGGTACGAACGTCTCCGGTATCGGCACCCCTGAACGTCCCCGAGAGGTAGGAACGTCCCCGGTAACTTCTCTCTTGATCGCCCCAAATGGTAGGAACGTACCCCAAAAAAAAAAAAAGCTCGCAAGTGTTTAAATCGTTTAAATCATGTTATGTCAAGTGTTCAAGTCATTTAACATGAATGTAAAATGTTGAATATAAATAGTGCTACATGTCATCAAAATCACATCATTAAACAATAACTTTTTTTTGTCGTCAAAAATGTGGGATAGTGAACCACAAACAACCTTCATGAACTGATGTCGAGTGTAAGTTTTTCGTCGTATTTCGTGATGGGATTACTATAATCGCCGCCTACAATAGGATTTCCGCCCTTCCGGCTTCCACCTGCTATAAACGCACTGTCCATGCTTCACTCAACTCCGTCCGGTGTTGAACCCGCGTACATATCAGCCCACCTTCTTGAAGAATACGAGGTCCACTGTAAACAAATCGTGAATGCGAAACATACCACCGGCGACATGAAGGGCACGCTCATGCCCATCTATTACATTGACCTTGACCCCTCCGTGGATCTCACTCCTCTCTTCAGTATCACACATCTCGCATATATAGCGTGTACTATTGAAGAATATAAACAAAGAGCTGGACCCATTCATTGCAAAAACTGTCAGCAATGGAACCACGCTAGAGGGCAATGTTCACGATCGACTCGATGCGGCGTTTGTGCCGGAAATCATGCAACAATAGAACATCCACCTGACGTGACATTTAAAAAATGTGTGAACTGCAATGGGGACCACTCCTCTAGTTGGGGAGGATGCCCTGTCTACCGTAGATTAGCCGGTGTAAACAAACCAACCAAGTTGGAAAAATCGGATCATCGTCGACAATTCCAACTCGATAACACGAAAGGTCATGGGTACCCTTCCCTACCTCCAACCCACCACAACACAACAGCTAGGAGTCGTGAGCATCCTATCCCAACTACGTTGGGAGCCAATTACATTCCGAAAAGAGACTACCGGGAAGCTTTAACTAATAGCTCTAATGCGTCAACCGAATTTGATCTCGGCTCACTTGTCAAAGACGTTGTGCAGTCTGTGGTTCAACAAATTCTATCAATTTTAAAACAAGAAATAGCAAATGCATTCTCAAGTGTTAATGTTTCCAATTTAATAAAACCATGAGCACAAACAAGGATTGTCTCAGAGTCATGACGTGGAACGCTTGCTCCGTCCGCGGCAAATACACCGAATTGCTACATTACGTAAATTTAAACAAAATAGACATTTTGATGCTCTCTGAAGTGAAATTACCCCCTTGCTCTTCTTGGAGTCTTCCTGGTTACAAATCCTACATAGCGGGTGATCCTGATGGAGTTGGGTGTGCTGGGGCCGCGCTCCTAGTAAGAGCGGACCTCTGCCAATCCCACCTATTACCCATAATAGAGCACGATGTCCAGGTGGCGCGGAGCATCTTACATGTGGATGGGCTTGACATCCAACTGGGAGCAGTATATGTGCCACCTGAATGTAGAAGTCGCAACCGTCAGCTCACTATGGCCACGTTAACTGGGATTATTCATGAACTTGGCCATTGTTTTCTCCTTGGTGGGGATTTTAACGCCAAGCACCCCTCATGGAATTCACCAAGATCCAATAAGTATGGGAGCCTCATTTATCGATGGAGTCGCACGTACCGATTGCAAATTGATCATGCAGGAGTACCTACCCGTTATGATCCAAGGCCCGGGGTCAGGCCTACTCACTTGGACTTTTTCATAGCCAAAGGGCTGCTGAATCACACATCAGGAACGTGCGTGGGGTCTGATCTTAGCTCTGATCATCTCCCAGTACACTCCACTCTCAATTTCAAGCCAAAACTAATTTTTGATCGACCCACGTTACTTAGGCATCCAATGGACTGGACAATCTATAAGAAGTACATATCGGACAACCTCCCAAATATTACTCCCATGCTTAGCCCTGATGATATTGATCAAGCGGTGGCAACCTTAACTGCTGTACTCACTACAGCAGCTAAGAACGCCGCCCCTAAAACGTTACCCAGACCACGAAATCATCTCCACTTCCCTCCCCACGTACATGATTTATGGAAAGCGAAGAACCAGGCAAGGCGTAGATGGCGTCGACTGAAGAATTTAGATGACAACCGGCTAGGTAATCGACTAGGAAACGCGCTGAGGGTGGAAATTGGCAATCTCAGGGACGAACAATTGGCAGAAGAGGTAGCAAACCTGAACGCCCGTGATGGTTCACTCTACCGAAAAACTAAAATGCTGACGAAGACCTCCAGGATTATACCACAGCTGAAGAAAGATAACCATTGGTTGTCACTACCCAGCGAAAAAGCCGATGCTTTTGCTGAAATGCTTCAGTTACGTTTCACGCCATTCAACATGGGTTCCCACACTCCCAACTCTGGCGACTCCTGTTGTTTTCCATCGCCGTCAATTTATTTCTCCCCAAAACAGGTTCTGGGAACCATCACCAGAATGGCTGTAAGGAAGGCCCCCGGCAAAGACTTAATAGTTAAACCGCTATTGACCAAAGCCCGACGTAAGCTGATTGCGTTCCTCACTCATATTTATACAGCATCAGCTCGTTTGGGATACTTCCCCGGACGCTGGAAACATGCCGTTATCATTATGATACCTAAACCCGATAAGCCAGAGAACCAGATAGAATCATATCGGCCGATTAGCTTACTGTCTGCTCTTGCCAAGATCTTCGAACGCTTGCTATTGCCTCACTTACAGCAATATACTGGACATCTGATTCCCAGTCAGCAGTATGGGTTCCGTGAGGCGCTGTCATGTCCCTTACAACTTCAGAGGTTCACAAAATTCATTAAGCAATTGTTCCACGATAAGCAAATATGCCGTGCAGCTTACTTTGACACCGAACAAGCATTTGATAGGGTGTGGCATTCTGGTCTTCTGGAGAAGCTCCAACCTCACTTGCCAAACAACCTATATGCGCTTCTCTGTCACTACCTCCATGGAAGGACATTCCAAGTGAACGTACAGAATTCGTTGTCTACCAGCCGTACCATTCATGCAGGAGTCCCGCAAGGAAGTGTTCTGGGGCCGTATTTTTATATCCTCTTCTGCTCAGACATGCCCCTTCCATCAGGGACATCAACGTTTTCGGGCTTATTCGCTGACGATTTGATCTACGCAGTTCGCCATTCCAACTCCGACGAAGCGTTCCTAATCTTGCAACGCCATATTCAGGACTTGGGGCAATGGTGCACAAAGTGGAGGCTTAAAGTAAATGCGAGCAAGTCTCGCGCCGTTACCTACACCTATAAACGGAAATTTACTGAGGCTCCGTTACAATACCTGAACGACATCATACCCAAAGCCAAGTCCCATAAATACTTGGGTGTCATCCTCGATCGACGGCTCACTTTTGCTGATCATGTCAGTGAACTGTTAAGACGTTTAATAATTAGGACCTGTCAACTAAAGTGCCTCCTAGACCATGATCACGTCTCCGCGTATAATAAAGTTCTGATCTATAAAGTTTTAATCCGTCCAATTTGGACCTATGCACTACCCATCTGGGGTACCTGCTCACCAACTCAGTTTAAACGAATAGTATCGCAACAAAACTATACCCTTCAGAGGAACATTATCCATGCGCCGGAATTTGTACGAAATGACACCATCTATAATGATTTTCAAATCACCACTCCCGAGGAACTCCGTGTGCAGGCTATGCGAACATTTGTGAGCAGAAACGCTGATCATCCCAATCTGACTGTCAACGAAGGATTCGCGCCATTCAATCTCCCGCGATTGCGAAGACCGCGTCACATTAGTGACATTATCGCCACTCTCTAAATGATGTGTAAATTTGACATTAAATGAATGAATTTATGAATGAATTAATGAAATTGACATTAAAGTGATCTTCGCCGTGATTGAAGGCACTTCGATAGTAATAACCAGTCTGTAGCGACTATTGTTGTCAAAAAGGTATATTACTCCATGTAATGGTCTTTAAATAAACATTTGCCAAAAAAAACTGAGAACACTGAGGTGCCAATCAGAATGAATACCAAAAGCTTAACCTACTGTTCGCTCAGGTGTTGGCGGGGACATTTGTACCATACTCGCTCGAGGTTTGTCAACAAAGCCGAGGACGTTCGTACCATTCGACAACACCGCTCGGGTCTCACTTTCACTGACACGGGGCCGTTCGTGCCATTACCCAGTTTCAGGAGCCTAGGTTTCGATTTCGAATGCATGACGTCGCTTACTGTCACTATATTCTGATAACATGCCGTCTGTGGAGCTACAGGGAGCCAACATGACGGAACCACATATTGAATATCCATAGCCAGAGAACTCTGTCGAGTCACTGTTGAACTTTGTGAAAAATGCTCGGTACAGTTTACGAGGGAAATTCAAATGCCAACTGAACACATGGTTGGATTTTTTTTACTCAGTGTTTCTGGGTGCCAGGGCAGTGGCCCAAGTGGCCTTATGGACGCAACGCCCCTGCCCCGGGACCATCTGTTGCCGAAATTATAGAAGAAAATCGCCCTTCAAGTTTTTCAATTTGTTCTCGTTGTTCTTGTTCTTCTTTGACAGGGCTACAGCCTCACAGACATAAAGGGTCGAGTTGAAATGTGTCACAAACATTCGCTATGCTCCAACAAAGTGCCTTCTGTGTATTTTGTCCCCCCCCCTCCCCGCCATTTTGAACTTTTTTAGGTGACTAGGTACTGAGAAATCATCTTTGGTAGGCACTGAGAAACCTTTTTGGGTACCTAGTGGGAAAAAATGTTTACTTCATCATCAACAACGCAAAAGATGTGATATCCCCTCCCAAACCACACAAAAACACTGTTATAAAATTTACCCACTAAAAAGAGTAAGTAGGTAGGTAC
This sequence comes from Leptopterna dolabrata, assembly GCA_954871275.1. Classification (NCBI taxonomy): domain Eukaryota; kingdom Metazoa; phylum Arthropoda; class Insecta; order Hemiptera; family Miridae; genus Leptopterna; species Leptopterna dolabrata. Next base: position 153,619,836 of record OX940974.1, read on the forward strand.
TAAGTTAAAACAAAGGGATGTATTCACAATGACCTGAAACGGAATGAAATCGAGAAAAAAATTTAAAAATCTATGTATCTACTAGAATTTTTTTACCCATTGTAACAACATTTCTTCGAAAATTCGCTGAAAAAGTACCTAATGCACCTATTTGTACTGGTGCACTCTGTTATAATTTAGTATACTCTGCTATAAATAATTAGCCGGAGAATTCATACCAGTTGTGAATAATTCACGACTCCACTGCCAACCCAGTTCACCTGTCATCTACAGCTCTACGTATTTCGACGTATTTCAACATACTCAGCATGACTGGGCATTATTGCTGGCCACGCCCAGCCAGGAATCGTAGCCGCTTCGGATGGTTATGCAAAGCATTTTCAGACTGTTTCTACCAACGAAGACTCATATAAAAATGTTTCGGGTTCACCTCACCGTTACTTCTCCCATAGAATAACCCCCCCAACAAAAGACTCTCCATTGTGTGAAGTTACAAAAACGGGTAGGTAACGATGCAACGTCGGGGTTATCCGACATGACCGGCGCGAGTTGCGTCGTAATGTTTTGAAAACTAATAAAACCTAATAGAACAGGTCAGGCCGTAAAAATATGATGATTCCTACATCAACGTCTAACATGTTTAACCGCTAACGGCTCGAGCTTATTGGGTACATGTACCACCAAGTGGCAACGCGACATCTATGTACGCGGGAGCGTCCCGCTCACCAAGAAAACCGAAAAACTAGAAAACGACCAAGAACACGATAGAACAGGTAAATCCCCCCCCCCCCACCCATAACTCGGCCCCCTGGGGGTCTCCGGGGTTGATTTGTCGTACACCCATTCTGGAGGGGCCCCTGAGGGTAAAATTTTAACCCTCAGGACCATCAGGTGCCGGAGTTATGGAGGTTTGAAAATCGCTATTTTTCAAGTTTTTCTAGTAATTGTTGTTCTTCTTCTTGCCATTGTTGTTTGACAGGGCAACAGCCTCGCAGACATAACGGATCTAGCTGAAATTTTGCACACACATTCACCCCCACCGCCACCATTATTTTGAAATTTTTAGGTACTAGAAAAAAATGTTTACTTCTTCAATGCAAAAACATGTGATATCCCTCCCACCCCCAAAACCCTGTCGTAAAAATTTACCCACCAAAAAAACCTCCTCCAAAAAGGATTGATATCCATTTATCAATCAAAAATCAACAATTTATTCTGGGGATTTACAATCTCTGGATTCTAACATTTTTCTTTGCAGGGTTCATCTAGCTCTTATGCTTAAACCTAAGCGATTCTACTATTTTGGAACAAATTCAAATGTAGTGCGATGGGGGGGGGGGGGGGGAGTGTTGGTTTAGGAAACGATACAAACGCGAACCTATCTGCAATGGAACTATCTCATCACTTACCTGTCTTATACATTACTCATTGAATAGTGCTACGACTGTTTTTACTGAAACAGAGGTGGAGTTTGTTTTGAAACACACGAGAGATGTGCGAAACAAATGAAACCAGTTTCTCTGTAGAAAATTTCCTCCATTGAGCACCAACTTTCGACCGCCTGTTTCCATTGTGGGGGAACTGACGGCTATGGTGTTCGCCCTGACCCCCGGACTCACAACTGCGGTTCCGTGCAGGATCTTCCCTTATGCGGAGAGCCACCTCGGAGACCCGGTGAAAGGTGTTGACTGATAACAAGAGGCAAAAGGGACTCGGCTTAGCGGTTAAACTAGAGGAAGGCCGATATTTCCCTAATACCAAGCCTTACTCTTTCATTTTACTCAAGCCTAGGGTGGTCGTCCACTGGAAGCGCCTTCACGCGTCGGGCTTCAGTTTGTTTTCAAGTGTATTCGATAAAAGTGGGGACTGTTTCTTTTTATTCTTCATGGACCCAGAGGAATTTTATTTCCTTGAAAGCAGCAACCATTTGCGAAGACGGAAGTTGGATCAAAGAGCATGTTGGGTCGACACGATCCTCTCTAAAAGGGAATCTTTCGGGGAGTTTCACCACCTTCACAATTACTTTTCGATTATTATCAGTTTTATTAGTTTTATGATCCATTTTCTGCCCAGAGGGTAATTTTCACCTACCCAAACGGGGCCTGCGCGTGAACTGACTCCAAATGACCAGGGATAGGAGTGAAATGGTAGGTAGGTGTTCCGATGAACCGTCCGTTAGCGATTCCAATGTTTATTTACGTGGAATTCCTTCCAAAACCGGTAAGAAAGTGATACTGACAACAATGGTATTGAACGAGCTACGAGCAGGTACGAGCGGCAGATCCAACTTTTTTTGGATCTGCCGCTCGTGTATGCCCGTAGGAGCCGCCCGCGCGAGTACGCTTCCAGTGGACGACCTCACTCTTTCCTTTCAGCGGAACAACCACGATTCAATAGCGATATTGCCTTGTTAAAAACCCTACGATACCCATATTATTTTCAATCCCTTACGGAAGTACCTACCTACAAGTTCACGTTCATCCCTGCTCACTAATAGTCACGTGAGAAATTATTGTTATGCACAATAAAATTTAAATTAATACATGTTTAACTTTTTCACAATAAAACCATTAGCTCCCTCTCTCCACGAAATTCACAACAACACTTCACCGATTCATTCACCGACCGGTTCATGAACATAACTGTTAAAAAATCTGCAAAATCCTTGTCACATGGGTTTATCCTTCTGTTGGACGTAAAAAAAGTTGGCTATTCATTTATTGTTTCTGTAGTGATCCGAGGATGATAAAATAGACGAGGCAGTTTGAGAGCTTGATTGAAGAATGGTTAATTTATTGAGCGAATACAATTTCTTATATACCCCCTGACTTGACCAGAGGGGGGTCGGGGGGTCCCCACTCTGTGTGGTCGATCAGGCTCGACATGTTCGTACATTAACAGGTATATTGGAGGAGCAGCCGATCACAACAGTTTCATTCATGTATAATAATATTGAAATAGCTATCTTTGACTGTTCTCACCAATTTTGGCCCCAAAAACTCGAATTAGGCTCCTATTTTTGACAAATTATTTTCAGTCATTCAACATGTCATTTAACTGTCTTGCTTCACCTGTCAATACTACCTCCTTGTTATTATACATATTCTGGTGATTACAGCCATTTTCACAAGTTTCTGACCCATAAATATTGAATTTTGAGAGTTCAAACTTCGCTAGAACTTCAATCTTTCACTCAGTGGTCCAAATCAACTTCAGATTTGGTCTCATCACACTAAAAAACATGGAAAATGATACAAGCCCTTGTTCACTAAACCCTTTTAAAAAACCTAATTTTGCACCCATTTTTCACCCATAACACCCCTGGGTGTTTTCCGATCGGCCTGCCAACATAGGGGACAGAACTAGGGCACAAAAACGTGCACAAGAACGATTTTTGTAGACCGAAAATTAAGGTAGATACCTATTACATTTTTGGAATCTAAACACCTTGAAACGTATAAGAAAAAAAATTTTGAAAAGGTGTTCAAAACATTTTTTTTTCCTAAGAAAACATGGGTCTATTATTCAGAGAATGATAAACCAAAAGACTGCAAATTATGGTCATACATCCTAAGTTTTCATATTCCTTTCTCAATTACAGAAAATATGCCGGGCGACGAAGTGCACAAACGGCACTTCTTGGGAGCATAACAAAAAAATGTGTGTGCACAATTTCAGCTCGATCCTTTCTGCCTGTGAGGCTGTAGCCCTGTCAAAGAACAAGGAGAAGAAGAAGAAGTGCTGCGAAGTCCTTGTCACATGGGTTTATTATTTTATTGGACATACCTAAAGAAATTTTGGCTGTTCATCTACTTCATTTTCGGTCTAAAAAATGCGTTCATTCGCACACCTGCTCCATTTGGGCCCTAGTTGTGTCCCCAAACTTTGCAGCCCGATCGTAATACACCCAGGGGCGTTATGGGTGAAAAACGGGTGTAAAAATAGGGTTTTTTGGTGTTTTAGTAAAATGAGCTTGGCATCGTTTTCCACGCTTTAGGACGAGGAGACAGAATATGAAGTCGATTTTGACCAAAGGGTGGAAAATCGAGGTTCTAACGTAGTTTCAGTATTAAATTTACGTTAAATTTTGGTCTAAAACCGTCGTTATTCTTCACACAGTTTGGGCTCAAATTTTGGAACAAATTTGGGTCCTAGTTGTGCTTCAAAGCTCGGCCGCCCGATCGGAATACATCCAGGGGTGTAATGGGGGGAAAATGGGTGTAAAAATAGGTGTTGTGAACCAACACCAACATACACATCAGAATTCGCTTTTGGAACAAGTCTGAAGTAAATGGCGAAAAAATGGCAGATTCCACCAGGGACACTGGGAAAACCCCGTGACGTCAAAAACAACTTTCTCCTCTACACCTAGGCAAGGGGAGGAGGAGAAGGTCCCTTTATAAGGGTCCTGCCCTCAGGGCTCAGTACTCTGGTGGAAGCTTTCTAAGCGCACACTATTCCCAAAACGCTGTTTTTTACTATTCGTCAAATCCTAAACTCTCTTTGCAACCAAATTAATCTCTCGGAAAATTTTTTAGCCATCTGTCTCACGCGTTCTCCACAATATTGCTCGGTGTATGCTTGTCCTAGCTACAAGGTGACACCGTCAAAATCCAGAGGACTACTCACTTTCCTCACCAAATTTACCTCCCTCAACAAATTGACCGGTGTGTGCTTGCCTTAGCTGCAAGGTGACACTGGCCAATTTTTGAGGTTTCCCCTTCTCATCTCCCTCGCTCCTTTTTTCGAGGGTTTTTTTATTAGTGAACTAGAGCTTGTGAGGTATCGTTTTCCATGTTTTGTAGGGCGAGATGCCCGAATATGAAGTCCATGTTGACCAACGAGTGAATAATTGAGGTTTTAACGAAGGTTAATTTTTTATGGGTCAAACCCTGGGTAATTGTCACCATAAATTTGTATAATAATACTAGAAGTAGTATCAACAGGTGAATCAAGGCAGTTAAATGGCACTATCAATGATCAAAGATAATTCGTAAAAAATAGGAGCCTAATTCGTGTTTCTGAGAAACAATAAATGAACAGCCAAAATTTCTGTTGGCCACGTGACAAGGACTTTGCAGCTTTTTGGAATCTACGCATCTTGTTATAAAATTGTTATAAAAATTTTTTTCTGAGCGAATACACAGGTGTATTATTCTCAGAATAATAAACCAAAACGTGAAAATAGCTATTCTCAAACTTCCGTAACTCCGGCTCCTGATGGTTCCAAGGGTTTAAATTTGGTTAGTACATTCAAGTTGGGCGAAACTCCAGAGATCGATTCTACAATAACTTGCAAAAAAAGTTGCCTTAACTTTTTTTTTCACTCCACTGAAAACCCTTTGGAGAGGTTTTTCCCGGAGAGTGCTGCTGCTGAATTTCTTAAATCCGTTACTCTCACGTTATGTTGTACTTACTATGGGAGATATTCGTGAATTATTCATGCTGACCTACCAGAAATCTAGCTCATCAGATCTAGTTCTCAGCTGATTAACATTCCACGATCGAGACCGGGCCATATATAAGAAATTGAATCCCCTTAGACCTCAGCTTCATTAGAAATCAGCTTATACTCAAACTAGTCCCTCCCGTATAAGTAGCTATGACGTCGCATTTCAATTAGAACGTTCGCCAGACGCAAATAATCTCGTTCCATATTTAAATACAAGTCCGTTATTTTCCTAACTTTCCCCGTCACTTTTCCCTTCCTCCTTTCTACACCATCGGGCATCAATGGGTTTTGCAGGTATTTTCGGGCAGACGAAGCATGATCTGTATGAGGCGGAAGGTGGGTGGTGGAGTCACGACGTTTCTTTCGGGCTCACGAGTCGATTATGCTACACGGTCAGAGAAATCCCGGTCTTATTCGATTTTTTCGAAATAAAAGGGAGTTCGGAGGAGGAAGCTGCCGCTTTCCAGTACCCGACACAAACTGGAGTCGGTACCGGAATCGAACGGAAGATAGACCACAAATGGAACCCGTAGATTTCTCATGTATATCCTATGTACCCAGCAATTCTGCGGTCAGATGGCAACGTATCGCGTTGTCTGCGGTTCTCATGTTGTTGCTAATCGATGTTCTAACTTGAATGTCCTAAAGGCTGGTGATACTGTTGGAAGAATTCAGAACAAGTTTGGATCCACCCAATCCTGCAGTGCGAAGGTTGCTATAGATTCTGGTTGGCTAAAAATCTTACCATTCACTGAGAAAACTGCAATCAACGAAGAAAATTCGGCTCCGCCCCAGAGAATGCCAATAAATTTTAGATCATCATTTTTTTCTTCTTCAATGTTTTCCTTCCGATTTTTGTACATCGGTGTTTATACTTCAGTGTTAACCCAATTAGTAGATTTAGCTATCAATTATCGGGTTACTGCCGTTAAAACTGTATTCAAGGTTTCTTTATATCCTCACATTTCATTCAAGTTGAGCATGCTACTCAACTACAAAGTGTCCTCTGAGTAAGAATTACTAGACGGCAAAAATACAGTTGGTGAAGCTGCCTGATTGCATAATTTCGATTAGTATGAAACTATTATGAAGGCTAGGGGAGTCAAGATTGATATTTGAGGTAATCAGGTACATGGGTCATTCTCACAGGAAGCGACAATTTTAAATCTTAGTTTTCAAAAAATTGAAAATTCTTCAAACAGCCTGAAAAAATTAGGAATACTCCGCTAAGCATCAAATGAGTATTATATTTTGAAGATGAAAAATAAACATCCCGTAGAGTAATGCGTGCATTACAGTGGACGTCCCTTAAAGTGGTGTATAGATCACTCTTACTCACTGCCGATCGTCTGGATATATGAGTAAATGATCTATGATGATGATTAATTCATTGTGCAATTTAATTACCTAATCTCGTGACTAGTGACGCGAACAGCTTACTATGAACAGCTTACGTACCTACATGTTTGACTATGTATATTACAGTAGTGATGTTATCATCATAACCCGCCCCTAACAAACAAATCTCGGAATTCCGGGGACGTAGTCTACAACTAGATGGATTTCTGCGTCAGATAAAAAAAGAACCTCGTGAATCAGTTGAGAATTAAGCCCTGGGCAGCGCACAAAAGATTTACCCAAAAAACCCATGTTTTTCAGCATTCCCGCCTTCAAGAAGTAGGTTCGGAAATTCTGGCGACGGAAGGAACAACTAGAAATTTTTCTGCATCGAACAAATAAAAAAAACCACGCAAATCGGTTGAGAATTGCGGCCTGGGAAGCGCACTCAAGTTTCTGTCACACACACACACACGCGCGCGCACAGACGTATGTTCGTATTTTTTTTTCCCTCAGGGATTTGGATTCAGGATGGTCTGAAGCGGATTCGAATGTGGTTTTTTTCATTCTCGGCTGAGTGTTGTCCTCTTCTGGCCAGATCAAATATTTAAGGACTTATCTTACTACTGAGGGACGTCCTAAAAAGGAAAACGTCTGTGACGAGGGATGACGTGGTGTATGGAGAATGACTGTACACTGTCGTTTTACAACCAAATCATCATCCCCCGTCCTCTGTCCTTATCGCGCCTGATTGATCGGACTTCCCGATTAAATTATGATTTACCTTTTGTAAAAAACATTTCCCCTATTTATCCCATTATTGGTTTACCGATTATTTTCAATAATGAACCTTTAGAATCGAGCATGAAAAAAAAATAATTAAATAAACCCTCTCTCATAATTTAATAGTTTACGTTTAATCCGAAAATGGAATTAAATTATGTTATAATTAAATTATGGAATTGTCTGTCCGTCCGCTGCACTTCGCACTTTTCTTAGTTACCATGAACCAAAATTAATGAAATTTGGTTTATAGCTCCCGTTTGGGGTCTAATTGGTCCGCGAAGCTCGGCGTTACTGTCAGTCATCTCTAAGGGGTGAAAAACGGGGGGGGGGGGGGGGTGAAATTTTCAGAACGCCGTAATTCGAAAACTTGCAATGGAACGGTGTGGGGGTTTTTACGTTTTTTAAAATCGTTTTTAAATTGATCTCGAACTAAAGAATTTTTTGAGACCACCTGGAGCATTGTACGTCCAGCCGTTCGTTTGAACCGAAAAGCTACGACAACATAATCGTAAATGAAACGGTATGAATCCGGTCCAGATATCATTGCTAGGGAACACCTAACTATAATCATGGATGGCTTATGAAGTCGAGTTGGTCGTTCTGTGATATTATGTCATTTGAAAAAAATGAAATGATGCTAGGAGAGAAAGGACAACTTGACATTGTAATTCACACGGAAGGGTTTATTACTGCGAAAACCATTATCATTATTATATATTATTATCGTTATGCCTATTGCCATTATCTTTTTTTTTTAAAGTCTGTATTGGTCCCTATGGTCTCCAGCATACTGTTCATTCACACGCGACGCGATTCGTACCCGGTAAGAGGCGTAACGATAGGAAAAGTTCGCATTACATTGAGTGGGGCGAGTCGGTGGCGTGGAGGCGGCAAAGATCCCGAGAGGCTGGCTACTTCCTCCGGGTGACGGATGTAGAATGCGGAGGTTCGTCACTTCTCTGCAAGCGGCCACTGTGTGGATGATCCTGGGATGGCAGCTTGTGATCCACAAATTCACTGGACACAATGTACTGATGCTCATCTCAGGGGGTCACATTTCTCCAATGGTTGTTGAAGCAAAGGCCCCCGGATTCCGATCTTTCAATGGCTTTTATCAATTATGTTGTTGGTGGGGAAATTTAGATGAGTTTGGGTAAAGGCGCGTGGCTTCAAGGCCCCAGCCGGGGTTTCTTGCTGAGCCTTGCAATTCCGTCAGCGGGAAATGTTTCTTGTGGAGTTTCTCACGCTGGGTTCGTTTGTTCAGTTCAAGTGAGACGGTGAAAAATATTGCTAAGATGTGGGAATGGGCTATTTCCATTCGCACATGTCCCCCTTGTCGAAAGAGAAACCTGTCAAAAATTCGAGACACAGGTATACGCGGTTCGCGGCTCACGGTTACGCAGGGTACAACCAGTCACGTAATTGGGGGAGACTTTGCACTGTATGTTGTTATGATATTTTCATTGGAAATGCTGGAACGAAATAAAGAAAGAAATAAACAGGAAGATTCAAGACATAAACTAAGGGAATTAAATTAAAAAACAAAGAGAAGTTGACACAAATAGGAGAACTGAATAAAAACAGAAGAAAGGATACGTATTGAACAAGAATAAGAATTCAATAAGAATAAGAGAACTGAATAAAAATAGTAGAATCCAATATTATACTTAGTAGTAGAAACGGAGGAGGTGTTAAGTAAAATACAAGAAAATCCAACATGAAATACTAGGCAAAATGAAAAATGTAAGCAGTCGCCAGTAGCATGAGTGGAAAATGACAAGAGTGTAATTACGTATCAAGACAAAATAATACGATGATTAAGCAATGCAATTGTGCCCCAAGCATAAAAAAGGCTAGGATAAACACAACAAAATGTAAAGTGTAATAAAAGGGAAATAGAAGAGAATGTAACAAAGACCAAAATAAAATCGACGAGAGAAAACGGTGCAAAGTCCTTGTCATATGGGTTTATTATTCTATTGGACATAACTACAGAAATTTTGGCTGTCCATTTATTGTTTCTTTCATGCGAAATAATTGAAATTGTGATTTTTGATGGTTTCCACCAATTTTGGCCCCAAAAAACACGAAATATGCTCTTTTTTTACAGATTATCTCTGTGATCACTGATAGTGCCATTTAATTGTCTCTATCCATCTGCTAATACTACATCTAGTGTTATCATACAAATTTATGGTGATTTCAGATGATTTCCCAGGTTTTTGACGCATAAAAATGAATTTTGGGAGCTTAACCTTCGTTACAACCTCAGTTCTACACTCTTTGGTCAAAATCGACTTCATATTCGGTATTCTCGCCAAAATAACATGGAGAATGATACATCAGAAGCTCATGTTCACCTAAACCTCAAAAATCCCTCGAAACCCCGTATTTTTACACCCATTTTTCTCCCATAAAACCCCTGGGTGTATTCCGATTGGGCTGCACAAGCCTTCGGAGCACAACTAGGACCTAAATTTATTCCCAAATGGGGGGCCCAAACTGTGTGGGGAAGAATGAAGATTTTAGACCAAAATTTGACGTAAATTTAAGGCTGAAAATCCGTTAGAACCCAATTTTCCTCTCATTGGTCAAAATCAACTTCATATTCGGTCTTCTCGTCCTAAAAAAATGGAAAACGATACCTCAAAAGCTCATGGTAATAAAACACAAAAATACATATTTGTATAGGTACCCATTTCCCACTCATAACACCCCTGAGTATATTCCGATCGGGCTGCCTACGCTGAATGAGTCTTGTGGGGCTTTTTCTATGAGTTTTAAAATTTTCGGCAACGATTGACGTCACACTGGGCAATGGGGTCCCGCCCAGGCCGGGGGGGGGGGGGGAATTACGTCACTTGCTGCCGAAACTATGAGCTTCTCTCGAGTTCGGAAAACCTAATTCCGTCGGTCATATTTGTTCAAAAACCCAGAATATGAACACCTTTTCTTGTAGAAATGTAGTTCAGAAGGTTCATGAGAAGAAAGTAGAGAGTTTACCAAAACAATTCTGAGGGGGGACCCTCGAGAACAGTCACTGTCACAGAATCACAAAATAATGAATTCAGTAATTGAATTATTAATTACCTTGTTACTTATCAATATTTCATCATGCAGTCTTATAAATATAAGTCAGTCAAATTTACGCGTAATTTTCAAATTGCTGCAAATCCATATTTCCGCAAGTTGATGTACGCACCGTGAGTGAATTTGGATAGCTACGTTCTGTGAACTAGTCCATAAATAAATATCATTATAGCTCACTTTCGAACACCCTTTTTTGGCGGTACCACCATTCTGATCCACTAGAATCGCTCATTTGATTTTTCAGGGACACCATGTGGAAGGAGGCTTCTCAACGAAGAGAATTAACCCCCCCCCCCCCATTCCCTCTGTACTAATTTACCCGTATTCTTCTAGTCTTGCTCAACATTACCTTGAAATAAAATATTGATATTTCAAATTATTTCTGTTTCCGTCAGCATTCCGTTTTCCCTTACTTTACATAAAATTTACATGGTATAGGTGTACTAGAAGAGATTATTCAAAAATGATCCACCACTCATAGGTAAGTAGGTACCGAAGCCGATTGTTGAGAACCAATGCTGTCGTTCGTAAAATCAATAATTATATCCTTTGCCGTAGGCTCTTTGGCTGTGAAACTTTCTATACCTGACGAGTTTTCTATTCACTGATGTGCATCCAGTTGAATTCTGGTTGAAATTTCAAAACGTCAACATACTAACGCAACTTCTGTATATAGGTACATGTGCAACAGGTGTGAAGGTTTTCAGTGAATAATCTGGAGCTACCTGGTTTCTTGTTTCAACATATTCGTGTTCTTCTAAATGTATCCTTTCTCGGCTTTTAGAGCTCCCGAAAAAAGTGCCTTCATAGTCGTATTGCCAAGTCCAATCGGGTTGAGCGGCAGACCTACCCTACTACACTCTGCTCACGTTTGAACCACAGTTTTCGACAACGGAACACAGCTGCTCGTGTGAAACAGCCGCGTGGAAGGAGTTGGTACCGCCGTGAATGAAAAAGGAGACAAACTGGGTGAGAGGACTGCCAACTTCAAGCCGTGTGGGTGGTCATAGATATTCTGAATTAATCTGCGATTCATAAATTGGCGTTTTGAAGGTTTGCCTTGCACATCAGACAATAATTTTTACCTATTGATGTATCTGGAAACGTTGCCCTTTAGATATTTTCTTGTTAGATTCAGGATTCTTGATCTTGATTCAGGATTCAGGATTCTTGTTAGGAACAGGGAAATAAAAAATTGTGGATTTGAATTAGAGGAATACCAATAGAAAAGCGGAGGTAGGAAAGGTTGTCTCTGTCCTCTATTAAATGAAAAATACACTGCTATATCGGTTTCGGAGATCAAACCGTCGTCAGTAACAAACAATAACTGAAGGCACATTGGAGAGAGGTCCCCTCATAAATAGTCCCAAAAAGTGAAAGGTGGTCGACTGGGATTGGTTGTGAAGATGAATGGCGAAGGGAACAAAGTGAAGGAGGTCGATTCTGTTTGGCTCTGAAAGTGGGGGGGGGGGGGGGGGGGGACTAAAAATAGTCAAAGATTTAGGTACCCAACCTATCAGTCTTAATAATTTCGAATTTTTTTAAGTACATCCAACATCTAGCTGATTGTGTATTTTTGGAAATACACAACCTTTCAATAACTCCTTTTTTTTTTTTTTTTTAAATGGGTTTCCACGATTTCATTGCGAGTGACTTTATTAGTAGAGGAATACCATTACTGAAGCACGGGTACCCGCACGGTAGTGTACAATTTTTTACATAATTGAAATCGCGGTAGAATCCCTATATAAGTACCTACGCAAATATATCTAACTAATCTATTTCTAAGATTTGCGAGCTTACATGGATGAGAGCACTTCCGAATCATGTTCCGACGCGCTTACTAATCGTATGGGGTCGAACCCCATGGTTACGCGTAAATATAGCTTGATCGAGTACAACAGCATCTTCTCGAAACATCGACATTATTTGTATGTGAATTCATACACATATTGGGGTCGTGCCAATTACAGTGCACTGTTAAATAGCCACCAACTCACAAACAACTTCTGAATTTCAGATCTTTCGGGGGATACAACATCGAAAATGACTATAGTAACCTCTACCTTCGGAGTGTCCCGCTGACAATGGAGTACCTCATCGAGTGTCACCGCACAAGGTATACCAACGTGACTTTTTTGGTGGCGTGATTTTATTAGGTATAATCTAGTGTGGCGCTTGACGAGGATCTTGTTAGGGTGACACGGGCTGTATAAAACGAGCCTAAAGCCCAACAATAGTATTTCGTTCGGAGTAAAACGATAATATTTGTGATGTTTTCGTATTATGTGTACCTTCAACATAAATAAATATACCTTACCAACACCACAAATCAAACTTAATATCTCATAATTACAGAAACGTGCATGAAATCCCCTCCCAATCAATTCACACTGCTATATAAGCTGCACAATCTGCAAATATATATCTCACTTAATGAATTTATAAACCAGATATCACGCATACCAGTGGATCACCGATTCATGCCCAGTACCGGAGGACCAAAAGAAACCCATATTCTTTACGCTACTAACAATAAGAAGAAAAAGAAAAAAGAAATGCAATCTTATTTTGATCGCTAGACTGGATTAATTTATTGGGATAAAGTCAGCATTCGGATCATCGGGAGGAACCATGAAACTACCGTTGTCTCGTGTAATGAGAGAAATCTGAACACACGAAGGGTCGCCTACAGCTGGATACAGACAATGGAACATATACGAACAATAGTGAGATATTTCATTTCAAACGGTCAATGCATGCTCCAAATCTAAAAAGTTGATCGAAGCAAATGCGAAACCAGATGTAGTAGGTATTGGCATTCAAAAAGTAGTTATGAATCACAATCCATTACTCCTTCATGCTTTTAACTGCATGAAGGTATACGGTTTACGACCTTACCTACACATGCACATTTGGAGGGGGATCTACTACATAGGGCAGAAAATCCAAATGAAGGAAATAACCAACCGCAATAAACCACATTCAAACATTAAAAACTTTTTCTCAGTCATAACGTTCAAGAATAATTAGGTGCCAGGATTTGACGTGACCATTTTTTCATCCTCCAGAACATCTGGTGCGAAGGTAACAGCTCTTGAGTTTAGTTGTACTTTATCTCTGTAGTCTGTAAAAAATACTATTCGTCAAATTTCCAGGAGCGAAAAATGTTCTTGTTCCTGACATTACTCAAAATAATAATCTGATGACAAAAACTTGTGGGTGTTGGGGGGGGGGGGGGGGCACGTTTTTTGCATTGAAGGTTTTATAGTTATTTGTGATCCAAAGTCGAGTACCAAATTTCAACCCTCGGTGCCATCAGGTGCTGGAATTATGGAAGTTTGAAAATCGCACTTATCGAGGTTTTCCTACTTCTTCTTCGTCTCGTTCTTTGACAGGGCCACGGCCTCACGGATCGAGCTGAAATCTTGCACACATATTCGCTATGCTTCGAGGAAGTGCCTTTTGTGCAACTCCACCCCCCCCCCCCCCCCATTTGACCCTCGATGGGGGCGAGGAATTTCTAGGAATAGGTTGGAGAGCGTTTTAAAAGCTGAAAAGTGGCACACTGGGTTCATTGGGGCTCCCTGAGGATGCGGTCTAAATATGACCCCAATCAGTTCAGTGGAACGGAATTAAAACGCTGCAAATTATGGTCAAACAACCCAATTTTTTCGTGGTTTTTTTTAACATGGAACATGTTTTTACGGGAGTAAACCGGGCTGTAGAACGTCCGCATCCAGTCCGTGTAAACACTCAGCTCCCCTCCCCATCGCCCCCACAGTTCTCCCTCTACCCCACTCCTGCCACCCGCCCCCTCTCCGCCACCCTACCACACGTGGTGCCTTCGCGGAGGAGAGCCAGACCCCACTCCACCGAAAACTGCCGAGGGGGTTCTACCTACCCGAAAAACGCTGAAAGCAGCTGACGACGTGTATTACATAACATTGCGTTAGGTCGCTGGTCCGAGGCTTGGAAATCCCACGAAGTTTTTTTGCTTCCTCACTACCGAAGGCAGGGAAGCCTTGGATTAGTCATTGAGTAAAAAAAGTCCATGTCCTCCAAAATGAAAATTTCCACTACCATTTTCCGTTTCAGACATCAGGGAACATATTTGGTTCCGTGTCTGTCTGTCTGTGGTAATTCCTTGCAAAACCCATAACTACCCGAAATAATGGTCGAAGTGGGCTGAAATTTCGAGAGTAGGTGCGGGTTGAGTCACAGATGGACCCCATACCAAAATCATTGAAAAATTAACGTAATTTTCGTCTGCGCATGTGCAAACGTGAAATAATTGGAACACCCATAACTGCCCTAAATATCGTTGAAATGAGTTCAAACTTGGAGGGTCAGTAAGGAATAATACTTTGATAGTTCCAAATTAATTTCATTGAAATCGTAATGTAACTTTGATCTACGCATGCGCGAACATGAAATGTTGACCATTTCCTTGTAACACTTCTAACTACGCGACAAATAGTCGTAGAGAGCTGCAATTCGGAGGGTATACGCGGGTTGGATCGCAGATGGTCCCGTTTCATAATAATGAAAGTCGTTTAGTCTGCGCATGCGCAAACGTGAAATACTTGGAGTGTCCATAACTACCTTAATTATCGGTGAAATGAGTTCACATTTGGAGGGTCGATCAGTATAGTACTTTGATGGTTCCACATGAACTTCATTGGAGTCTTACTTTAATTACCCTCTGCGCATGTGCAAACATGAAATGTTGACCGTTTCCTTATAACGCTTCTAACTACGCGAAAAATAGTCGTAGAAAGATGAAATTTTGAGGGTGCACGCGAGTTATGTGAACATAATGATATGTGTAAACATCATTAAAGACCAAGATGTAAATAAGTCTAGAACTGACTATCTTGAAATATCTTGTAAACAAGTAAACAAGTAAAAGGTGTATAAAGACCGCCACTACAAGAATGTTATTATTCCACTTCTAATCTCAGTGCAGCTCACATCTCATTCTTCACTGTCTTAACTTGTTATCAGTGTGTATTTGTCAGTATTGTATTTTGTCTTCTTAAAATAAAACTTTTTAAAAATCGCGAAGCTGAACCCATTTCCATAACTGGCGCCCGAACAGGGACTTCGCGGAATGTTAGAGGACATCCAAGAAGAACGCTGACAAAGATTTCTTCTCTTCGTGGCCAATTACCCCGAGGAAAGAACACACACCGGCGAGAATTCTTCATTGTGACCAGTCGTCCCAAAAGAACAACGAAGACCTTCGTCGTGACCAGTTGACCCGAAGAAAGAGAAGAGTGAGTCGGATTTGTGTATGTTACACGTACAAATTTTATCATCAAAATGTGGCCTGTTAAACTAAAACCATCAAAATTAGATAGTGTAATAAAATCTAAAGCAGACATGGCCAACCTAGAACCATTCACTTATGCTCTAGATAGAAGTGACTATGACCACATTCCGGAATACGATGGAAACCCGGAAAAATTATTAAAATTTGTCAAAAGTGTAGAAAGTGTGTATTAATTTGTATGCGCCGCCAATAACACCAGGTAAAACTGTTAAATAAAGTTAAAGCCCGGCTCGTGGGATCAGCCGAAGCTTTCGTTATTTCAAAAGAAATATCATCTATTGCCGAATTACTTGATGCACTGAAAAAACAATTTACTGATACTAGAACTGTTGAAAATCTAAATGCAGGAATTTATCGAACCAAGATGACATATTCAGAATCGCCATTCGAATTCTTGAATAAAATGGAGACTTTGCGCAACCTAATATATAATATGTATTGTCTTGAAAAATTAGACACAGCAGTAATAAATGAGTTAATGAAACAGACAGAAAAGGAAATTATCTTTCATATGTATAGCCAAATGGATCCACAACTTTCCAATTTTATTATAACACAAGACCCAAGTTCACTTGACTAATTCCGTAACATTTTGTTTACGAAATGTCAATTTATATTAGATTATATTAATAAGAACCGAAAAGTGATCAAACCAGGTCCATCGCATAGGGTAAACAACCCCCCTCAACAAAATCGTAGACAGTTCCAACCCAACCTTCCATATGGTAACCAACCATACTTTCAACCCAATTTCCCTAAAAACAATTTTCCTAAAAACAATAATTTTTACCAAAAACCTAATGGCGACAAAGAACAAAACAGTCTCAATGAGAACTGCAAGATCGAATCAAAGATATTACTCAAACTTCCAACAACCTAACTACTCAAACTTCCAACAAACAAACTATCCGAACTTCCAACAACCGAACTATCAGAACTTCCAACAACCGAATAGAAATTTGAGACAATGGACTAGTCCTTATGAAGTCACCCATCTCGAAAGAGGTAACAACAGATCTCCTGAGGATCAGAATAAAATTATTGAGGACCTTCGACAATAAATAAAAAATTTAACCACTAAACAAGCTCAAGATGCCCAACAGGATTTCACGTAGGGCAGCGGCTGCATGAGCTGCGTAAGACCAATTATAATTATATCCACTTTGAATTGAATCTTGTAAATCGAACGCTTCCTTATATAAATGATTTACGAGGAAAGAAATGGTTGCTTGAAACTGGATCTGAATGCAATTATATTAATCCAGAAATAGTTCCAAAAAATGCACCCAGGTATGTTGAAAATTTTCAAGTAAACACCCCTACCGGCATGTCTGAAGGCTCGGAATATGTGATCATGAATTTAAATAACTTCCTCAACATTCCAACTTTAATGAAAGCCTACATCTTTCACTTTTCCCATAAATATGACATTTTGTTAGGACATAAAACAATGAAAGAGCACAACATGAAAATCAATTTGAAAGATAGTCTGCTCGAAACAGATTATACCAACATACCAATAAAAACTTAAAAAAATAATTTTTTGGAAAAAGGATTAAATTTAATAGAACTATCCCCCGCTACTACTACACCCCAAATTTTACAACACAAAGGAATTACTGGTTAATGAAGCAGATAATGGAAACTATAAAATTTTGGAAGGTCTTTATACTGTAAATGAAAATAAACTAAGGATATACATAGAAAGTCAAGATTGTTTATTCGTAGACAAAATGGAACCAATAGATATAGAGGAAATAGAATCTGTGACTACTTTTTCAAATGTAAACCCAAAAGCGAAAAAAACCTTAAATTAGATCCGATCATTAATCCCGAAACTTGTTAGAACAGAACATATGAATGACGAAGAGAAAAGAAAAATCATATCACTTTTACAAGAATTTCCAGAAATCATTAAACGGGAAGAATACTTATTGACTGCGACCGATTTGTTACAACACAAAATTGTTACTACAGATGAAAACCCTGTATACACCAAAAACTATCGATACCCGCACGAAGATAGAAGTAAAAAACAAAATTATTAGACCTTCAAATAGTCCCTACAATAGTCCAATTTGGGTTGTACCGAAGAAAATGGACGCAAGTGGAAAACGAAAGGTAAGACTTGTGATTGACTATCGAAAATTAAATGCAAAAACTGTTGATGATCGCTACCCATTACCTAATATCGAAGACCTTCTTAGCAAAATTGGAAGAGCCACTATATTCAGCAGCGTGGATTTCGCGAGTGGCTTCCACCAGATTAAAATGGAGGAAAATCCCATCCCAAAAACAGCATTTAGTACTGAAAACGGACATTACGAATTTGTTAGAATGCCTTTCGGATTGAAAAACGCTCCATCCACATTTCAAAGAGCGATGAATATTCTTTTTGCTTTCCTTCCTAACGTATTAGTCTACATGGACGACATTATTATCTTTTCCGACAATTTGGAAGAACATTTGAAACATTTAAAATCAGTATTTCGAATTTTGAAAAGTCATAACTTGAAAATACAATTAGACAAAACAGAATTCTGCAAGCGTGAATTATTATATCTAGGACACACATCATCACCCCAGAGGGAATCAAACCAAACCCAAACAAACTTGAAGCCATCAAGGAATTTCCTATACCAAAGACACAAAAGCAAATAAAACAATTTTTAGGATTAACAGGATACTACAGGAAAATGATACCTTCATACGCAAAAATTGCGAAACCTTTGACAACTGCCCTAAAAACTGGAGCTACCGTTGACCCAGAAAATGAAGAATACAGGACCGCATTTCAAACTTTGAAAAATGCATTACAAAACGAACCTATATTACAATTCCCAGACTTCACAAAACAATTCACTTTAACAACCGATGCATCAGAATATGCCATAGGAGCAGTTTTATCTCAAAAAGTTAATGGAAAAGAACTACCAAATTCTTATGCCTCTAGAACACTAAATAAAAACATGAAGAGAACTTAAGTACGATCGAAAAAGAACTTTTAGCCATAGTATGGGCATGCAAACACTTTAGACCATACCTTTATGGTACAATTCTTACACAACATGAAAGACCCTTCTAGTAAAATTATAAGGTGGAAATGCCAATTAGCCGACTATGATTTCGATGTTAAACATATACAAGGTAAGACGAACGTCGTAGCCGATGCTTTATCTAGAAACCCTCCTGTTAAATCCCATGATAAAGATATGGACCTTTTTGTAAATGAAAGTAATCAAATTAAAGAAAAATCACAATTGCCAATAAAAAAATATGCAAACTAAATCCAAATGTTAATATTCTGTCAAAAGCTTATGAAGATGACGCCGGATACGATCTCACAAATGCAGGAGAAAAATTTCTGTTAGAGCCAGGTCAACGACACTTATTTCCCACCGGTCTCTCATTAGAAATACCCAAAGGATATATAGGATATATACATAATGTCTAGATCCGGACTTGCCCACAATCAAGGCTTATCAGTTCTCAACGCTCCTGGTGTTATAGACTCCAGATATCGTGGAGAAATAAAAGTTAATCTAATAAACTTAGGTCAAAACTCAGCAACAGTACTCCCTAGAGACATAATTGCTCAATTAATAATCCATAAAATGCCAAAAACAAATTTAATCGAAGTTGAAAAATTAACCGAGACTCCTAGAGGAAACAAAGGACACGGAAGTAGTGGAACTAATATGAGGGAACTCTTTGTGAATGAAAACGAACATATTCAAGACTTAGAACGTTGGCTTCAAAATTCGGACAATCAAATTGAAGACTTTGATCCGTCAAACATCTTAACCCCTCCTCCAGTGAACGAAACATCAACTCAAAACCAAAATGATGATGAAATTGAAAATGCGAGCCTTATAACGCAACACTCTCAAGAAAGCTCCCATGATCAAATAGTGTTAATCACAGACCCTCATAAAATAATAAATGTCGAACAGAATCAAATAATCATAAATAGAGGCAACCCTTATGACAATAGAATAGAAACCCTACATTCTACAAAAAAGAGACATTATTGGTTCACAACGTATCCAAGGTGTTCAAATTTAAAAGATCTGTGTGTAGAATATTTGAAACCAAACACCACATACGGAGTTTACTGCTCAGACAAAAGTGTTGAATTAAAAAATCAAATATTAGATCAAATCTTCTTAACATTTCAACAAATAATTGAACAAAATTTTCCCACAGTCAAAATCAAAAGGTATTATAAAATGGTAGAAGCTGTAGAAGACCGAGAGGAACAACCAGAACTTATTGTAAGTCAACATGTTGGAAAAACCTGTCATAGAGGAATACATGATGTCTATTTCAATTTACGGAAAAATTATTATTGGCCTAGCATGCTGCAAAACATAACGGAGTACATAAACAATTGTGATACCTGTAAGTGAGTGAAATATGACAGACACCCTACTAGACCTTTATTCCAAAAAACACCAACACCAAATAAACCATTTGAAATGCTACAAATGGATGTATTATACTACGACAATAAGAAAATTCTCACCCTAGTTGACTGTTTTTCAAAAAAATTATTCGCCTATATCCTCCCTAACAGGAAAAACTTTAAACTCATTAAAAGCCTACGAAACTATCTTGCTCATTTTCCCACTCCCGATACATTACAATGCGAAAATAGTGGAGAATTCGCAAACAAGGGAATAGAAAACTTTCTAAAATACAATAACATCGAAATTCACTTCACAACCCCAAATTATTCCAATTCAAATGGACTTACTAACAGAACACATAATACGTTAATCAAATTAATGAACATTATCAATACTGAAAAGGCTCCACATAAACCACCCTTCTCAGAAGTTCCTGAATTAGCTGACATTGCCTTTAATAACACCCCGAACAGTATAACAAAATTAACCCCTAACGAAATTACCTTTGGAAAACTTATAAAGAAACGTCGAATGTACTACTCGACGCTCAAATTGAACAATATCACAAGGATCAAGAATTAATTTATAAAAGCGTGAGACAAATAATTGAAAATGAAAAAAGTCAAAGAACAGAACGTCTAAATCAAGACCGAGAAAACATAGACATTCCCGATGGTAGAATTTTTGTAAGAACAAAAGAAAGATTAAAGAGTAAGCCTCGGTATAAACCTGCTGTCTACTCGACAGAAACGAAAAGACTCATCACGAAACAAAAACCAACAAAATTACACCCTTCACTATTAAAAGACCTCGAAAATTAGAACACCATCAAAATAACCAAACTTTGTCTGCAGATACCGATGAAGGACAGGAAGATGTTCCTCACCCTCATCATTCTCACGTTTCTCCTCAACCCGGTCCCAGCTTTCGAAATGATTAATTTACTTGATGGACCAGGAGTGATCCCTATTAAAATTCAAAACTCTTATCTTATAAATAAATATTATACTTATGTCCATTCTATAAGTATTACACCATTGCAAAATGCACTAGTTCAGCTAGATAAATTAATTCTAGAACAAAATACGACGCATAGCAATCAACTGAAAATATTGCATAAACATATACAGTATATTCAAGATAAGTTAGATCATATTTCAATGTATAGAAGAATAACTCATGGAAGAGAGAAGAGAGGACTCATAAATGGCATAGGTACAGCACTATCCTGGATAGCTGGAACAATGGACGCCGACGATAAGCAACATTATGATAATGTTATAAATCAAATTGAGGCAAATAACTATCATATTGAACACAAAGTTGAAAAACAACTATCAGTTGATAAGCAACTCATAAAAGATTTTAACAAAGACGTACAAATTGTACAAAAAAATACAAAGAAAATTTCCTCTCTTATCTCAAATGAAATAAATTCAGAACAACAATACCTCTTTATAATGGCGAACCTAATGTTAATCGCTAATCGAATAAATGATATTGATACCTCGTTAGAATTCTGTAAATCCGGAACTATCCATAATAGTATAATTTCCATGAATGAAATTGACACATTGTTAAAGGAAACAAATGCAAAATTAATCTCTAAAATACCATAAGTCCTATGGAATACTGGTAAAGTACATTGTTCGTTAACCAGAGATTTTATTCACTATTCCGTACAATTGCCATTAAAAGTACCATCTACAGAGACATACTTTCTGTTAGCATATCCTTTTACATCAGAAAATAAATTAAAAACTTTGCATGTGTTTCGTACCTTAATTATTAAAGACGACGTTGAATTATTTGGTGAAGGAACATGTATCTTAATCCTAGATAATTATTATTGTACAGATGTAAAAAGAATTGAAAACCAATGTATAATTGATTTATTCAGCGAAAAAAATGAACACTGTACAAATTATATTGTAAATAATGATAAGCCAATACTTACTTATGTTGATATTATTAATCAATATTTTATTTTTAACGTTTCAAAAATCAAAATACAAAGAACAAATGGAAGTATTACAGTAAGACCAAAGCTTACAACTCTATTAAAATTAGACCCCAGAAGAAAAATTAGTAAATACTACGAAAAACTACCATTACTTTGAAAGTGAACCTTTACAACTTCCTTTAACTGAAGCACCACAATCTAGAAATGTAGCAATCACTTTCGAGAAATTACACCAAATAAAAGTAAAAATGGAACCCTTGGAGGAATTAGAAGATATTTTTTTATTTGTAACTATCCTTGTTCTACTAGGAATAGGTATTATTGATATATTATAAAATTAAGCATTATCTTCAACACTGGCAAGTGCAACGAGTCCCAAACACCGAACCTGAAATTACGATTCCATTACGTGTTATACCTACAGCCCCTCCTCTTAATATCTCTTAGTGATTTCGCGAGGACGCTTCAATCTAGGGGAGGAGGAGTTATGTGAACATAACGATATGTGTAAACATCATTAAGGACCAAGATGTAAATGAGTCTAGAACTGACTATCTTGAAATATCTTGTAAACAAGTAAAAGGTATATAAAGACCGCCACTACAAGAATGTTATTATTCCACTTCTAATCTCAGTGCAGCTCACATCTCATTCTTCAGTGTCTTAACTTGTTATCAGTGTGTATTTGTCAGTATTGCAGTTTGTCTTCTTAAAATAAAACTTAAAAATCGCGAAGCTGAACCCATTTCCATAACTCGCGGGTTGGATCGCAGATGGTCCCATATCATAACGAACATACCCAACTAGTCTATACGTTCATGTGATGCAAGTGAGGAAGCTATAGTGCCTACTCGAATTGGCAGACGTTTTTCAACACATCTCCACATCCTCTGCTATCATGTAACTATTCGAAAAACATGTTCCATGTTTCCTTGCTTTAATCCTTGATCTAAACTGTTATAATCCGGGCGTCTGGGGGTGTCCCCCACATTTCATTCGACAATAAACGTAGGTACCGTCATGAACACAAACCTCTGGCGGCTAGACGCCCCCTACGGCAACGCTTTTTTGTAAACGTTCGGAGCGTTGTTATAACTTTGCCGTATTATACCTACTTTTCTGCAGCGCTTTAAAAAAAAGTTTACAAAAAAAAACTAATGAACTTCTATACTAAATGAAAAAAATCATTATTCACAAACAGATTTTTACAAACATAATTTTAAAAAAATTTCAAAGAAAAGAGGACTGATATCCAGTTTGCCCAAAAAAGTAGCATGCTCGGTGCTTCGCACCTCGCTCTTGGATGTTCATAATGAAACCTATACCCCCCCCCCCCCCCCCACAACCACCTGTTTCGCCTACTGTTTGTTTCTGCCAACGCTGTTTGGCAGGGAGCTTGAAATTTCTTTCAACACTGTTTGGAGGGCAGCTTTTTTTTCCTCAAAGGAGCCCTAGTGGACTAGGGTGTCAAATTTTAGCTCTTAAAACCCTCTCTAACCTACCCACTATATCTAACTACAATTGGAGGGGGAGGGGGGCAAATTGCACAAAAAGGTACTTCGCTGGAGCATAACGAACGTGTGTGCAAAATTTCAGCTCGATCCGTTATATCTCTGAGGCTGTAGCCCTCTCAAAGAAGAACAAGAACAACGAGAAGTCGAACTAGAAAAACGTGAAACATAGCGATTATCAAACTTTGATAACTCCAGCACCTGATGGTCCCGAGGGCTGAAATTTGGTACGCGTCCTCAGGGGCCCCTCGACTAAAGGGTGTACGAAAAAATCAACACAGGTGACCGCCAGGGGGCCGAGTAAGAGGAGGTTAAATACTCTACTTGCTCGGTCGTGTAAACGTGTTCTTGGTCGCTTTGAATTTTTCGGTTTCTTGGCGGGTTCCGGGACACCACCGCTTCACTGGATCATCTAATCATT
The DNA here is from genome assembly GCA_954871275.1 of Leptopterna dolabrata. NCBI lineage: Eukaryota > Metazoa > Arthropoda > Insecta > Hemiptera > Miridae > Leptopterna > Leptopterna dolabrata. The sequence goes on from OX940974.1 coordinate 153,644,141, forward strand.
CATCGACTCACATGGTAAGCAATATTACCAGTTACCCTACTAGAGACAGGTGGTTACTGAGATACTGCGAATATGGAACCCTCGTAGAAAGGTCCGACAATTCCATGCGGGTAGGCGCCGATCGTAAAGCCGCCGAATCACCTAACGGCCCACCTGGACAAACAGTGTGATCTAGCGCCCTGCGCGGCTCCCACTGCTACACCGTTCCCGAACTATTCATGGCCCGATCCCTTCGATCCTGTGACTAAAGCAAACCGAACGCATCTTTCCAACGCCTTTTCTTACAAAACCTTTTGGGGATTTCGGAAAAAAACCTCCTCACCGACTATCATCGCAGGTCCATTCAAGGCGGCTCTCAATGGCTCTAACAGTTTTGGAAAACTGAGTTCCGTTTTCCTTGGGTTCCAGCTGGGAGAAGGAAGCAGGGGAACATTGGTAATTGCTGAGGGACGTGCACGTCGATACGGCGGATGGCGTACCTACGGTGTACGGCGGACGGACATTGCATTTTTGGAATCTACGCACCTTGAAACGGAAAAGAAAAAAATTTTGAGGGGGTGTTATAAAAATTTTTACTGAGCGAATACATAGGTGTATTATTTACAGAATAATAAACCAAAAAGAGCGTACCTAATTTATGTTTTAAGGGCCAAAATCAATGGAAACCATCAGAAATAGCTATTTCGATTACTACGCACGAAAGAAACAATAAATGATCAGCCAACATTTCTGCAGGTATGTCCAATAGAATAATAAACCCATGTGACAAGGTCTTTGCAGCGTTTTTGGAATCTACGCACCTTGAAACGGAAAAGACAAAATGTTGAGGGGGTATTATAAAAATTTTTTGCTGAGCGAATACATAGGTGTAGGTATTATTCACAGAATAATAAACCAAAATAGGTATAAAATAGGTATTTTTTTGTGATTTTTGTGTTTGAGTAGTATGAGCTTTTGAGGTATCGTTTTCCATGTTTATTAGAACGAGAAGACCGAATCTAGAGTCGATTTAGACCAAAGAGTGGAAAATTGAGGTTCTATCGAAGTTTTAGCCTTAAATTTACGTTAAATTTTGGTATAAAATCGTCGTTCTTCGACACATAGTTTGGGTCCCCATTTTGGAACAAATTTGGGTCCTAGTTGTGCTTAAAAGCTCGGCAGCCCGATCGGAATACACCCAGGGGTGTCATGGGAGAAAAATGGGTTTAAAAATAGCTGTTTTCGAGGTTTTAGTGAATATGAGCTTTTGAGGTATCGTTTCCCATGTTTTTTAGGGCGAGAAGACCGAATATGAAGTCGATTTTGACCAAAGAGTGGATAATTGAGGTTCTTCCAAATGTTCTCCTCCCAAAATTGATTTTTTATGAGTCAAAAATGTAGAAAATCCTCTGAAATCACCATCAATTTGTACAATTACACTAGAAAAAGTGTCGACACGTGGATCAAGACGATTAAATGGCACTACCAATGATCAAAGATAATTTGAAGGGGAAAAAAAGAAAAAAAACAAGGAGCGTACCTAATTTGTGTTTTGGGGGCCGAAATTGGTGGAATCAATCAGAAATCTATTTCAATTATTTCACATGATGAAACTATAAATTAACAGCCAACATGTCTGTAGGTATGTTCGATAGAATAATGAACCCATGTGACAAGGACTTTGCAGCGTTTTCGGTTTTCTTGGCGGGCGGGGCGCTCCCGCATCCCTAGATATTTATACAATATTATGTCTCATCTAGCCGTCGACAATATTTAACTTTGTAATACCGGTGTAGTTGTAGTTGTCAAGGCTCACAGATGGGGCGATGACTCGATGAACGGTCCAAATAAATACCTACATAAACTAGTCCCTTCCTTAACGGTTCTTCTTGTCATACCTATTACATCTTTGTTAACGGTAGTACTACTTATAGTTAGAGCTGAAGGACCCTCAGATGACATTTCCGTCTTCCTCTAAGCCGCTGTACAGTTAGACATCTGCATTTAGTGTAGCCATCTCTTGAGATGTTCAATAAGATACGTCTCTCCTTATTATTCCTGTAAAGGGACTCCCGCCGCTCATCCTTCATTCTCCAGCCCCCTCGCGTCGGTTTTAACTTTCATTATGCAAATATTCTTATCCGGAAATTCTGTCCTTGCGTGATTCAGCAGTTCTCCGATTTTTGAATAACGAAATAGATTCAAGCAACAGCATTCTCACTCAGCCACATGGGTGGTGTACCAGTCAAATGTTTATGCAGTAACGCTCCTATAAGCCCGCGATGGAGGAGACATGAAACAGTGAGACTTGACGAACAAATCAGTTCCAATTTCAAATTATATGAAACGGTTTTCTCGCATATTTTTTGGCTCGGCCTCTTAGGAGCGGCTTTAAATAAAGCTTTACATTTTTGATTCAGCTATTTTTATACGAACTTTCACGCTGTTAACCGACGGTACTTACGAGTATATTACACATTTTTCACCAGCAGTACCTACTTCTTGGGGTGCAGATCCAACTACTACATTGAGATTTCATCGAGCAACAATTCGTAGTGTTATTGATTATGGGTTGATATTCTACGGATCGGCGAGTACAACAACCCTTCAAGCATTAGACCGCATGCAATACAAAAGTTTACTCATATCAATCGGGGCACTGACATCCACCCCTATAAACGCACTTCTCGCCGAGACAGCAGAGCTAACTCTAGGAGAACGTAGAGGTATGTTATCAGACCATTATTTAGCGTCGTTGATTGGACGTAATGGAGAAGGACTTTCTACAATCACACAATAAACTATAGATAACTGAACGATATTAAGGTTGCCCCACTACTCTGCATGAAGGCTCCTTGGATATACTCGTAGCCCAGCCACTGCGGGGACACACGAACTGCCACAAATTTTGGGTCCATCTGAAACGCACGAACTGCCACAGTCATTAGAGGGGATTAGAAAGGGTCAACTCGCAAGATAAGAAACCCACGAACTGCCACAAAGGTTCGGTCAGGTAGCCGGTACAAGTCAGGGAAAAACGGGAATTATACTGCGGTTATCCTTCGATGATATTCCTGCTCTACTTGTCTTCTTTTCTGGTATTTTCGAAGGCATTAAACAGCCTTGTTACATACCTAACATTACATTCCACTAATCTATTCAGAAGTCCCAAACAACCTGCTCATTCACGGGATAGTTTCTGGGATTGTTTATCTTTTTTGAGATGCGAGCGCCAGCGAGCATCCAGATCGCTTGACAATGCATTCCACTAATCTATTCAGAAGTCCCAAACAACCTGCTCATTCACGGGATAGTTTCTGGGATTGTTTATCTTTTTTGAGATGCGAGCGCTAGCGAGCATCCAGATCACTTGACAATGCATTCCACTAATCTATTCAGAAGTCCCAAACAACCTGCTCATTCACGGGATAGTTTCTGGGATTGTTTATCTCTTTTGAGATGCGAGCGCTAGCGAGCATCCAGATCGCTTGACAATGCGAGCGGCGGAATGGGAACTAAACTTCTTGTACACCCACCGTCTTGTCTGACTGAACCCTTGTGGCAGTTCGTGGTTTTCTTATCTTGCGAATTGACCCTCCCTAATCCCCTCTAATGGTTGTGGCAGTTCGTGCATTTCATATTTGGTCTAAACGTTGTGGCAGTTCGAGTGCAGCCGTCACTGCAGCCGGAAATGTATTTGCTCACTTTCACCACATTCCTGAATCCACAACACGTGGTAATACGCACAGAATCAGAATGGTGCATGCGACCTAATGTTATAGCTACCCTGCAGAAGAAGTGGCCGGATGGTAGATACATCTGTACTGACGGATCAATGATAAAATCCAAAGTAGGGTGCGCCTTTTACGACTCAACAACAAACACTCTATGAGAAGTTGCCGTCTGTGGAATAAAAGTTGGTGCATTCGGCAGAGTTGTACGCCATATTACAAGGACTTCAATATGCCACCGAAAATATAACTGGAACACCCCATGAGGTAATCATCTCTGATTCGCAAAGCGTACTTAAAAAATTGAAAAAGTACGTTGAACAAGTTGAGCAAATTAGAAGGAGATATACTTCGATGAATGGATGCAGTGCGGTCTACATAGGGAGCCGAGTGCACTTTATGTGTGTAAAAGCCATTACCGGCATAGAGGGCAATGAGATGATGGACTTGGCCGCAAAACAGGCTGTAAGCCTGCCAATGAGCAGGCCATACCGATATTTCCCCACACGGACTTGCACTGGAGTATCAGAGAGCACCACATGGCAGATTGGCAAAATTTCCATATGACATACCCAAAAGGTAGGAATTACCTATTCATGTTTGGGAAAGTGCCGAAACAAGCATGGTTTGCGAATGTACCAAAGAAATATGTACTTCAAATTGATTACGCGAATCAGGACTGGATACTGTCAAAAGAACAAGCACTTGCATATGATAGAAAAAGCCCAAAGTACCAGATGTACAGCCGGCCCAGAAGACACGGAAACACTGGAACACGTCCTCTTCGAGTGTCCGTATTATAACACGGCAAGAAAAGAAGTGTAATGAAAACGAAATTCAACAACCTTTTGACATCCGGTATTTAATTAGTCTGAATAATTCGAATATTTACGAAACATTAGTATTAGTTAGGTGTTGGGGTATCAGTTCTCTCTTAGTACTCAGCGAGGAAACATCTCCAGTCGCGAGTTTGTTGCGTAAACATTAATTTGCTGTGAGACGGCGGGATCTCGGGCACCGTATCGTGATCACCCAATAACAGAGAAAAATTATTCAAGTTCCATCAACATCAGCTAAAACAGTTGCAACTTTGGACGAGCGGACCTCGACTCTAGTGGAACAGGTCGCTCGTGACCAACAATTATTTTTTTGTGCAGTGTTGCAATGTTGTATGATGCGTGAAAATAAAGTGTCCAAGAAGGTGTTTGACCAACTTACAAAATATATAAATAATCTGGCACGTGCCGCTAATGAGATGGCTCAGCAGCTGACTGTATTATGGGAAACTACAGGCTACGAGGGATGCACATGCCTTGGTATGTAATTCAGTTGAGGCAAATAAGACGAACATTTCGGAAATCCTATCTCGGAAAACTGATATTAAGGGTCCAGAAATGGTTTCTTATGCAAATGTGGTCAAAACCAAAATTCTGGAGAAACAACTGAAATTGGATAGGTAGTTATCTACCCGGAAAACAAAGAACCGTGGGAAAAAACGGAGGAATATCAAAAATAAATTAAGGCAGTGTTTAACCCCCTTGAAGAAGGTTGGGGTAAAAATAACGCCTGTAAGAAACCTGGGGAAAATGGCATACTGATAAAGAGGTGTGGCAAAAAGGACGTTGAGAGAATTTTGGGAAACCCCGAGATCAAGGACTGATATTGCGTTAGTTACAAATCGGCCTGTGAAAAAATTGCCTCGCCTGGCAATTGTTATGCAGTTCCGTCATCGTTGTCTGAAGATAAATTGAAAAGAGCTTCGTAAAGCTCAACTCCTAGACGAGAAGGAAGTGAATGAGCAAGTGAAGATTGCCTTCAAATTGGGGAAAACAAACGAGCTCGTGACAAATTGGGTTATGCAAGTCGCTCAACTAAAAAGTAAAGTCTTGGAATTAGATAAAGTGCTTCTGGGATGGAGTTCGTGCAAAGTTGAGGACTATATTCGATTCGCGAGATGTTTTAGGCGCTCAGGACTGAACCATGTTCAAAAATGATGTAGGTACTGCGCCATCTCCTAGTTGTGGAGACTGCTCAGAAAACCATGAGACATGAGACAGTGGAAACGAAGGATCACCCCCAGCCTTTGTTAGCAGTAAGAAATACGGGCTCAAACATGACCATGCTGCTCAATTTTAATGAGCCAAAAACCTGGGAAATTGTCTGAAATCACCATAAATGTGTATAATAACACTAGAAATAACAACAGGTGAATTGAGAAAATTAAATGGCTCTATCATTTATCACAGATAATTTGTAAAAAAGTTATAATTCGTGTTTTTGGGGGGCCAAAATTGGTGGATTCCATCAAAAATAACTATTTCAATTATTGCGCATGCAAGAAACAAAAAAAAAAACCAGTCATGCAGCATGACTTAATGAGCGAATTTTCAAAGAAATATTCGAATTAATGGCTATGGTTTTGAATAAAGGAAAACTTCTTCCTCCTACTGTTAGTACCTAAATTGAATAATTTGAAATAGATTTTTTCTTTCGTCTTCCTTCTAGTAATACGTGGGCCGGTACTTGTCTATCTATGAAGGTATCATAACAATTATATGTCAAATGGGAAATTCAAGGAGTTGTACTAATCGTTTGCCTCCCCCTTTTTTGCTTCGAACTCTCGTCTTCAATTAATACTTCTCACATTTTTCAATCTGACCACACTAAGGGGGTGGGGGGGGGGGGTAAGAGTTTAAAGATTATCCTAGTTTTGGGTAATTTTTGCGCACTTTAAATGCTCTAATTTAAGATCGGATTTAGATATCTAAAATCCGATTTCACCATCGTGTTCAGCGTGCAAAAACCTTTAAAATGAGGGGTCACTTGTTAGAAAATAACATTTTGGGGATTTTTGGGTAATTTTTGCGCACTTTAAATGCTCTAATTTGAGAACGGATCAAGATATCTAAAATCCGATTCCACCATCGTGTTCAGCGTGCAAAAACCTTTAAAATGAGGGGTCACTTGTTGGAAAATAACATTTTGGGGATTTTTGGGTAATTTTTGCGCACTTTAAATGCGCCAAAACCCTCCTTAGAGTAGGCCAATTTCGCCCATCTTCGAACTTAGCCTTTCGATTGCCAAGATAGATTTTTTGTGCAAATTTGAGCTGTTTATCTCAATTCTATCGAGAGTTATCGTCTGGAGTGACACATATATATATATATACATATAAAAAAGTGTTAAATTTCAGGAATCGTTTTAGAATGGTCTGAAACGGATTTCTATGAAGAAAATTTCCAAAAATTTATATTATTTAAATTTCGAAGCCATTGCAATAGCTTCATTTTCTTTGAAAATTCGCTAAAATGAGCAGCCAACATTTCTATAGGTATGTCCAGTAGAATAACAAACACATGTGACAAGGACTTCGCAGCATTTTTCACCCATAACACCCCTGGGTACATTCCGATCGGGCTCCAAAGTTTTGGGACACAACTAGGGCCCAAATGGAGCCTGTGTGCGAAAGAACCAATTTTTATGCCCGCAATTAAAGTAGATATGGATGATACGGCGCACGGCGGACGGACATTGCATTTTGGTTTATTATTCTGTGAATAATACACCTATGTATTCGCTCAGCAAAATTTTTTTATAACACCCCCTCAAATTTTTTTTCTTTTACGTTTCAAGGTGTGTAGATTCCAAAAACGCTGCGAAGTCCTTGTCACATCATGGGTTTATAATTCTATTGGACTTACCTATAGACATTTCGGCAGTTCATTTATTGTTTCTCAAAAACATGAATTAGGCTCCTATTGGTTTATTATTTTCAAGAATGAACCTTTGGAATCGAGCATGAAAACAATTTTTTGACTCCCCCCCCCCCCCCCCCCCCTTCAAAATTTGATGGTTTCCGTTTCAAGATATGTAGATTCCAAAAATGCAATAAAAAAATGTCTGTCCGTCCGCCGTACGCCGTACGGAGCACTTTTCTTAGTTACCATGAACCACAATTATTAACGAAATTTGGTGTGTAAGTCCCGTTTGGGGTCTAGTTGGTCCTAGAAGCTCGGCGTTAATGTCAGTCATCCCTAAGGGGTGAAAAATAGGGGTTGAAATCTCCAGGACGCCGTTATCTCGATTTTTTAACGGTTTTAAATAGTTCTCGAACTTGGGAGTTTTTTAAGACCACCCGGAGCATTGTACGTCCAGCCGTTCGTTCACAGTAAGGCCCAGAAGTTTGCACCGACAGGCATTTTCAACAGGAGGGTGAATGAAATTGTATACATTCAGCCCAAATATCATCACTAGGGACGCGCTAATAATTGGGAATTGGCCCGAGATCATCATTGCTAGGGAGCACCTGGTTATATTCACGGAGTATGAAGTCGAGTTGGTTGTTCTGTGATATTATTTCATTTAAACACGCTGCAAATCCCAGCACAACGGTTTATTATTTTGTACACAATACCCTTCTGTTACAGATCACAGCTCTCTGTATAGATAACCCGTCTATATAATATAATACGTACTACTCTATGCATATTATGTGGATCGCAGATCCTCCGTAGGTTAGTACCTAACCCCGTACGAGTTACGAGTTACCCTAATTTACCCCCCTAAGTTACCCTAATCACGAGTTGAATGTTGCTAAAATAATTCTGTCGATGACAAACAGTAACTAAAACGGCAAAAAGAAACGCAAATAATGAAGTTCTGAAGGAAAATTGTAGATGTGGCGTGAAAGAGATGCCTCTTCTGCGTAGATAACTGTTTTCTGTGGTCAATACCTACCCTCGTGGTCGAGTATGATGAACCGCTGTGTAATAACTTGCCCATCAATGATACTTCAACGGTTTTTCAAGTTGCAAAAGTACCGATCAACAAAATCGAGCCCCGTCTTGGTAGATGAACCGTTGTGTAATAATTTACCGTTGTTTAGTAATTTACCGTTATGTAATAATTTACCGTTGTGTAATAATTTACTATTGTGTAATAATTTACCCATGAATATTACTTCAACGTTTGTTCAAGTTTCACAAGTACCTACCAACAAAATCCAATAGTCCACTTATCAAATTAAATAATATCGCAGAACAACCAACTCGACTTCATACAGCCATCCTTGATTACAATCAGGTGCTCCCTAGTGATGATATCCGGGCCGGATTCATACCATTTGATTCACGATCGTGTTGACGAAGCTTTTTGGTGCACACGAACGGCTGGACGTACAATGCTCCGGGTGGTCTCAAAAAACTGTTTAGCTCAAGACAAATTTAATAAGGTAAAAAAAAACCATACCCTTCTATCGAAAGTTTTCGAGATACGGCGTTCTGAAAATGTCAACCCCTATTTTGAACCCCTTAGAGATGACTGACAGTAACGTCGAGCTTCGAGGACCAACTAGACCCCGAACGAAACCTATAACCCGAATATTTTTTTTTTTTTAATAATTAATTTATTTATGTTACAACTGTATATATATATAACATCTAGCAACTTTTCTTTAATATCATTGAGCGTTTTGTGGTTTATAGATCACTACCTACATCCACTACACATCACACTACACTTAGTGAATCGTGACGAGGTCCATTGGTTTGGTCCTCTTCAGTCTTCGTACGTCCCCGCTGTTGTCCAGAAGGTTCAGTACTTCAACGTTTTGATGGTTGTGAAGCCGGCGTTCGTGCTCCATGGCATGTTTTTTAATAGTTTCACTGACAGTCTCCATCTTAAGGTCGCGATGGAGATCTGCCGTTCGTATGTACCAGGGTGCATCAACTATGCTCCTGAGGACTCTGTTTTGAAACGTTTGTATGGGTTTCATATTACTCTGTTTTGTGCAGCCCCATAATTGGCATCCATAAGTCCAGACGGGTTTTATAACTTGCTGGTATAGTAGAAGTTTGTTGTGGGTTGATACCTTCGAGTACCTACCTAACAACCAGTACATTTTTCTGAATCTTAAGTTGAGTTCCTCCTTCTTTCTCTTCACGTGAGCTTTCCATCTCAGCTTGCAATCGAGTGTCATGCCAAGATATTTTGCTTCATCAGCGTAGGGAACAGTTTGTGAATTGATATATATCGGGATTACTTCTATCTCCCTATTTGTGAAGTTTATGTGTGTAGATTTTGCTTCATTTAACTTTATTCTCCATCGCTTTGACCAACTGAAGACATTGTTGACAGCGGTTTGCACTTTCCTTGTGGCTTCTTCAGCAGAGTTTCCAACTGCAAGAATAGCAGTATCGTCAGCGAAGGTTGCTGTGAGCGTATCCACGGTTTGAGGTAGATCTCGTGTGTACAGTAAATATAGTACGGGGCCAAGGACGCTGCCTTGCGGTACACCTGCGTTTATTTTCCTCATCTGAGAATACTCGTCCTCATGTTTAACTCTGAATAGCCTGTCTGAGAGGTAGGACTCCAGGATTTGGAAGAATTGAGTCGGGAGATCCCTTTGTAGTTTGGCAAGCAGTCCTTGATGCCATACCTTGTCAAACGCTTGCGAGACATCTAGGAAAACTGCGGAGCATATTTTCTTTTCCTCTAATGAACATTCAATCAGATTAGTGATCCTATGAACCTGATCTATCGTAGAATGTTGTTCTCTAAATCCAAATTGGTGTGAGGGAATCAGGTTTCTTTAATCGATAATAGGTTTCAGCCGTTTGAGAAGTAATTTTTCAAAAAGCTTAGATATTACTGGCAATAGCGAAATCGGTCGATAAGACTTCTTGTCATCAGTAGGCTTGCCTGGTTTTGGTATCATAATGATCTCAGCTACCTTCCATTGCCTTGGTACATACTTTAGCCTGAATGAAGCATTGATAATATGCAATAATTTAAGGAAACCTTTCTCAGGTAATTCCTTCAATATTTTCCCAGTTATAATATCATATCCAGGGGCTTATTTCGGATTGATCTTGGTCCTGATTTCATTCTTTATTTCGGGTAGTGTGACCGGTCGTATTTCACACTCATCGACTTTTTCAACTTCCGCTGTACTTTCTCCTGCAGTCTGCCTTGGAAACGGTTTGAATGTGTCCTCAAGGTACTTTGAAAAGAGATCTGCTTTTTCCTTTGCACTTCTGGCCCACGTTCCATCTTCCTGTCTGATTGGAGATATTAGTACTTTAGGTCGCTTAAACCCTTTTGCAGCTCGCCATAAGGAGTACTCAGTATCACTTTCAGGCGTCAGGCTATGCAGATATAAGGCTAATGTCTCATTTTTAATTTTTTTTTCATCAATGCTTTCAGTTCGTTACAAAGTTTATTCAAGTTTTTCTTATTTTCGGGTGTACGATTTCTCTTCCAGATTCTCCTAGCTCTTCTTTTTGCCTTCACTAGTTCCCTCGCTTCAATAGGGTAGTTTGTTTGTTGAGTGGTTTTTTTCTGATTCATTGGCGTACTAGCCCATGCAGCCTGTTGGACGTTGTTTAGGAAAATATCCACCTCTCCCTCTATTTGGTTCGGGGTGCTAAGTGGCACATTCAGATTGATTTTCTCATCCAGATTTTCTCTAAACAGTTCCCAGTTCGTGTATTTGGTGCTTAGTTTTGGTGTAGCATCTTTCAATATCACTGATTCACTGATTGAGATGATTACTGGTGAGTGATCTGACATCAGACCATCACTGTCTTCGGTATGAATGTAGTTACTTGAAAGCCCTCTCACAACAAAGAAGTCTATTAAGTCTGGAACTTTATTTATATCAGTAGGCCAGTATGTAGGCCCTCCTCCTGAGTGGAAATCGCAATGAAATTCTCGTCCCGCTACAAACAATTCCTTTCCCTTGGGATTTTGTACCCTTGACCCCCAGTATTCATGTTTGGCGTTGAAATCACCTCCCAGAATGAATACGTGTCCAATATCATTGAACAGATTTTTGTAGTCTTCTTCTTTCAGTGAGTATCGTGGGGGACAGTAAACTGCAGCAACAATTACTTCACGATTCTTCATATTCACTTTTATTGATGCTACTTGCATTTTGTCTTCCTCGATTTTGAGTTGTTCATAGTGTTTTATATTTTCTTTTATAATAATAGCTGCTCCTCCACGCGCCCGATCAGCAGGATGGATAGAGTGATAGAGACAGTACCCTTTAATTCTTGCAAACGATGATCGAACATAGTGAGTTTCAGATATTAAACAAATATCTATATGTTCGTTATTCATAAAGAATTCCAGTTCTGGAATTCGTTGATCAAGGCCATTTGCATTCCATGTCGCTATTCGTAGAGTATTTGGTCCATTCATCTTTTAGCGATCTCTTTTTCTAGCCTATTCACTCGTTTGAGCAAGGCTTTGTTTTCTTTATTCTGCTCATCCATCCTGCTTAGAATGAGTGTCAGGATTTCTTCTACCGATTGTTTCGCTTTTGGCATGGGTTTACCTTTGCCAAGAGCCTGGGCGTAAGTAAGATAATTTTTATCCTCTTTATTATGGACTAGGCTAATTTTTTTCTGAGATATGCTTCCCCTTCTCTCCTCAGTATTTAGGTTTTGAGGCTTTTTTGACTTATCTCGGAGTTTCTGAAGTTCTAGTGCTACCTCACATCCCCGATAATTTGTTGGATGGTTTTCCTTACAGTTCACGCACTTTGGAGGTGTGTCCTTATTTTTTGTGCAGGTACTAGTGGTATGCTTTCCAGCACATTTCACACACCTGGGATCCATTTGACAGTATCGCTGAGTGTGATTGATCCCTGGCATTTTTTGCACTGCGGGATTTTGTTGGAGGTCTTTCTTAAATGTTCGATCTTGACCTTTAAATGAGCTATGGCATTAATTTTGAATATCTCTTCAATTTTTTCCTCTTTGCCAAACGTTAGAACAAACAATGGGAGGCCTCTCATAGAGGAAGTTTGTTCTCCTTGGTCGTTTGTTAGTTTTTCTTTTTTTAGTAAATTGATAACCCGAATATGATCAAGACAAATTTAATAAGGTAAAAAAAACCATACCCTTCTATCGAAAGTTTTCGAGATACGGCGTTCTGAAAATGTCAACCCCTATTTTGAACCCCTTAGAGACGGCTGACAGTAACGTCGAGCTTCGAGGACCAACTAGACCCCGAACGAAACCTATAACCCGAATATGATCAATTTTGTTTCATGGTGACTAAGAAAAGTGGCCAGTACGGCGTACGGCGGACAGACAGAAATATTTTTATTGCATTTTCGGATTCTAAATACCTTGAAACGTAAACCATCAAATTTTGAGTGGCGGTTAGAATTTTTTTTTTTTTTTCATGTTCGATTCCAATGGTTCATTATTGAAATAATAAACCAAAAGGATGCTCTTTTGGAGTTTGTTGATAGGTAGTGAAACTTGTACAAACGTTGAAGTATTATTGATCGGTAAATTATTACACCATGGTAAATTATTACACAATGGTAAATTATTACACAACGGTAAATTATTACACAACGGTTCATTATACCATCTACGTAGAAGGAGCTGGAGTTTGTTAGTATGTAGGTACGTTTGCAACTTTTTTCACCCCACATCAACAATTTCACTTCAGAACTTCATTATTTGCGTTTCTTTTTGCCATTATAGGTACTTTTTGTCATCGACATAATTATTTTAGCAACATTTAACTCGTGATTAGGTATGTACCTAGTAACGAGTACGGGGTTAGGTATCAACCTACGGAGGGTCTGCGATCTACATAACATGTATTGAATAGTACGTATATTATTATATAGACAGGTTATCTATACAGAGAGCTGTGATAATAATAAACCGTTGTGCAGGGATTTGCAGCGTTTTTTTTTAAATTATATTTGAATATTGATAGTGCCATTTAACTTTCCTGATTCACCTATTGATACTACTTTTATGTTACAAATTTATGGTGATTTCAGGCAGTTACCTTGGTTTTTGACCCATAAAAAATGAATTTTGGGACCTGAACCTTCGTTACAACCTCAATCCTTCACTTTTTGGTCAGAGTTAACTTGATATTCGATCTTCTCGCCCTAAAAAACATGGAAAACAATACCTAACAAGCTCATGTTCACTAAAACATCAAAAAACGCTGCAAAGTCCTAGTCACATGGGTTTATTATTCTTTTGGACATAAATACAGAAATTTTGGCTGTTCATTTATTTTTCTTCCACGTGCAATAATTGAAACAGCTATTTCTAATGGTTTCCACCAATTTTGTTCCCCAAAAACACAAATTAGGCTCGGTTTTTTTACAGGTTATCTTTGACCACTGATAGTACCATTTAATTGTATTGGTTCACCTGTTGTTCTAGTGTTTTTATACAAATTTATGGTGATTTCAGATAATTTCCTAGGTTTTCGGCGGATAAAAAATTCATTTCTGGAGCTTAAACTTTGTTACAACCTCAATTCTTCACTGTTTGGTCAAAATCAACTTCATATTCGGTCTTCTCGCCCTAAAATACATGGAAACAGATACCTCACAAGCTCATGTTCACTAAAACCTCAAACATCCCATGAAAACCCCTATTTTTACACCAATTTTTCTCCCATAACGCCCCTCGGTGTATTCCGATCGGGCTGCCGAGCTTTGGAGCACAACTAGGACCCAAATGTGATCACAAATGGGGGCCCAAACTGTGTGCGGATGAACGGCGATTTTTAGACCAAAAAATTTAAATTTAAGGCCGAAACTTCGTTAGAACCTCAATTTTCCACTCTGTGGTCAAGATTGACTTCATATTCGGTCTTCTCGTCCCAAGATACATGGAAAACGATACCTCAAAAGCTCATGTTACTAAACCACAAAAAATACCCATTTTTATACCCATTTTCACTGATAACACCCCTGGGTATATTCTGATCGGGCTTCGAAGTTTTGGGACACAACTAGGGCCCAAATGGAGTATGTGCGCGAAAGAACGAATTTTTTAGACCTCAAATGAAGCCGGTATGCATGATACGGCGGACGGACACTGCCGTTTTGGAATCTAAGCACCTTGAAACGTAAAAGAAAAAATTTTGAGGGGGTGTTATAACATTTTTTTGCTGTGCGAATACATAGGTGTACAGAATAATAAGCCAAAATGAGTATAAAAAAAGGAATTGTGATGATCGGCTGCTCCACCGATAAACATCTTATTGAATAACGGGCCGAGTCAGATCGACCTCCCAGAGTGGGGACCCCCCGACCCACCTCTGGGTGCTGTAAGGGGTATAAAAGAAGTTGTATTGTACCAATAAATCACTCAATTCACAAACCAACCCATCGACGTCGCGTGAATTATTCTTCTATCCTCAGCTCCCGCTGGATCACTACAGGAATGCTTTGTGTTTTAGTGACATGAGCTTTTGAGGTGTCGTTTTCTATGTTTTTGTGGGACGAGAAGACCGAAAAGAGAAATCCATTTTGACCAAAGAGTGGAAAATAGAGGTTCTAACGAAGTTTCAGCCATAAATGTACGTTAGATTTTGGTCTAAAATCGTCGTTCTTCCGCACACAGTTTGGGTCCCGATTTGGGAACAAATTTGGGCTGTTGGGCTGTATTTGTGCTCCGAACCTCGGCAGTCCGATCGGAATACACCCAGGGGCTTTATGGGAGAAAAATGGGGTTTTCCGAGTATTTTTTAAACTTTTTTTTTAGGTTTTACTATGCAGCGTTTATTTAGTGTTTTAGTAACATGAGCTTGTGAGGTATCGTTTTCCATGTTTTTCGGTACGAGGAGACCGAATGTGAAGTCGATTTTGACCAAAGCGTGGAAAATTGAGGTTCTAACGAAGATTCAGCCTTAAGTTTACGTTAAATTATGGTCTGTGACGATAACTGCATATTATCGTCACGTGAACTGTTTCTTGGAACCTCTGGATCTCAAAGGAACAATTCTTCGGCTTCCAACTGTTCTGAAACCTCCTAGATCTAGTCAGTTGGCCTGAAGCCTTTCCATCGGTGAGTCATTTGAATCCCATTCCAATAACCACCAGTCCCTTACCCTTGCGGTTCCCTTCTATTCTAAATTTTGGAATCCTTCCCTAGAACTTTGAACCGAAACCTTAATAGGAGAAATACAAGTTTCCTGGTTAAATCTCAGATACTTGTTCTCTTGTTGTGATAATCTTAATCACCATTAGGAAGGTCAGCGGGAATTGATTTCCCTATAACACAATTCTTAGACTGGCTGGCAGAATTTATTATTATATTTTTAGTAAGATTACTGGGACTCGGGCAATTGAGTTAGAAACCCTCTCTTATTGAACTGGATCACCTTAAATTTTCCTGTTCTACCAAGTCTAAATCTTGCAGGTCTAAAATCATCGTTCTTCCGCACAATGTTTGGGTCCCCATTTTGGAACACAGTTGCGTCCTAGTTGTGCTTCGAAGCTTGGCAGCCCGATTGGAATACACCCAGGGGTATTGCAGGTAAAATGGGTGCAAAAATAGGATTGTTAGAGGGTTTTTATGGTTTTAGCGAACATGAGCTTGTGAGGTATCGTTTTCCATGTTTTATTAGGGCGAGAAGACCGAATATGAAGTTTATTTTAACCAAAGAGTGGAGAATTGAGGTTGTAAAGAAGGTTCAGCTCCCAAAATCTATTTTTTATGAGTCAAAAACCTGGGAAATTGTCTGAAATCACCATAAACTTGTACAATAACACTAGAATTAGTAACATGTGAATCAAGACAATTAAATGGCACTATCAATGATCAAAGATAATTTGTAATAAAAAATAGGAGCCTAATTCGTGTTTTTGGGGGGCCAAAATTGGTGGAAACCATAAAAAATAGCTTGAAAGAAACAATAAATGTATTTCCAGCATTTCTGTAGGGAAGTCCAGTAGAATAATAAACCCATGTGACAAGGCATTACAGCGTTTTTGGAATCTAAGCACCTTGAAAAGTAGAAGAAAAAATTTTGAGGGGGTGTTATACAACTTTTTGCTGAGCGAATACGTAGCTGTGTTATTCACAGACTAATAAATCAAAAATTCGGTGTCCTTCCACTGTACGTCGTATCATCCATATCTACTTTATTTTAGGTCAAAAAATTATTTCCCCCGCACACATGCTCCATGTGGGCCCTAGTTGTGTCCCGAAACTTTGCAGTCCGATCGGAATATACCCAGGGGGTGAAAAATGGGTGTAAAATTTTTTTTGTGTGTGTGTTCTAGTAAAATGAGCTTGTGGGATATAGTTTTCTATGGGTTTTTAGGACGAGAAGACCGAATATGGAATTTTAGGTTCTAACGAAGTTTCAGCCTTAAATATACGATTAATTTTTGTCTAAAACCGTCGTTCTTCCGCACACAGTTTGGGTCCAAATTTGGGAATAAATGTGGGTTCTAGTTGTGCTCCGAAGCTCGGCAGCCCAACCGGAATACACCCAGGGGTGTTATGGGGTAAAATGGGTGTAAAAATGAGGTTTTTCGAGTATTTTTAAAGTTTTATTTTAAAGGTTTTAGTGAACATGAGCTGGTGAGGTATCGTTTTCCATGTTTTTTGGGGCGAGAAGACTGAATGAAGTTGGTTTCGACGGAAGAGTGAAGAATTGAGGTTGTAACGAAGATTCAGCTCCCAAAATTCATTTTTTGTTAGTCAAATCCTGGGAAATAATCTGAAATTACCATAAATGTGTACAGTAACACTAGATTAACAGGAATTAACAGGTTAATCAAGACAACTAAATGGCACTATCAATGATCAAAGATAATTTAGATACAACTGATGAATTCAGATGATCAAAGATAAAGTGGTGGAAACCATCAAAAATAACTATTTCAATTATTGCACATGAAAGAAACAATAAATGAACAGCCAGCCAACCTTTCTACAGGTATGTCCATTGGAATAATGAACCCATGTGACAAGGACTTTGCAGCGTTTTTACATTTAACTAAATTAGGCAGATGAGACAAAATCCAGTGTCGGAGCTTTTAACAAACAAAAGAGGCAAGCAGGTAGCTTTGAAGGAAATCGTGAGAAATGCCGAGAGGGAAAGTAGGTATTAGATCGACCAGCCCTCAAACGAAAGTTTGGATAAATTAAAAATTTGCTAAAGTTTTGGGTTAACAAGATGAAAATCTTGAATGTGAGATTGCTATTCACCACACAGACGCCTATTGAATTTACAATAAGTTAGACCAATGTTGGTGCTCGATTGTAAAATTTGCGATTGTGAACTTCCATTCGCCTTTGCGAACAATGAATTCGAGGTTGACTCATCATTTGATATCGTAATTGCAGAAAACGGAGTTGATTGTCCACAGCACAAAGAGGGAAAAAGAAAACTGATAGTTGCTTTTAACGCAGCATTGTTCGAAACACGTAGTCGATAATACTGGTGAAGGTATTGAATTTGTAGTAGATACCTACGCTGGGAGAAGGTCTAAAATAGAAATAACGGAAGTGGCACGCGAAGTGGAAAAATGATCGTAGACTTGAGTGGGATATAAACCACTACTAAGGCAGCTTTAGCCGGGTTACATAGGAATAGTGATGTATCGTTGGAAAGTGGGTGGAACAGACGGAATAAAGATTGTCAATGTGTGTGTGTGTGCGCTTATGCGTGCGCATGTGCGTGTGAGCGTGTTCGTGTGCACGTGCATGTGCGTGTGTGTGTGTGTTCGTATGCGCGTGTTGTGTGTTCAACCCACCTCAAGAAACCACCTACCAACTTTTGCCACCCACTGCCCACGTGAGTTTTTCCTTTCCACCGTCGTTGCGCCGTTGGTACCGGACATTGCGAGACAATTTCAGAGATGTATTAAAATGGGTGGTACGACACAACCTTAACCAGTTGGTTCAGCCGTACAGGCGGTGAAGTTTTCTGTCATTTCCGGGGCAACGCACGGGTAAATATGGATCCTGACATCGGAATCCCCCCCCCCCCCCTACCCCATTTGGCCCCCTAGCACAATACAAAAACTTCAATCAAAATCGGTTCAGCCGTTTAGAAGTTGCGCACAATTACGCACAGTTTCTCATTGCGCACAATGTTTTAAAATAGCCTATTCCCTTCCGTGGGGTATTTGGTGAGCCGTATGGAAGTAATCGGTTCCGGACAAACTGACGGACAAACAGACAGAGATTTATATATTAGCTTGGCCACCCGAGTTCGACGTTGTCTGTTCGATGTTGACGACTTTTCTGTTCGCAGATTTCATTATCGTCAAAAGCAATCACAACTGCGACCTGGGCGATGTCATCGAAGCCGTCGATCGACTCTGCAGCCAGTCGGAAGCGGCCTTCATCAAATACTCATTAAATAGCAGAGTGCCGACCATCCAATTATGCTACGAATTATAATCGGTATAATTCGATGGTGCCGTCTGAGCCGCTACTGAGCGTTGGCTGATTGTAGTCACTACGATATTAATGTTCATGGATATTCCGACAAATGTAATTACATTTTTCTTGACCAGTCGTATTTATCAAACACACCACAACTCCCACTATGCAGGGATGAGGATGTAGTTGATAAAATACATTATTGACACTTTAGGGGCGGATATCCTTTAAATGCTTGCTAAAACGTGAGGGGGGGGGGGGGGCTACGCTATAGTTATACACCCGCCCGAGACTTGGAATAAGGTGTGAGGCCTGACGTCACTCGATGGTCAGGTGATGCCATGGAGGAAAGTGATGCCATGTCACTTTCGACATGACAGCCACCCCCTTATATCCCATACTATAAATAGATTGTAAATATTTAGCGTTTATTTTATTTTTCAGGTATTCTATTTATTATTATTAGGATTATTTTTTTTTTTTTGTCATCCAAAAATACTTCAGCATAGTTTCAAAAAGCCAGGTATGGATGTGGATGCAGTATGAGCTCCACGTGTTTTCAGTTAATCGACCTTGAGGAATCTATTTGTGCTAATAGTTGATGAAGAGATCGGGAGGTCTAACGGGGCGACCCAAAAGGCTCTTTTAGCTCTATGAATAAAACATATTAGACAGATGGACAATGGGAACGAAGTAACTATATTCAGCTCACCAGTCTATTTAACATGCAGGAATCACCGGGAGCGCCACCTCACCCTCACAACACACACACACACACACACACACACACACACACACACACACACACACACACACACACACACACACACACACACGCACACACACACACACACGCACACACACACACACACACACGCACATTCTCCTCGAGTTAGTGACCGCCTCCACTTCTTGCGATCCACCTCGACTGGAGGTCTCCAGGACCAGGTTTAAACCACAACAATTCCATAGTCTATTATTCTACTGGACACACCTACAAATCAATTTTGGGAGCTGAACATCTGGTAGAACCTCAATTTTCCACTCTTTGGTCAAAATCGACTTCATATTCGGTCTTCTCGTCCCCAAAAACATGGAAAACGATAACTCAAAAGCTCATTTTACTAAAAGATTACTAAAACACAAAAGTACCTATTTTTACACACATTTTCACTCATAATACCCCTGGGTATAATCCGATAGAGCTGAAAAGTTTCGGGACACAACTAGGACCCCCTCAAATTTTTTTCTTTTCCGTTTCAAGGTGCGTAGATTCCAAAAACGCTGCAAAGTCCTTGTCACATGGGGTTTATTATTCTACAGAAATGTTGGCTGTACATTTATTGTTGCTTTCATGTGATATAATTGAAATAGCTATTTCTGATGGTTTCCAACAATTTTGGCCCCCAAAACACAAATTAGGTAGGTAGGTACGATCTTTTTTTTTTTTTTTTTTCAAATTAACATTGATCATTGGTAGTGCCATTTAATCGTCTTGATCCACGTGTTGACACTTTTTCTAGTGTTATTCTACAAACTGATGGTGATTTCAGACGATATCGCAGGTTTTTAACTCATACAAAATCAATTTTGGGAGCTGAACATCTGGTACAACCTCAATTTTCCACTCCTTGGCCAAAATCGACCTCATATTCGATCTTCTCGTCCCCAAAAACATGGAAAACGATACCTCAAAAGCTCATGTTACCAACATGTTGCTAAAACGCAAAAAGTACCTATTTTTACACACATTTTCACTCACAACACCCCTGGGAATATTCCGATCGCGCTGAAACGTTTCGGGACACAACTAGGGCCCAAATGGAGCATGTGTGCGAAAGAACGACTTTTTTAGACCGAAAATGAAGCCTGTACACGTGATACGGCGGACGGCGGACGGCGTACGGCGGACGGCGGACGGACATTGCATTTTTTTGAATCTACGTACCTACCTTGAAACGGAAAAGAAAAAAGTTTGAGGGGGTGTTTTAAAAATTTTTTGCTGAGCGATTACATAGGTGTAATTCAGAGAATAATAAACCAAAATGCAATGTCCGTCCGCCGTCCGCCGTATCACGTGTACAGGCTTCATTTTCGGTCTAAAAAAATCGTTCTTTCGCACACATGCTCCATTTGGGCCCTAGTTGTGTCCCGAAACTTTTCAGCCCGACCGGAATATACCCAGGGGTGTTATGAGTGAAAATGTGTGTAAAAATAGGTACTTTTTGCGTTTTAGCAACATGTTGGTAACATGAGCTTTTGAGTTATCGTTTTCCATGTTTTTGGGGACGAGAAGACCGAATATGAAGTCGATTTTGACCAAAGAGTGGAACATTGAGGTTCTACCAGATGTTCAGCTCCCAAAATTGATTTTTTTATGAGTCAAAAACCTGGAAAATCGTCTGAAATCACCATAAATTTGTATAATTGCAATAGAAAAAGTGTCAACACGTGGATCAAGACGATTAAATGGCACTATCAATAGTCAAAGGTAATATGAGAGAGAAAGAAAGAAAGAAAAAAAAAGCTGCAAAGTCCTTGTCACATGGTTTATTATTCTATTGGATTCTAAAGAAACGTTGGCTGTTTCTTTGTTGTTTCTTTCATATAAAATAATTCAAATAGCTATTTCTGGTGGTTTCCACCAATTTTGGCCCCTAAAACACAAATTAGGTACACTCCTTTTTTTTTCTTTTTTTTCAAATTATCTCCGATCATTGATAGTACCATTTAATCGTCTCGATCCACCTGTTGATACTTTTTCTAGTGTTATTCTACAAATTGATGGTGAGTTCAGACGGTTTCCCAGGTTTTTGACATTATAAAAAATCAATTTTGGGATCTGAACATCTGATACAACCTGAATTTTCCACTCTTCGTTCAAAATCGACTTCATATTCGGTCTTCTCGTCCCCAAAAACATTAAAAACGATACCTCAAAAGCTCATTTTTACTAACATGTTACTAAAACACAAAAAGTACCTATTTTTATACACATTTTCACTCATAACTCCCCTGGGTATATTCCGATCGGGCTGAAAAGTTTCGGGACACAACTAGGGCACAAATGGAGCATGTGTGCGAAAGAACGAATTCTTTAGACCGAAAATGAAGCCTGTACACGTGATACGGCGGACGGCGTACGGCGGACGGACATTGCATTTTTGGAATCTACGCACCTTGGAACGGAAAAGAAAAAATTTTGAGGGGGTGTTATAAAAATTTTTTGCTGAGCGAATACATAGGTGTATTATTCACAGAATAATAAACCAAAAACGCTGCAAAGTCCTTGTCACATGGGTTTATTATTCTATTGGAGTTCTAGAGATTTTTGTTGGCTGTTAAATGTATTGTTTCTTTCATGTAAAATGATTGAAATAGCTATTTCTGATGATTTCCACCAATTTTGGCCCCCAAAACATGAAATAGGTACGCTTTTTTTTTTTAAGATCATCATTGATCATTGGTAGTGGCATTTAATGGTCTTGATTCACCTGTTTACCCTTTTTCCAATGTTATTGTACACATTGATGGTGATTTCAGACAGTTTTCCAGGTTTTTGACTCATAAAAAACCAATTTTGGGAGCTGAACCTTTGGTAAAACCTCAATTTCCGCGTCTTTGGTCAAAATCGACTTCATATTCGGTCTTCTCGTCCTCAAAAACATGGAAAAAGATACCTCAAAAGCTCATGTTACTAACATGTTGTTAAAACGCAAAAAGTAGGTAGGTACCTATTTTTATACACATTTTCACTCATAACACCCCTGGGTATATTCCGATCGGGCTGAAAAGTTTCGGGACACAACTAGGGCCCAAATGGAGCATGTGTGCGAAAGAACGACTTTTTTAGACCGAAAATGAAGCCTGTACACGTGATACGGCGTACGGCGGACGGCGGACGGACATTTCATTTTAGCGAATTTTCGAAGAAAAGGAAGCTGTTGTTCTCGGTCCAAAATTTTTAAAACTCGAATTTCCGAAAGATTTTTATATATATTTATATATTTATATATTTATATATTTATATGTGTATGTGTCATTCCAGACGATAACTCTCGAAAGAATTGAGATAAAAAGTTCAAATTTGCACGAAAAATCTGTCTTGGCAATCGACAGGCTAAGTTCGTAGATGGGCAGAATCGGGTCACTCTAAGGGGGAGTTTTAGGGGGGAAAAATTACCCATAAATTCCCAAAATGTAATAGTCTGACAAGTGACACCTCATTTTAAAGGTATTTGTACGCTGAACATGATGGTGAAATCAGAATTGCGATATCCCATTCCGTTCTCAAACTGGAGCACTTTGAAGATGAAGGAACGTGGTTATTTCTTGAGATGTTCTTCCTGGTTCGTCTGCTCTAATCTGATAACGGAATGGGATATCGCAATTCTGACTTCACCATCGTGTTCAGCGTTGGAAAATCTACAAACGTAGGTGTTACTCGGCAAAAAATGGAACAAAAAATTTGTTACGTACCCAATACCTACTCTTCTGGTATTCAAAACATTTTTGATTTCCCCCTCCCCCTCCTTCCACCCCAAATTTTACTTTGCGTAAAACTACTCCTGTTTTAATTTTGTATCAAGTTGGGAAAACATTGGCCGAAAATTAATTTTCAGAAAATTTTAGGCGGAGGAGGAAGATGCCGAAAACTTCGAAAATTCGCTCTTATAGCCATGCTGCATGACTGTGGTTTTTCCTTTCCGGGTCTGTCTGTTAACTGTTTACTGTTTCGTTCACGTGAAATAATTCTAATAGCCATTTCTAATGGTTTCCACCAATTTTGGCCCCCAAAATACGAATTAGGAACGCTCCTTTTTTTCAAATTATTTTTGACCATTGTGCCATTTAATCGTCTTGATCGACATTTTGAAACTTTTTCTAGTGTTTTTATACAAACTGATTGTGATTTCAGTCGATTTCCCAGGTTTTTGACTCACGAAAAATCAATTTTGGGAGCTGAACAGTTGGTTGGACCTCAATTTTCCACTCTTTGGTCAAAATCCACTTCATATTCGGTCTTCTCGTCCCAAAAACATGGAAAACGATACCTTAAAAGCTCATGTTACTAACATGTTGCTAAAACGCAAAACGTACCTATTTTTATACACATTTTCACTCATAACACCCCTGGGTATATTCCGATCGGGCTGAAAAGTTTCGGGACACAACTAGGGCCCATGTGTGCGAATGAATGACTTTTTTAGACGGAATAAGAAGCCGGTACACGTGATACGGCGTACGGCGTACGGCGGACGGCGTACACTGAGAGAAATTTTAGCCAAAAAGACGGTCAAATCCAACCGTATCACAACGCTAAACATTAGCATCCGTGTGTATACGGTTAACGTTGACCGTCTCGAAAAAGACGGTTACTGCATTTGCCGCCCCCCAAAAGACGGTTAATGCATAACCGCCCCTAATGACGCTACGGTTACTGCTGAAGACGGTTGTTGCATTGAGACGGTTAAAAATTAGCAACCGCCTTTTAGTCGGTTAAAGCACATGATCCAACAGTATCCGAGACGGCTACTGCAACCTCCTCTGATACTGCTAAAGCATGGTTTGACAGTGTGTGGGGCGGTTGAAGTAACTGTTTGGAGGCGGTTGCATTGACCGCCTCCGATACTGTTAAACGGTTGAAGTAACCGTCTAGAGTCGGTTGCATTGACCGCCTACCATAGCTTGATACGGTTGAAGTAACTGTTTGGAGGCGGTTGCATTGACCGCCTACCATAGCTTGATACGGTTGAAGTAACTGTTTGGAGGCGGTTGCATTGACCGCCTACCATAGCTTGATACGGTTGAAGTAACTGTTTGGAGGCGGTTGCAGTGACCGCCTACCATAGCTTGATAAGGTTGAAGTAACCGTCTAGAGTCGGTTGCATTGACCGCCTACCATACTGTCAAACCTACCTTGATACTGTAAAAGTAACCGTTTGGAGGCGGTTGCAGTGACCGCCTAGCAGTATTCATCGACCTTATGAAGTCGGTTAAAATGTGCTCCAACAGTATTGGAGGCGGTTGCAGTAAGCGGTTACAGTAACCGCCTCCGATGCTGCTAAAACATACATTAGCAATAACGGAGGCGGTTACTGCTACATACTGCATACCCCTGCATACTGTGAAACCACACTTCAACTGACCTCAATAGGGTCAATCAATACTGCTAGGGCAGATGTAGCAGTATCCGTGGCTTTTAAATTGCTTCTGCTGCTAAATTCTGTCCTAGCTGATTAAACTGACCTGTGATTGAGGTTTTGTTAAGCGAGTAACACAAGTTATAAGAACAATAGCAGTTTATTCAATGAAATGTACATAAGAGGTGAGTGTACATGGTACACAGTGAGGATATTTGAATATTATGAAAATAAATATTGTAAATGACATTTTGATTAAGACTACTTAATTAATACTAAGAAATTAAAATAAGACGATATAACAATTCGTACTGCTGTACAAACAAACGCATGTATAATGGATCTTATGATCAGTATTTAAAAAATCAGTACGAATACGAGTAAAATTTGACAAGTGAAATTTAAGTTTAAATTTGAGTAATTACATGTCAAATTTACTTGTATTCGTACTAATTTTTTAAATACTGATCATAAGATCCATTATACATGCGTTTTTTTGTACAGCAGTACGAATTGTTATATCGTCTTATTTTAATTTCTTAGTCAATAAACTTAAATTTCATAACGCCAGCTGAAATGCGGTAATACGGATATTCAAAAATACCTCCTAACATGAGTCATTAGAATAATACTATGTAACAATTCGCACACGGCATGTGTACCAAAAAAAGGCGTAACTGTGGTGTACAAAAAAAAGAGCATGTGCGAAAAACGGAATGCTACAAGCGCCTATAGTAATAATTACTGACAATTAAAACCATTTGTCCAGTACAGCAGTTATATTATTATACTATGAAATTCCTCGAAACGATCATAAGTTTTGGAGTAGGATCAGCTGTATAACTCAGTGTGTTAGGCAATACGTGGAACAAATTCCTCAAAGCAACGTAACCCCTTTTTCGAGTTCTGCTGACATTGTAAGCAAAGAAATGGCTGTCGAAGTACTCAGTTTCAAAAAGTTGGTAAGCGGCATAGCATTCCCCAGACATTTTCTCATAATACAGCTCTTGGATTTGAGCAAACAGCGGATACATGCCCTCAGAGTCAAAATGCAGTTGAATGACGTCTTGTCGCCGATAAGTGACGTTATTGGGTGAGATGACAAAGGAGTGCGAGGTAAATAGTGGTGGGGTGGGAATATTGGGGAGCTGCTGTTGAAGTTGAACAGCAATTGACGTCTGGACAGAGTTACCCACAGACGTAGTGAAAATAGGCGGCCTCAATGTGTTTTGCACAAACATGTCATTAAGCTCAAGTTGAATTTTTTTGGCCACAGTTCTGCAAATGTTAACCCTACTAGCGCTAGCTCTTGCAGCCTTCTTCCCCACTTTATGTTTAGCTTCAAATCTCATCGACCACAACTGGCTGACGGGACCAAATTTCAGAAGCATGGTCGGATAGTGGACAAGGTGATGGAATTTAGGTTGGAGGGGAGTGCCACTCAGTTGGAGGTACAATTCGTTCAAATCAGAAACAAAATTCCGCAAAATGACTATCGTTCCCTCGCTTACATGCCTGGCCATAATAAGCTCTTCAACTTTTCGTAATAATATGTACAGTTTGAAAGCCTTCTGAGAGGAGCTGAGGTGATCATCATCCAAATCTACATAAGGTACTTTGTGACCAATCAGTAGCCCGAAGTAAGCGAGGAAGCGGCTGCATTCTGCTGAACTCATTCTCACTTTGACACTCTGCTGTTCAAATGTAAGTGGGGGAGTTTTGTTATCAGAATCTGGACCATAATTGAATTCGACAATGCGGCTGTTGAGGTAACTGAGCGGGAAAGCCCCTTCGTTGATAAGACGGTTGACAACAAGGGTACCTAATGACGTATCGTATACGTCATGCATTGCATCAACGCCTACATTCCTGAATAAATTGAAACCCCTCGCATTCAGCCAAACGCATTTTTGGCGCACTCCAGTTCTTTTTAGATTGCGAGCACGTACGTCCCGTTCGTAATTGTCTGTGTCCCTAAGCAAACTTTCATCCTCAACAAGCATTTGCCCACATTGTTCCTTATTTGCCCTACATATCCGACAAGGGTAGTTGGCTGTAAACCCTTCTGCGAAGCCAAGCATGCCATGCAGGCCCAAATTGTCCCCCACTATTGCGGCTACTCCAAATGTTATGTTCCCATCGTAATATTTGGTCTTAACATCAATTCCCTGAGTTACTAAAAGGTTCAACTGGTTGATGACGGCGGCGAAAGTGATGCCATTGCCAAAAGTTGAACGGTCACCTGCGTGAAACAAGTACTGAAGAAAAATGTATGATAGTTGGGACGACATTCTAGGGGGTAAGCAAGGGATTGAAATGTATACTGCCCCGAGCTTGTGGATACCCGAGTGACTCCCCAGCGGATTCCCAGTCTCAAATTCGTCAAAGTACAAAAAGAGGGGCAATACTGTGGAAGTGTGTGGTACACCAAGGTCGACCACCGTATCCTTCCACGCTTGGCTGTGAATGACATTGGTGAGATCAACATCCATTGAGGTGGAACTGATAAATGAGTCAACCTCTTCCAACAACCCTGGAATGCTGAAAATTCTTGTCAGAGTTTTAATCAGAGGCACCAACTGAGCAGTGGAAGTTGTACTAGTGGGAGGATGACGACCGGTTACAGTTATTAAGGGACCCAATTATATGGTAAGTGGCTCGATGTACGTGCCAAGTTTACTGAAGTATTTTTCCTTCAAATGAATGGTTTTGAATGACCTGAAGCCTTTCCGTAACGAATGTTTCAAATCCTCCATACCCGACAGTAGGTGCTCACACAATTCGCCATTGAACCTCAAATGAGAGAAAAGTGTACAATCAATGGTTTGATCTATCCCCTCTGTTAGTATAGAGTATAAAATATCAGCAAATTTTTGAACAAGTTTACTAGTTACCCCCGCGTCGGCGTGCAGGGAGCTGAAGGCACGAGCGAAAACAGTGGTCATGTACTCAGAACTGTGACCGTGAGGGATCGCCAGTCCCTTTACCAACTGGGGGACAGAACAGTGAGGGGGCAATGGCAGTGATTGAGCAATGGGTGGAGGAGTGAAAATTTGTCGTCTGACCTCATCAACGCTCCTGGAGCTACGGCCATGTGGAGACAGTGAGGAAGATGGGCTACAAAAGGTGGACGTATGCAGGTGCTGGATTGGCGAGCTACAAGAGCGGGATGCTGGAACCACTGGATCAGGATGCTTATTTCTCAAATGTCGACGCCAACCATAACTGTCAACGTAAAGTGTGAAGCAAACACTTAAATAACCTACTTCCCCTCTAATCAATTTACTAACGCACCTCTCACGGGTGTGGTTATACAGCTCATCAATGGTCCCAAACTCTACTGAACAATAATGGCACTTCATTATAATCGTACTGGACAAGTGCTTTCTCAACCCAACATTGATTACCATACAAAATATGAAAGACATATAAATCGTAAAAAGAGAGGACGGTAATTTAGACCAACACAGAGGAACACAGTGATTCTACTTTCGGGCATCATCAAGCATTTTTATGCAGTTGTCTACACACTTCAACACCCTTGTATTGGCAGTCTGGAGGTTGTAAAACTTGGTCTGAATAAACTGCCACACGCTCTCACACTCTGGTGAATAATGGAGGTCTACAGCATCCACCACGCTCTTGAAATCGTACAGAGGTTTATCTATGTATACCCAATACGTCTCTACATCCAACCAACTCACACCGTCTCCTCCAGTTGCCAATACAAGGGGCTGAACGCGACTGCCTTTAACTACAGATTCCCTACCTCGTTTAGCTGTACCCACCTTACTAGCCTGTGTCTCACGCCTACTTTGCAATACCTCTTCTGCGGTGGTTAACGACTGTGATCGTAGAATGAAGCACTCAGCAGAGTGCAGAGCGCTTACCTTGTGGCCTCCGTACGTGCTTAGCCCTTTCACAACTAGTGGAAGAAGAAGAAGAGCTGCCGCAGTCTTCGTGGTACTATCTGCAGAATTGAAATAGTCGATCCGCTCTTTGTAGGCCTTCTTCCTGTCCGGCGTCCTCTGTTCGTCCTTTTCAATAACTGCCAATTTAAGGATAGCGTCCTTGTAGTCCATAAGCCCCTTGAGCAGAGCTGTTGAGTCAATTTTCGGTTCACCTGTAAACAAACGGCATATTAGTAATGGTCACAGAGCGGTAAAAAACATGTTAGCGAATTTTTGAAAAAATTAAGCTATTGCAATGGCTCCAAAAATGAAGGTGGCTGGTTTTTTTTTTAAAGTTTTAAAATTCCAAATTTCGCAAAAAAATCAATAATCCCGAAGTAAAAATCAACTTCCAACAGCACGTATTGGGGTGCTGTACAACATTTTTAAACCTCGAGTTGGGACAATTTGCACAAGTTACAGTCTATGAAATTGCTGAAAGGTAAAAAAAACTCGTGCTGAGTCGTTAGTGTAGATCTCAAAGGTGTGAAACAGCGCTAGGCTAGTAAATTCAAAACTATTTCATTAGATACTAAAGAAGTAGGTATGACAATAGCTTACCAACTTATATCCGACGATTGGAAAGCGCACGAAGTATGCCACTTCTGTGTACTCTTCGAAGGATGCCACCTTCAGGAAATTAAAACGCTTTTCAGCGCATCTTCTCCAGAGTTCGAACAATTAAGGCGATTGTTCACCTTCCTGCAGTCCTATCTATTTGACTCCTGCAAAATCCGGATCGTCGAGCAGCTGGTGCTTCACCTCTGAACAAACCAAGACAAAATATAAATTGTAACCATCAGTGTATCGTGCGAAGATATCACTCGTTCATGTACCACCAATTATGTATATAGGTACAAGGGGCTGTTTTTAGGACGGAATTGCAGATGCTTACCATTGGCGTTATCAGTAAAGCTGAGTTTCTTCCTCTTTGTAGTTGATGAAGACGATGATGCTGGCTGGACAGAGAGTGAGTTTTCGTCCTGCTCCTCCCCCTGATGTTCCGTACTCTTCCTTGTTCTTATTGATTTACCGTCAGGCGTGGTGTATGTCCTTCGCCGGTTGTTGTATCTCTCCCACAGCTTCCCACTGGGCCTATTTACCACCACTCCAGGCACTCTGCTATGTGGTTGGACGTGAAACCTGAGCTGGAGAAGAGAGACTTTTTGCAGCACCGAATCGGGTGACGTTTGGGAAACCGTTTGGTACGAAAGGGTTAGTGCGCATGCTCAACGATCCGACCGGCAGGCGAACCGTCATGAGTTGAAACCGTCAACCGTTGAAAACCGGGATTGAACGGTCCGTCTTGACGGCGATTTGATGACGGGAGCTGGTGCTACTCAACCTTCCAAGTTCATAACAGTTCCTTTGCAATTGAAACCTTCTGTTCTTGCTCTTATTTCTTTCTATTGTATCGTGTTGTCCGTGGTTGCTTCTTGCTTGTACTTTTCGTTTCACCATCCTACTTATATCGTCGTAATAACCCTTTCTTTTTAACTGTGAGTATCATCACAATCCCCGTCATCCTGTTTTTGAACTGTGAGTATCATCACACTCCCGTGATCTGTGTTGAAACCTATTGACAAAATTGGAAGAGAAGGTGCGGGTTGGGCCACAGATGGTCTAATATCAAAATCATCGAAATCGTGCGGTAGCGGCCGCCTGCGCATGCGCACATGTAAAATACTTCAAATGCTCATAAATTCCGTTGAAATGGTCAAAATGTTTTCAAATTTTCATGAAAGATCCAGTATAATAATGCGGAGGATCTGTCAAAATTTCGAGAGAATCGGTAGTCAGGATTTCACAGGGCATGCGCAAACCTTAATTTGTTCAAGTTTTTCCAATTACTTTGAAGTGATTAACCGATTATCAATTCGTATTGGGTTTGACCGCACTTAATGATAACAATTGGAGTTCTATACACCCGACAAAATAATAAACCCATGTGACAAGGACTTAGCAGCGTTTTTTGTTTTGTTTCGTGGGACGGCTGAGACCAAATTTGGATTAAACCAATGGTCGATGGTGGTTCTGAAATGATTCAAGAAGCGAAATACAATGGCTAGAACTGTATAAAGTCCTTTTTTGAAGTTTGTTATAACAGGGAAAAATAAGCCATCAGAAATTTTCCGTTGTACCTACCTACCTATACCCTACATAACTACCTATAAATGATTGGGGTGTGGACAAATTTACTACATTTACATTTTAAACTCGTACTGTGCCTCTGAAATGCCTTACTTGGGTTAAGTTAAGGGGTTGGAACAAATATTTCAAAAATGCTGTTGCCAGATTCAACAAAAAATGGGGCTTGGGGAAACTGTGTCAGATCCCCCTCAATTTGTTACAAATTTGATCAGAACTTGCAAGCCGTTCGGTATTTCGAGAAATGATAAAGAATACATTTTCATTTAAAATTGTATTTCCTTAAACTCAAACCGATAAGAAATTCTAAAACACTATACTCGTCCCAAATATTTGTACCTACTTCAAATGAAGTTTTATACCTAAATCGTGAAAAATGTATACCTAACCATCCCTAACGCCTCACAATTTCGAAAAACTGGAAAAAATCAACGTTTTTTGCCCTTCAAAAAATTATATCTACCCTTAGGTTAGGGTTGAGCCACAGTAACGAAAAGCTTCGAGGACCAACTAGAAGGATGACTGAGCATAGGGATTAAATTGGTGAAGTGTTGACTTCACTACACCAAATCACTCGTTGTTTCACAAATTTACACGGCGGTTAATGGAAATACATTGACAGTGTTAGGTAGGCGGTTGGAACATACATCGACCGCCAAACAATGCAATACTGTTCATGTAGGCTGTACGGTAGCTGCAACCGATTCCAACACTGCTGTTTCAAATGGTGCAAGGCGGTTAAGGAAATTAATTTGACAGTGTTAGGTAGGCGGTTGGAACATTCATTGACCGTCGTAAACAACTAATGTTTCTTTGACCGATACGAAGACTGTTATTTCAAATTTACGAGACGGTTAATGAAATTATTTTGACAGTGTCAGTTAGGCGGTTGCAACAACTATCGACCGACAAAAACGGTTACAACGGAATTCGTTACTGGTAGTAACCGTCATGGACGGTTAAAGGCGCCGCCAACCGCCTTCACTAGACTGTCAATGCAGGCTCATCAACCGTATTACACTGCCTGAACCAACCGTGTACTATACTGTTACAGATTTTCAGATGCACTAACCGTACTGGTATACGGTTAAATACCATATTTCCGTTATATAAGACGGTTAGGTTGCTGAACAACCGACTATAAAACGAGTAAAAATTCCTAACCTATACGCTAAACCATTTTGTCGGGAAAGATTTCATCAATAGCCGTCTCCAAAAACACGGTTAATGCATTTACCGACTCATCCAACCGTATTTAACGGTCAACCCAACCGTATTTAACGGTCAAACCAGTGCCGGGGGCTGCATTTTAGACGTTAGCCGTCTCGTTCTGTTAACGTATATACGGTTACTACACGAAATCTGACCGTTTTTTTGCACTAACCGTTCAAATTCTGAAACTTTAACCGACGTTTTTTCTCAGTGTACGGCGGACGGACATTGCATTTTTGGAATCTACGCACCTTGAAACGGAAAAGAAAACATTTTGAGGGGGTCTTAGAAAAATTTTTTGCTGAGCAAATACATAGGTGTATTATTCACAGAATATTAAACCAAAAAGCATGCCCAATTCGTGTTTTGGGGGCCAAAATTGTGGATCAGAAATAGCTATTTCGGCTATTTCAATTATTTCACATGAAAGAAACAATAAATAAACAGTCCAAATTTCCGTACGTATGTCCAGTAGAATAATAAACCCATGTGACAAGGACTTTGCAGCGGTTTTGGTTTATTATTCTGTGAATAATACACCTATGTATTCGCTCAGCAAAAAATTTTTATAACACCCCTCAAACTTTTCTCTTTTCCGTTTCAAGGTGTGTAGATTCCAAAAATGCAATGTCCGTCCGCCGTCCGCCGTATCACGTGTCCAGGCTTAATTTTCGGTCTAAAAAAGTCGTTCTTTCGCACACATGCTCCATTTGGGCCCTAGTTGTGTCCCGAAACTTTTCAGCCCGATCGGAATATACCCAGGGGTGTTATGAGTGAAAATGTGTGTAAAAATAGGTACTTTTTGTGCTTTAGTAACATATTAGTAACATGAGCTTTTGAGGTATCGTTTTCCATGTTTTTGGGGACGATAAGACCGAACATGAAGACGATTTTCACCAAAGAGTAGAAAATTGAGGTTCGACCAAAGGTTCAGCTCCCAAAATTGATATTTCGTGAGCCAAAAACCTGGGAAATCGTGTGAAATCACCATCAATTTGTATAATAACACTAGAAAAAGTGTCGATACATGGATGAAAACGATTAAATGGCACTACCAATAATCAAAGATAATTTGGAGAAAAAAAAGGAGCGTACCTAATTCGTTTTTGGGGGGGCCAATATTGGTGGAAACCATCAGAAATTGCTATTTCAATTATTTCACATGAAAGAAACTATAAATGAACAGCAACATTTCTGTATAACTGTGTCCAGAATGATAATAAACCCATGTGACATGAACTTTGCAGCGTTTTGGAATCTGCTTATTTTGAAACGTGAAGGAAAAAATTTTGAAGGGGTGTTACACAATTTTTGCCGAGCGATTACATGCGTGTATTATTTACAGAATAATAAACCAAAATGTTAAAAATAGGGATTTTGCGAACTTCCGTAACTCCGGCACCTGATGGTCCCGAGAGTTTAAATTTGGCACAAGTCCTCAGGGGCCCCTAGAGAATGGGTGTACGAAAAATCACCACCGAAGAACCCCAGGGCGCCGAGTTACGGGATGGTGTGGTGAGGGGGGGGGGGGATAAACCCCCTACTTGCGTTGTTATGTAAACAGAATCTTGGTCACTTTAGGTAGGTATGGAGGTTTTCGGTTTTCTTGGAGGGCGGGACGATCCTTCTTCCCTAGACCTACACGCACTCCTCACCTTCATCTCACACAGAATGTCGGGATTATGTTCGTGTCCCTATCCCAAGTTTAGGTTTCATCTGTTCTATTGCTATCGCAGTGATTGTGAGTCAAATTAATGTCAAATTCTTCTCAGCAAGATTAAATTTTCTTGAGTGATATCAAACCCTACATATTCTCTTCGACTTATTGTCCAGCTCGATCTCTCGCAGACCAGCTTGACTAGCGAAGAAGGGTCTCAAAAGCAGTCACGGTTGGATGTTAATCAAAAATAGAAATATATTGACCAAAATTTGTAAGTATGTATAGCTTCCTCTACAGACAAGGTCGGAATCCCATTCACGGAAGCCCTCTAAGGACAGGCAGAATAACCGCTGTAACT
The DNA here is from genome assembly GCA_954871275.1 of Leptopterna dolabrata. NCBI lineage: Eukaryota > Metazoa > Arthropoda > Insecta > Hemiptera > Miridae > Leptopterna > Leptopterna dolabrata. The sequence continues at coordinate 153,678,501 of OX940974.1, forward strand.
TCATTAAACTTGGTATTATACTATTTATATTCAAAATTATGGGCGCACCTCACCTTCATACCAACAGATGGACACGAAACAAAATTTTACCGGAAAGATCTAACACTCAGACATCCCGTAGAATAATGCATGCATTACAGTGGACGTCCCTTAAAGTGGCGTATAGATCACTCTCACTCATTGCAGGTCGTCTGGATATGTGATTAACTGATCCATGATGATGATGAATTCATTGTGCGATTTAATTACCTAATTCCATGACTAGTGACGGGATATGAATAGCTTACGTACATTTTTTTTTTTACACACACACACACGCGCGCGCGCCACATATGTTGGTTATTTCCCTCAGGGATTTGGATTCAGGATGACCTGAAGCGGATTCAAATGTGGTTCTTTTCATTCTCGGCTGATTGTTGTCCTCTTCTGACCAGATCAAATGCACGAGGACGTATCTTACTACTGAGTAGAGGTGGGTAGTTCCTGAATGAACTACTCCGCGAACTGAACTACTCCTCGACTTAGTCCACTTCGCTGAACTAGGACCGTAGAGTAAAAGAATCAAGGACCCAGTCTCTAGAGATGGATGTAGGAAGGGGGAACTAAAGAACTATCGCTCTGTGCATTATGAACTAAGAACTAAAGAAATAGTAACTCACTCACAAGGCGACTGAGTTAGTTCTTTAGTTCTTGTAGTCCATAGGAACGGTGGATACTACATGAGGAGTTGATGGTATCCACTGAATGATAGTTCCTTTACCGCATAAGGAGTTGATAGTATCCACTAAGCGATAGTTCCTTAGTTCATTAGGAGTTATTTAGATCGAGTTAGTTCAGATGAGATGGATACTACATGGGTACTACCACGGAACGACGGACATATCAAAGGAATAAGGAACTAAGTTGGTACCGTATAATATGTTCGTTCTACTTCAGTGTTTCTGTCCTGTGATTGGAAAAAAAGGATCTGGAAAGGAACTACTGAACTAACTGGAAAGAACTACTCCTTTCAAGGAGTGAAATAAATGAACTTGAGTCCCCCAAATGAACTACTCTCACCCACCACCACTACAACTGAGGGACGTCCTACAAAGTGAGTTAAATATTGGCCTTGGAGACTACAACAAATTGTTGCCTCTCATAAGCGATGTCACATCAAGAAGACAGTTTGGATTGGAAGTAGGATGTCCAAATCGATAAATTCAGGAGTTCCTCCTTTCATAGGCTTTGGTATGGATTGAGCTTCTAGAAATAACAGCGAGGCAACGATTTTGGTACTAACAAAACGAACGGCACATAGGCAACAAGATTTTTTGAAGCTTAGAGCATGAAATATAGGGATAATAACGGATGAAATACGTGTAGTGAGGAATAATCGATTTTGAGTGACCAAAAAAATCACAATAAAATGGTGCAACATAAATACCTTGTTTTGAGTGATGCCGTAGACGCGTCGATAGATAATTTACAAACATACCTAGAACAAAACATATAAACTATAATTGGCACTATTATAAATATCATATATTCACAAGAGGATTCTGAAATTCGGATTTTCTTTCAAACTGCCTTTTGTAAGTCAGACACGTGGTATCGTAGGTACCGTGCTTGGGCAAAATGACGCCGGTCCTCTTTCGAGGACTCTGTTTCAATCAAAAAATTAAATTATGAAATATTGAGGATAAATAATCAGGTTAAAAAAAAAATCCTCGTGAGTGATGAACAATCAGTTATAATCATACTTCTAAGAATCATGCAGTTTCTTCAATATGTGAGATTTTCATTTCTTTTCACCCCGTTTTGGTTTATTATTCTGTGAATAATACACCTTGTATTCGCTCAGCAAAAAAATTGTATAACACCCCCTCAAAATTTTTTCTTTTCCGTTTCAAGGTGCGTAGATTCCAAAAATGCTATGTCCGTCCGCCGTACGCCGTCCGCCGTATCACGTGTACCGGCTTCATTTTCGGTCTAAAAAATTCGTTCTTTCGCACACTTTTAGTTCCCTTATTATATTTCAATTCAAGGCGGGATTTTAATCCTATTTTGAAATAATAAAGTTTACAAGTTTACAAGTTTACACATGTTCCATTTGGGCTCTAGTTGTGTCCCGAAACTTTTCAGCCCGATCGGAATATATCCAGGGGTGTTATGAGTGAAAATATGTATAAAAATAGGTACTTTTTTTTGTTTTAGTAACATGTTAGTAAAATGAGCTTTTGAGGTATCGTTTTCGGGACGAGAAGACCGAATATGAAGTCGATTTTGAGGTTGTACCAGATGTACAGCTCCCAAAATTGATTTTTTATGAGTCAAAAACCTGGGAAATCGTCTGAAATCACCATCAATTTGTAGAATAACACCAGAAAAAGTGTCAACAGGTAGACCAAGACGATTAAATGGTACTATCAATGATCAAAGATAATTTGAAAAAAACGGAGCGTACCTAATTCAAGTTTTGGGGGCCAAAATTGGTGGAAACCACCAGAAATAGCCATTTCAATTATTTTACATGAAAGAAACAATAAATGAACAGCCAACATTTCTGTAGGTATGTCCAATAGAATAATAAACCCGTGTGACAAGGACTTCGCAGCGTTTTTGGTTATCACTGTTAGTGCCAACATCTCAATTAGGTGGAAATTTAAAGGAAGAATACAAGAAGGTCCATAGAAAGCGGGACTGGTAACAAGATTAACCCATGACGAAGGAACGTTATATCTGCAGATGATGTTATTTCTGAGGCAGTTTTCAAAACCTCTTTTCATTTGGAATTATCTCCACAGTTCTCCGACTTCTGTTACCTTTCCTTATATCTAAATATCGTCACCTACAGTTTCCAAAACTTGCCTCTATTACGGATGACAGTGTGTTGCAACCAGGTAGAACAGAAGGAACCACGATTGGTAATCGACATCCATTATTTATAGTGCAGCATATGATTATATACTTACACCAACTCAACATGGGTAGTTTGTTGAATAATCCCAATGAGGTAAGTAATCTGTCAAATATACTTACTACCAATACGGGTGTCCCGGGAACAGGTCTGCACGAAGCCAGGAATCGATTCTTCAGGTCATTTCCGGTCGAAAATTTGTCTTAGAAATTTTCTTTCAAACCCTTAGATTTCGAGTTTTTCGGCATTATAAGTGTTTGTTCAGGAATGAAAAACACTACGGAACTTCACTTGAACTGGTTTATTGAACGAACGAGAAAAACGATCGACTTAGATAACAATTTTCGCATTAAAAGTACTTCTTACAACTTTCTCTTTTTGAGGTTGAACGCCATCTTGCCGTTCGAGAGGGGCTCAGGTTTGAAAGAATCAAAGAACTACATGGATGAACGTATTTCATAACTCCGAACCGACAGACCGAAATTGCACCGCCTATGGCTGACGTGATGCTTGCTGCAATTTATTAATATAAGTACAATTATATTCGTTCGTTCTAAGACCTAAGAAACCTCATGATCTGATCGACCCCGCTAGCCGCAGCTAGCGCTCGAGCGGACACTAGACGCACTACTTCGGGCGTTTATGTAACTACGTCCGAACATCCTCCTCCCCCCCCCCCCCCCCCCCAATGACGCCCGTCATTCGGACTGCTCCTTGGGCATGGGGCAAAGCTTGACCAATGGACGTGTCAGCTCTCCATTGGTGGACCTAACTTTGGCTACCCGAACAATACCATCAGAACCAGCGTGAAGATCGGTAATCACGCCCATGGGCCAAGAGAGCGGTGGACGGTTATCGTCCATGATCAACACTACATCTCCTAAAACAGGGGGTCGGTCAGGAGTATTCCATTTGGCCCGTGCCTGCAGATCAAGCAGGTACTCCTTACTCCACTTCTTCCAGAAGCCCTGAGCGGTCTGGTTCACAAACCGCCATTTGGGAATAAGGCGCGAGCTGGAGTCCAGGCAGCCTTCAGATTCCGGGAGAGCAGTAAGTGGTCTTTGAATCAAGAAGTGACCTGGTGTAAGAACGAGAATATCATCCGGCGAGGCGGATTGGAACACAAGAGGCCGACTATTAAGGATGGCCTCGACCTTAGCCACTATAGTGCTGAACGTTTGGAAATTGACCGTATGATCGTGTAAATTTACCCTAATAAGTCGCTTTGCTGACTTGACCGCAGCTTCCCATAGACCCCCAAAATGAGAAGCCCTTGGTGGTATGAACTTCCAGCTCACCCCCCTAGCAGCCAAACGTTCGGCAAGCGTGATCGATACGCCTGTCTCCAGCGCAATCCTAATGTTCCTAAGGAGGTTGGCTGCCCCCAAAAAATTGCGACCGTTGTCCGACCAAATGACGGAGGGCACCCCTCTTCGAGCGATAAATCTTTCCAGGCACTGCAGAAAACTGTCGGTGCTCAGATCCATAACTACTTCTAAGTGCACCGCCTTGGTGGCAAAGCAAACGAACACGGCCAAGTACATTTCTACTTTTCGTGCCCCACGGAGACCACTTACGGAGACCGAAAATGGACCGGCGTAATCAATGCCGACCTGATCGAATGTGAACGTTCCCTGAACCCGCCCTGGTGGGAGGTGACCCATTTCTGGTTGAAAGGATATGGGCTTGATTGAAAAGCAGCGGGTGCACTTTGCGAGAGTTCTAGCAACCCCATTCCGACCATCTATAATCCAGAACTTCGTACGCAGGTGAGCTAGGGTCGCCCTCGGACCGACATGCAAACAGCTCTCATGAGCCTGACGAATGAGAAGTTGAGTGAGAGGGTCCTTGGCGGGTAAAAGTGCTGGGTGCCTGGTCTCAAATGCGCTACTGCTATGCTCCAAACGACCCCCCACTCTGATGATGCCCTCTCGTGATCGAAATACAGCAAGTTTTTTCATGAGCTTGGTACGGGGAGTGGAACGGTCTAAGGCAGAATGAATATCCTGAAAGTGTCGACTTTGAGCACGTCTTACCAAAACGAGATCGGCTGCCCGCAACTCTTCAGTTGAAAGTGGTTCGACCGGCGCTCCCCGAACTGTTGCAAACCTATCTCTTCGACCGCGGGAGTTTCGTCCAAAATGTAAGATCCAGGCAACCACTCTTCTAAGCCGACCGAATGAGCTGAATTTTTCCTCCAACTCATCAGTCGTCTCCAGAGCGGTGGCATGCGACCTGACCGTTCTGATCTCTTCAGCCACACTCGTTTGACTGAGGTCGGGCCTAATTCTGCGGATAGGCCACAAGGACCGGTCTGAGCGTAACCAATGGGGACCATTCCACCAGAGCTCATTCTTGACCAGTTTATTGGGCAGAGCTCCCCTAGATGCTATATCGGCGGGGTTGTCCTGCGTCTGAACGTGGAACCAAAGCTCCTGGGGCAAACAAGAGAGAGTTTTGGCTACCCGGTTTCCCACAAATACTTTCCATAACGGAGCTGGGTCGGCTGTGAGCCAGGAAAGAACGATTGTGCTATCAGAGAACGCAACCAATTGAGCATGAGCGAATTGTGGCCGAATCTTGTTCATGGTCTTTCCTAGTAATTCGGCAGCGAGCAGTTCTAGCCTAGGTATAGATTCCTGCTTTATGGGGGCAATTCGAGCTCTAGCGGTGACTAGCCGGGTCACAAATGAACCTCCTTGCGCGCAAACATGATAAATCACAGCTGCGTATGCCTTTTCAGAGGCATCCGCAAAACCTACTAACCACTGAATGGGACTAGAAACATGAATGTGACGAGGAATCTTCAGCTCTTCGACCAATCAGTGACTAAGGAGAGGGGAAGCGGATCGTCCCAGTCGAAACGTGCATGGCACACCTCACGCTGGATCATTCGAGCGAAGACCGAAATTGGCATGACCCAGCCAGCTGGGTCATAAATTCTACCGACCTCACTAGCCAGCTCCCTCTTGGTTCGAACAACAGGTGTAGTTGGTACTTTAAAGAAGAACGTATTAGTACGAGGGTCCCAGGCCACTCCTAGCATTCTAAGGGGCGGGCCTTCTGTGGGATCCAAGTCCACCGTTTCGCCCGATATCAGGCAATGATCTTGGGGAATCCCTTGAAGCAGATCGGGGTTATTAGCGGCCCACTTCCGCATCTCAAAACCCGCTGAACCTACCAGAGCAACAAGTTCGTCCCTAATCTCACGTGCCTCTTTGATCGTGGCACCTCCTCCATGAACGTCATCCACATAGGTTTGCTTGAGTAGAACTAGAGAGGCCCTGGGGTAGTTTTTGGCCTGAGTCTCAGCTAAATGTTTCAACGTCCGGTTGGCCAGGAACGGAGCTGGAGCCGTACCATAAGTGACTGTACAGAGCGCAAAATCCTGAACAGGGTCATCCGGTGAATCTCTCCAAACAATACGGAGAAGATCTTGATCCTCTCTAGGATGTAAAATTTGGCGGAACATTTGTTTAAGATCGCCAATGAACACATAGGGGAACGAGCGGAAGCGGAGGAGAATGTTGCAAATGTCCGGTTGTAACTTTGGACCTACGTGTAAAATTTCGTTCAATGATCGCCCATTTGCCGTCCGCTGCGACGCATTAAAAACTACACGGATTTTATCTGCTGGATCCCCTAGACGATGAACCGCATGATGAGGCATATAGTAGTGAGCGAGACCCGGCCCCGGGGGATCGACAGGTCTCATGTGACCCTGAGCGGCATACTCATGCATGAACTTTTTATACGGTGGAACAAGATCAGGATTTCGCCTAAATTTATTTTCCAATCGATAAAGTTGCCGTAGGGCTATCGATCGAGAATGACCTAGCGAATTTCGATCCTGTGCGAGAAGCAATGGAACGGTGTACCTACCTGAACCGTCCCTGCGCACCTGATCTAAGAAGAGATTCTCTGCCTCTCGCTCAGCAGGTGTCCAAGGCTCCACCTCCTCAACTGACTCAATTTCGAACATTCGCTTCAGAAGGACGTCCGTTTCATGAACGGAACTCTGAATCTGTATGGGTGCAGGACTTAGGGATCCAAAATTCACCTTATTAGGTATTACCCCCCTTGAAACCAAGCTGAACAAAGGTGGACTAACTGATGAGAACTCCAGTGGGGGCACTACAGAGAATAAATTACGTACCGGCTCTAACAGAGCACCCTTGGAGTGAAAAAGTGGAACTCCTGAACGAGGGGGAGGAGAACGACGTTCCTTCGGTGGAGCGGGGCCACCCCTGAACGTTCTCCCTTTCGTACATTGCCACCAACAAAAGTTTGTCGGAATGCTCTAATAATGTCCTGAATGGCCCACTTACGATATTCAACTGACCGAACGTCCTTCCATTCCGGCTGAGCTGTACCTACTAGAGCGGGACTGAACCCAGCATTAACTTCGGACTTGAAGGGAAAAACTTGACTAGGGGCTTCGGTTGGAATGAACCACTGAAGGTGATTCTTTTCACCGAACTTCACTATCTGCCCCTTCCGTGTTTCAATTCGACCCAGCACCAACCAGCCTACTTCAGAACGTAATAACCATGGTGAGTTGCCCACCGGAGGTACGCGTTCCCCTTCTATGAGTTGTATGACCAGATCGGCACTTAGTAAAAGGTCAACTTCACCCCTAGTGTAAAAGTTCGGATCAGCCAACTCAGAACCTAGTTCCCAGATATGGGGCCACTGTTCGATAAAAAACTGCTAGATGGGATAGGAGCTGTCACCTCGTCTAAGACGAAGGCGGTGACTGGAATGTGCCTACCTGAACGTGTGAACAGTCCGAACGAAGTGAATCCTGGAACAGAGTGTGAATTTCCCCCTACTCCCACTATGCGTCGTTCTGAGGGGAGGACCTCCAATTTGAGCGCTCGACAGAATTTGAGTGTAATTATATTTACCTCAGACCCAGTGTCCAGGAGAGCGCGCCCTACGAGGCCCCTAGTTTTTTCCCTTTTGGACACATGCACGAGTGCGGTAGGTATTAAGCCTCCTGATCGTGGATGCCTAAGACATGATCTAGATAATGAACCTAGCGCCGGAAGAGAACTTCCCGCCACTAGCTGAGCGCCTGAACTAACTTGGTCCCGGAAATTAGTTTCCCTACTACTGAACGCATGAGACTCAAGAAGGTTTCTCGCTACGTTCGACGGTCGAGGCTCGTCGTGTGCGCCTGAACTAACACCTACTGGGGAAGGCTGCACAAAACAAGAGGGACTTCTAGGAACTAACTTAGAACTAACCAGCTGAATTGTGCAATGGGAAGCTCCACTCCTGGGTATATCACCGCAAGGTTTCAACAGAGTGGGGCCCCCTTCCTCAGTGGTCCTAGGTACGAACATGCGCCTACCTAAAGTGGCAGCCGAGCTACTGCCTGGGAACTTACGATCGAACATCCTACCTGTGGGACCGGATAGGTTATTATGATCAATGCAATGGGCCCTATTGGAACGAACGAATATTTCAGTGTGACTTGAACAAGGATTGATTATTATAGCATCTTTCCCCCTGGAGGGATCAGACCGATCACGCTGGACAGAACGGGTCGGAGGATCGGCCCGATCCCATCCAGTGGGGCAGCCTCATTCGCAATCGGTAAAAGATCTAGCCTAACGGAACAGAGGGTCAGCCACCTCAGAGCCCCCGACCCCCTCCGAGGCCCACTCACACAAGCTGATCTCAGAGAGGGCCGGTGTGCTCGTAACCAGTGGTGACTGTGCCAAGACAGGCGAATTGCGCCTCCGGCACGATCCCCCCTTTGAACTATCAGATTGGGGAGGAAGACCCTGAGCACCCCTCAACATTACCTCCCTTTTTGAACGATGAAGCCAGGCATGATGTCTCCGTCCACAGCCGCAACGTCGTCGAGAAGGACAGTCTTGAACGTTGTCATGTCGGTAGGAGAAGCAGTTCTCGCAGAGCTTGTGAAGACGAACGAATTCCCATTTCTTTTCCACAGGAACATTGAAAAACTTGGAGCATCGATAAAGGTAGTGATGATCCTTGCAATAATGGCATTGGAGCCAAAGGGAATCCTTCTGAGTTTTCAAGGAACGAAGAGGTGGGGATGATCGATGGGCCTGCCCTTGAGTCGAATTTGGGTTTTTATCACGATCGAATGAACCCTGAAAGGTTGAAGGGATCATTTGAGCGATCTTGAGCTCCTAGTCTAGAAACTCCAGCAGTTTTTGATGAGTTGGAACAACATCCTCAACCTCCATTTCTTCGCGATTAAATTTATCGCCCAGCGAGGTGTCGATGCGCGCGAAGAGAGCTTCAAAGAGCAGGAACGAAGCAAGATTGTGTGTCTCAACCTCTTCCATAGAACGGATCCAAGCCCTGGCAGCACTCAGGAACGCTTCCAACTGGTGCACGTCAGCTTTCTTGATAGTAGGTACGAATTTCTGATTCGAAAAGGATCGACGCGCGAGACGATACCGACCGGAATTATCCGCGATCAAGGCGTTATAAAGAGCCTGATAGTCCGATCCATCAGAACGGTAACTATTAAGGGGCGAACGAGCCGTTCCAGCTAGCTTCTCAAATAGCGCCTGATATTTAATCTCATCCGGTAGGTACGGTACATTGTGAACCGCTCGATCGTACAAACCACGAAATAAGGCGAAATTCGTAATGTCCCCATCGTACAATGGAACTGTAGGCAGCATAACATTCATGTATTTTACTGCATCGAACATGAGTTTGCTCCGATCGTTAGAACTTTCCGAAAAACATCCTGAAGGCTTCAAAGTCGGTGTGGGTAGTCCTATCTCTAACGCCACTTGCAGATCGGCTACTTGGGATAAAAGCGATTCACTTACGTCCCCATCGAAATCGGCGGATTCGATCCGCGAGAACAGGTCGTCAGCAGCTTTCGCTAAATCGCCCGCACGTGATCGAGCCTCCTTGGAACATTGTGACATCTTCAACGACGACTGGGCTTTAGTCGCCCATGAACAGAGTGTTTTGTAAAGCGCCTTTTGATTGGCCTTAAAACTCTTGATGACTTCGGCTGAGATCTCCAGTCCACGAACGGAGATGACCGCGTTGGAACTCATCGTCGAATGAACGAAAGGAACAAACGCGAAATACTGGAATGAACTCAGCTATTCCGCAAAATCCCGGGTTTCGGCACCAAAAATGTTTGTTCAGGAATGAAAAACACTACGGAACTTCACTTGAACTGGTTTATTGAACGAACGAGAAAAACGATCGACTTAGATAACAATTTTCGCATTAAAAGTACTTCTTACAACTTTCTCTTTTTGAGGTTGAACGCCATCTTGCCGTTCGAGAGGGGCTCAGGTTTGAAAGAATCAAAGAACTACATGGATGAACGTATTTCATAACTCCGAACCGACAGACCGAAATTGCACCGCCTATGGCTGACGTGATGCTTGCTGCAATTTATTAATATAAGTACAATTATATTCGTTCGTTCTAAGACCTAAGAAACCTCATGATCTGATCGACCCCGCTAGCCGCAGCTAGCGCTCGAGCGGACACTAGACGCACTACTTCGGGCGTTTATGTACCTACGTCCGAACAATAAGTTTTTTTCTCATAAACAATTGGTGACTACCGTTGAAAAGCTTGTCGAAATGGATAGTTACTCACCAAATTACGAGTTGCTATAGTTTAGTACCATCTGAGAAATTTTGAAAAAACTGTTTTCCAGTCAATCGTGTCTGAGATTCCATTGTGTTAACAAGCTGAACTTCATTCCACTGCGTCCATTTTGCATTAAAGCTCGTTAAATTTCCTTTCAGAATATGCTAATATGAATAATTTTTGAACGGTGTGTTACAGTGGCCAGTTCTCGAGTTGTTTGTGTTTTCGGCGAAGATGGGTCGTTTCGGCTGAAGCCTAATCGATATCCCTTCTTAACTGATGATAATATCGCCAATCTAGGAGGGGGGGGACTCTTGAGATTCCACCGTCACACTCTGTCATAGGATTTTGGCAAATTTCAGAAAATACAAAAAAATTCAAAGGGCTCTAGCTCAGACAGGGCAACCCCAATTCCATTGCGCTCAACGGGAAAAACATCCTCGGGATCTCCGCTTTCCATCTGTACGGTCATTTTTTATTTTACTGTACAAATTGAGAGAAAATTGCGTTCGAATACAAAACACGTGGATTTTTCAAGGAAATCAGTTGTTTAAGCTTGCTTTAAGACTTTAATCGATCAAACCATGAAGAGAAGTTAGATATCTTTTTCCTCACGCTTCACGCTGAGTCAAATGGTGACACTCCTGATTCATTCTGACTGATAAAAAAATTGATTTTCTGGGAGAAATTGTGCATTTCTGGACATACTGTTACCTTCGATCAGTTTTCTTGCTATGATATTTGTGCTCATATTTACCATCAAATCTGCTCAGATTTTATGGCAAATCTGAGCATACATTAATCGGGAAACTCAATAAATACAAGTAGTAGCATAGCAAGAAAACTGGTCAAAGGTGATACGTCCAAAAATGCTCAATTTCTCCCGGAAAATCAATTTTTTATCAGTCAGAATGAATCAGGAGTGTGACCAGTTGACGTGGCGTCAAAGATTATGTGGAAAACTATATTATCCAACTTCTCTGCATGGTAGGTATGGTTGATTAGAGTCGCACGATAAAACACTCGATTTCCTTGAAAACCCCACGTTTCACTGGATTTAAACGCAATGGGGAATTTTCATATTTTTTTTCTAAAGAAAAATATTCAGAGTCCTTGGAAAAATGGTAGTTTGAAGCCCGTTTAAAGAATAAGCGTAATTTTTTTAAATTAGGGAGACTAAAAATAAAAATACGGCAAAAAACTGACTGGCTGTGTATAGATCACTCTCACTCATTGCAGATCGTCAGGGTATATGATTAACTGATCTATGATGATGATGATGATGATCATGAAGTCTTGGGGCAATTTAATAACCTAATTTCTTGGGTAGTGACGCTATATGAGCATCTTACGTACATTTTTGACTACCCCTATATTGTGAATAAACTGACTGATTGATCTTAGATTAGGTCCCTACCTACCATGGATGAGGGGGGTAAAACTAAGCCGCCCATACAGCGTAGTTTCCCCCTCTCCACTCAAGAAAGGTAGGAAGGCGGTGTGACAGCTGCCCCCGGAGACACTGTTTTGATTATAACGCAATGCCTCCAGGAGTTCACGATGGGGAAGAGCCTGGATCCAATATGGATGTGATTCCCATGTACCTCACAACCTATTGTTTCATGTTTACCTATGTCGTATGGCAGCTTCAAAACATGAGAATATAGGCAACGGGCACAAAATTTGCAGAAAATCCCGCGTTCTCCAGATATAAATTTCGAAATCCCGGCGACGTAGTGCACAACCAGACTGAATTATGCGTCAAAAAAAAAAAGAAACAAGTAAATCGGTTGGGAATTAAGCCCTGGGGAGCGCACACAGGATTTAGCCGAAGACCCCATGTTTTTCAACATGAAGGGCATTCCTCCCGCCCAGACGCGTTGGTCCCCCAACCAGGAGAGTGCGCTGACGATCGAGGTGGCGGGAAGTGTCCGAGCGAGATTTTACGGCAATTGGTAGGAGCGCTGCAATCGCACGGGTCGTCCTGCCGAATTTCGACAGTTGTAACTGCCTAATTTTTTATCAATTCTATATCTCGTGGATACTATAACATCAGTGATTACTAAAAAAGACTCCTCCTCTCCATATCCTCTCCCTCTACAAGTTTTCCGCTTGTCAGGTTATATCAGTGCAGGCCTTCTGTTGTTTTTAGTTTGTTCCTTCATTCCTTTCTTCTCTCACGCGGTTTATTCGTAGTGATTTCCGTCTAGTGTATCAACTGTATGCCTCCATCACCGAAGAAGTGGATCAGGCGAAACATGGGTAACAAAGGCGACAAAACGAGGCGCAGAAAGTAAGTTCATACCACAGATATACATAATTAGGTACCTAATTAATCCTTATTGTATTTCCAGTGTAGAGCAACAAATTGAAATACTTATTGCAGTAACAGTATGATATCTGTAAAGGTATCTCAATAACGACACATCCTTGTTTATCCGCAAAAAGATTTTTAAAGCCTGGAAAATACCTATATCGAGTACCTCAGTAAAGAATACGTCAGTATATATGAACCTTCCTTCATATATTATTATCAAGCTGAATGATTCAACTATCGCAGGATGTTGGCTTAGTATAAAAATTACCTACTTATCACGTTTCCTCTGGGGCTCAAACTGGATTTTGAGGCCGACTGATTTTGTGTTAGTATAATGATTTTGGGAGTAAAACTCAGTTAAGTACCTAGCAGCCCACGAAAATCTTTAATCTTCGTTGGAAAGTTATCGTCAAATCTGCTGCTCAATCTCCCTCCACAACCTACTGATTGGCTGAGGGATCCGTGGGTTTATCAATTTAGCATCGAACCATAAATAATAATAATATATAGGTTTTATCCAAAGGTTTTTCCATGAGGCGGAAATTCATAGAATAAAAGGGCCGTTTTGATTGTGTCAGGCGTACGTAGCCTCTCTGTTGTGTTTAATATTAGGTATACGTAACTGAAATGTATACCTAGTCGGTATTATTTCTCGTCAAGTTAATTTCTGCAAATTTTCGAAGAAAAAGCATTATGTTGCGAAGGCTTCAAAAAAAGTTACCAGCATGCATTTCTGCTAACTGTTAATTCCCAGAAGTTTCAGAGCATTCTGATTCCAAACGTGGATTTCAACATGTAGGTAAACGTATGATGGTAGGTAGGTAGGTACCTATGTAAAAAAAGAAATAAAAAAATCCTAACTAGCCCAAATGTTGTTATTGCGGAGAAAGTAATATAATTATACAAGTCATAAGCTTCAACAATTGACCCATGTGGTCACGCTGTATGGCTGGAATTACTCTGAACAAATGTTGGGATAGACTGCAACTACCTACCTGTGATGCATATACCAAAATGTGTAATCCATTCTATAGTCATTAGAAGGTCTGTCCTGTGTTTTTCTTCTCCACAGTCTCACGCCAAGCTCGCCGAGATCGCCCTCAGTATCCTCCAGCCATTTCTTACGAGGTCTTCCCCGCACTCGGCGCCCCCCTTGGGTTACCATCCAGTACTGCTCTTAGGGAGCTCTTCGGGTCAGACCTCATTACGTGGCCTAACCATCTCAGCCTTGCACTACCTGCTCAGTTCCTACTATACCAGGTATTTGGTACAGTTCCAGCAGTTCCGAGTTTTTCCTAATCATCCACGTTCCCTGATCACATACGGGTCCAAAAATCCTCCTGAGGATTTTTCGTTCCCAGACCTCAAGCGTTCTCATATCCCTGTTGGTAAGTACCGAGCATTCCGTGCCGCCGTATGTCACTATAGGGCGAATGATAGATTCGCAAATCCTTGTCTTTAGACCCCTCGAGAGCATCTAGATTTCAATAAGCTCTGGAGAGCAAAGTGTTGAAGAGGAGACGCTTCTCCATCCACAACCAGTTGTCACCACGTAGTTTCAGTGGTGACAAACAGGTGTCTTGTTTGTTTATATAGTGAAAAATGTATTCACTTCTAATTTGACTATCGAAATATCTGGTCGTGTTTGTTCACTAAAAATAATACAAAGTACGCCCGATTTCCTGTAGCTAATCTAGCACGAATCTCAGTGGAACAGTCATTGTTGCTAGTTATCATAACACCGAGGTATTTGAATTCCTTAGTGGATTTGAAAATGGAACTTCCTAATGTAAAAATCTATAGGCACACAGTTAGGACACACAAGGTACCCAGAGTCCGTCAAAATTTTCCCAAGTCCCTAAGAGTAGGTAGTGGTGCAAGAAGTACCATATACCCGCCAGGCTCGGACGATTTGAGTCATTTTGTATATATTTGATATTATTTTACGTTATATTGATATTTTTGCTTAATTTTTGTGTTTTACTTGTCATTTTTCGTGTGCTTTCCATTTTTATTGTGTAACCATATTTCGCAATATCTCTTCAGATATTGATATATTGCCTCATATTTCATTGTGTTGTGAAGGGATTTTCTCGGGAAATCGGGGATTTTAAGGGATTTTTATTCCGTGGGAACTGTTTCTGCACCTCCGGGCAGGTGGTTGCCACCCCTGTTACACCCCGAACCACTGTTGCACCCCCAGTAGAGACCTATCCACACCCCAGCTTGAATCCCGATCCATTGTACCCCGCCTGCCAAAAATCCTGTTGCACCCCGAAAAACAGTTGCAACCCTGTGTTACCCAAACCTACGCAGTAGAGGATCTATCAGCACCCCTGCTTGATTTACGATCCATTGCACCCCCCCCCCCCCCCCCCCCCGTCCATTGTACAGTCCCGTGGAGCCTCGACTTGTGGTGATCGAGCCTCCGGTTCCCTACGGCCGTACAATTATTCACCCGACTGTACCCCTCTTCTGCGGCCCTCTATTTTTACGATCGGAAGACTTCCACTACGTCCTTTTCCTTTTTATTATTCTATTGAATTGTATGTTTTAGGTCTTGTTGAACTAGTTTAGTATTCCGTCTTTCATTTTATCTATTGAGTTGTATGTTTTATGTCCTTTTGAACTAGTTTAGTATTGTCTTTTCTATTAGTATTAGTGTTCCGCTGTCCCTTGTTCGTTGTGTTCAACGGAAATCCACAATTCCTGCAAGGATTGGATCACTTACCCGAATTTGAAACAAAAGCAAAGAGACAACAATGGCCACTTCATTCGGAACCAATAGTGACGTAAGGGGAGAGGACCCAGAATTGACCCCATTAGAATGATCTGTGTCGGCTTTAGGCCAGGTCATGGTCAATTCTCACAGAGAAATTCTCACCGAGATGAAGGCACAGGAGCGTCACCCCCCCCCCCCCCCCCCCAAGCGATCACGATCAATGCTCGACTCCTCCTAAGCAATATGGGACCCCTCGGACCCCTCGGCTTTGCCCCTCTCGGATTATTTCGAGTTATTGGAGGATGCTACCCCGGATATGTCAGAGGCCCAGAGGGCCGGACTACTTCGTAAGAAGTTGAAGGGCGTGGCATTTAATTGCTTGATTAGCCACCCAGATTGGAGACATGCCCCGTCCCCCTACAGTGTCACCAAGACGGGACTCTTACAATGGTTTGGAATAGAGAGTGCTGAGGCTCTTTCCCAAAAACTAGCCGAGTGCAGGAAGGAAGAGTCCGAGTCCATCGTGCAGTACGCCGATCGAGTACGTCGTCTGGTAGGGCGATTAGTCCGCGCCACCTACCCTGATTGGGCTGTGGGTACCAGGCACCCGACAATCGATGAGCGGGCGAAACGCGCCTTCATCAGGGGCCTGGAAGGACATTTACGCACAGCAATCCCAAGTAACTGTCCGCTCACATTTGACGACATGGTCACCCGGACTCTCGATCTGTGTGAGACGCTGTCCATGGGAATTGGTCCGACCCCAGAGAAACTGGAGATGCTCCAAACTCCGGATGGAGCAGGTACCGTAAGCAGCAACCGCCCCAGCAGAATGATGACCGCCCGACCCGGGGAGAGAGCTACGACCCGACCGTCCCCCAAGCAGCCGTCCCGAACGCCTGCGCGGCCAAGACCGGACTTGAGGAGTTACAGAAACTCCTGACTCATAGCCCATGGATCACCCCCGTTCTGATCAAGACGAGTTATGGGCCGGTCATCACCGTACCTGTCAGTTTAAATGACACTCCACTGACAATGATTCTGGATAAGGGCGCCCAATTGTCGCTGCTGAACCGGCCGGTTCCGGGAAGTGAAGTCCAACCGACGACAATACAGGCGCATGGAGCCGGGGGCGAGCCCATCCCCTTCCTAGGGACACAGACCCTCCGCGTGCGCATGGGAAATCACGAATTTTCCCACATGTTTCATGTATTGTCCCCGACGACTTCCGGACTCAACCTTATGGGACTGGACCTGTTAGCGAAGGTACCGGTAGGCCTCGCGCCCTGCGAGGCATCGCCCGAAAGGCAGGAAACCGTGAGTATCCTTGCGGCGAGCAATGGCGTCCCGGTGCTCAAAAATGAGGAAACGCCACAGGGAAGACTAAAGGGCGCAGAACGCTCTGAACCCCCGTCGCCAGCCGCCGAGACCAAGATCGAAGATTTTCAAGACATACCCGTTCTGAGGAGCCCGGACCCGGACGTGAACCAGAACGAGCTCTTTTTCAGGGATGAAGGGACGTGCGCCCTTTACCGGATACCCAAGTTCCAATATCAGGTGCCCCTGCCCAAAATCGCCCCGCTAGGAGATATGGTAGCTGGATCCCTCATTCACGAAATTCCCCCTATAGGGTCTAGGGAAGTAATTTCGCCCCCAGAACTCCCACCTGGTCCCCCGGTAGGTGATACCCTATGTTATCATGAAGGGCTAATAGGGAAATCCCTTTCGCAACACCTAATAGGACAAATAGATGATAGGAACCCAGTTAGGAGTACTAAGGCAAAATGGAAGCACAAAGTAGAGTCAACTAGGGATAGTATAAGTAGGGGATCGCGGATCCCAGAACGTAGCAAATCCACTGTGCTTCTTGGTCGGTGCTGTGAGGGGTGGACAACTGAATCAGGGAGCGGCGGTGTGATAGTCCATTTTCTTTTGACAGGCTGGCTAGGGAATCCGTAATGGAGGACACACCAAGATCAACGGAGGGAGGTCTGGAGCCCGCCTTCCTGATCATTCCAAACCCCCGAGTTCGGCACGCCCCGGGGCCAACCTTTGGATTTTGCCCCGAAATACGCGGGTTGCTCCGCGCGATGTCTTCTGACCCCGGTTTTGACGTGGCAACCCAGACTCCTGCGGCTCCACCTAGTCCCCGGGTATCCGCCGTGACCCTGGACACCCCAGAATTCTGAGGATGCGCCATAGAGGCTGGTCCATCGAGAGCCAAGCCCACTGAGGGTGCCGAATGCGACGTGGATACAGACGCACCGGCGTACTCCCCACTGACCCCACGCGACCTCGACTTCTGCAGGACCTCCAGCGGTAACCCTGGAGCAATACACTTCCTTGATGCAGCGGGTCACCCGGATGGAAGGAGCCCTACGCGAGATGGCCCGCAATGCCACGTCTCGCCAGACTGACCTCGAATTTGAGGCTGGGGCCGAGGCTGCCCTCAATGACTCCGGACATGATCTTCCGCTACCTCGTACCCCCGGCAGAGATCTGGAGTTGGAGGCGACCTCCCCCCCCACCCCCCCACCCCCCCCCCCCCGAGAGAAGCGTCACGCCTTTGGTCATCCCGTTATCGCGGATCCAGCCTTACCTCACCGAGGAGGACGAGTCGGACTCTGACTCGCCCGCCCCCTCTACCGTTTCCATGCGCCGACAGTCGCGCCTACCGAAACGAGCCCCCCGTCTGGTACCCCCCGAGGCAATTACCAGCGGCCGAATGACGATGTGGACGCCCTACCAGTGCCTCGGAAGGGAGTATGTGTCTCCTGTTACCGGGACCATATGCGACTCCACGGAGGCTCATGTGAGTTCTGCCGCGCCGCCGTCCGCAGATATACCATGAAATTTATGGAGGACAGAGACGTCGGCGTTCTCCCCACTTGTAACCACCCCCTGGGGGAGCCCGGACTGATGTGTCACGGATGTGTCGTCAGGACATACGTGATCCGCTACAATCAGCGTCACCCAACTGATCCCCATCCCCTCCCCTTGCTGTGGGATCGTCCATCCGCGCCGTAAGGGCCTACGCCTGACCAGAGACCTGTTCGTAAGGCATGTTGTACTTCTTAGTTGCCAGTTGGCCATACCTGTATTATTTATGTTCTGCCTATATTAGTTCCTTTTGTATGTTCGTTACCGGTAATTTGTTATAAACAAGCTAAGTCGTCTTAAAGTCTAGGCATGTAATACCCCTGTGATTTAGGACCTCATGTTAGCAGTAAGTCAGTTAGTTAGGAGTCTTGCCTTCATGAGTCATGTTAAGTTTAAACTTCCTTTGTAAAAATACGTCAGCTAAAATTCAGTTAATTCGTGAAAAGAGATTATTTACCGGTTGTAATGTTTTATTCTGATAGTGTATGTTCTGTCAATGTATTTTTAATAAGTAATCAGTACATTCTGGTTCAGTATTTTTTTTATTGGTGTCACCTGTTATGGTAAGTTAAGTGAATGGTAATGTAAGTTGTCATATGTTTGCGCCAATAGGCATTGACTTTTCATGTTGTATTTTTCGTTAATGCTCTTGTCATTATTCAAGTAAGTTCCGTAAGTAAATAAGAATATCCGTTTTGTATATTCTCCCGTATGTCACTGTCAGTAATGAAACACCCTTTCGTTAAGGGAAATGCGCTTATCTTCAGTTAAGTAGTCCCGCCGTAAGTTGCGAGTAGTCTGTTGTTGTTCCCGTTCAGAATCCCCTGAAGTAGTCATGTCACTGTCAGTTTTACCTTGTTTCCTAAGTTCTAAACGGCTAGTCGTCATAAGCCCGGATGATTTCCGGTCCTGCGTACAACGCGTATACTTAACACGTTCCGAGCGGCGCCGATTTTGGTGGAGACTCCCTGTGACGGCACCCGTTTTTTCGAGTTATTTGTTGATAACTGCTTATCATGATTAGTTATGAACGAAAACTACAATGTGAACCAAAATTGGATGAAAATCATTGATTTATAGACGTTGGATCTATCGATCCACTTCGGCGGTAACGTACGACGGAATATGCAACCCGCAATACAATCGGCGGGTTTTGGTGGAGACTCTGTGACAGCACCCGTTTTTTCGAGTTATTTGTTGATAACTGCTTATCATGATTAGTTATGAACGAAAACTACAATGGGGAACCAAAATTGGATGAAAATCATTGATCGCAATACAATCGGCGGTCTTTTGAGGCCTAGACTCATGAATAACGGCCTACCGTGGTTGGATGCCAAAGGGGAACTGAAACAGATTCCTGGAGGAAAAAAGGAACGCAATAATCACAACAAAACTGGAGATTGTACCCGAAAACATCATCCAAACGCGGCGAGAAAATGTTGGTAAACAAACGGCTTGGAATAACGAAACGGAACGCAGTCTCTCGGAGGTCAGATCATCTAGAATAAAGGTGTTAAACTCAGCAGTCACTAGAGTGCGCGATAGTTCAGTTTCAGAGCAGAATGTAGCGTAGAAACGCTCCCCGTAGCTGGATCGATAGATCCAGGCTGGGTGAATTGAAGGGCAGGCCTTGGATCGATCGATCCATTCCGCTCGGAACGTGTTAAGGAATGTCTTCATGTTCTTCAGTTTAAAATGGCTGAGTTGTAAGTTACGTTTGTGTTAATGTTGTTAAAAATTAGCTGTTTCTTGTCAGTTCTGTCAAACGAAGCATATTAGTAGTTTTCCAATCTGTTCCTCCAGTTAAAGTAGTGTTCGATATGTTCAGTTGTATATGAGTCGTTCATAGCCAGTCTCTTGTTGTGTAATAATAGTTAAGTTGTCACCGATATCTTGGTTGCGCGTAGCCTCAGGTGATTTTGTGGGTAAAATAAAGTCTGAATATAATCTCGCCCAGTAAGTTTGTCAAGAGGATCTGATAAGCCCCTGTGAACAGTTGGAACGTTGTGGTGCCGCCCCCTTTTGTTGCTTGTTGCTGTCCCGAGAAAATTTTGCTGCAAGCCATTGAGGACAATGGCTTCTTTTTAGGGGAGGATGGTGTAAGATGTTCAAAACACGCCATCTTACATTTTTGATCTGGGCAGTCCTCGATCGATACGCGATCGATATCGTCCGTCAGAACCGTCGGCGCGGGAGCCATCTGCACCACTTCCCCACGCCACGAAGGGGCGGATTCGCGAAGGGAGGGGTGGTGCATATAACCGATTGCAGCCGCCATGACACTTCACTTGAGAAAGAGACTTCTCGGAGACTAGACCTGCGACATTTACCTGAGATTTTAGTTTGAGACTTAGTTTGATTGAGATTGAGACAGTAGAGTTGAGTAGAGCCTTCAGCGAATAATTAGAGATCATTTTGTGCGAATATTGTTGTTGAACCGGACCTTTCATTTTGCTTCCCTTCTGGAATTACTGATTGTACGACGACCACGAGAGGAGAAGAGTGGAGGCCAGCCAGGAAGCACAGGGGTACAACGTTGAGTTGTAACCGTTGTACTGCCACGGAAGTATCCTGTTTCAGGCGATACCTGTTCGCCATTGGGGTGGACGCCGAAGCAGTGGACCGCACGAGCCCGAAGCCAGCAGCCAGGAGGTTGCCCGGACGAGTTCCTGCCAGGTTCCCAGGAAGAGGTAGGACTTGCACCCTTAACCCTTATGATCCATTTTGCGACTATCACGTAGCAGTGCCCTTCAGGTGTCCAATAATTCACGGCATTTTGCCAGAAGTAACAGAGGGATTCTTCCGTTCTGTTGCAGAACCCCTACAGGTAGAACTTGCTACCCCCGAGCCTGAGCCTAACGCTGCACCCCTCTACCACGTGCAGTTGTACCCACAGCACCCCGTATTTCACCCCTTCAGGAGCATTGCACCCGACTCTGGTGCTACCATACACACTACAACACTCGTTCAGCACATTTCACATATCTAGTAAATTATCTTAAATTCAGTCCCTTTGTATTATCTCGAGTCCCGTTATTTCGCGAACGTCATTTCTCTGAATCATCAATAAAAGTAAGACCAAAACCCTCGTCGCCAGCAGGAAGGGCACCCAAGCAGACTGCATGCTGGGAGGAGAGGGAATTGAGAATGTGGATGTCTTCACGTACCTTGGAAGCAAGATAACATCAGATGGCAAATCGTATACCGAAATCTGGAGCCGTATAAACCAAGCGAAGACGGCTTTCAACAAGAAACATGCCCTTCTCACCTCCAATAGTACGACCATTCAACTTCGAAAAAGACTGATTAAGACCTTTGTGTGGAGTGTGCTTCTTTATGGAAGTGAGACTTGGACCATAGGAGGAAGAGGGCAAAAGAGGATCGACGCGTTTGAAATGTGGTGCCACCGACGGATGCTCAGGATTCCATGGACGGAAAGGGTCACGAACGAGGAAGTTCTCAGGAGAGCGGGAGAAGAGAAGCTGTGTCTCATGGGCATGGTGCGCAGAAGGAGGAACATCTGGATTGGACACTTGATGAGGCACGGGGGGTTCCTGGGAACGGTGTTGGAGGGGGCTGTGGAGGGTGCAAGCGCTAGAGGCAGACCAAGGAGGGAGTATCTGGACCAGGTGATGGAGGACGTTGGATGCGGGAGCTATAGGGAAATGAAGAGACTCGCAGAAGATCGCGAAGCATGGAGGACTGCCGTCACCAACCAATCTAACGATTGATTAACCTAAGAAGAAGAAGAAGATTTCTCTGAAAGTCTGTCTCTAAATTGCCGCACCCCGTGGAACCCCCTCAGCATTGTCATTTTGTTTCGTTTAATAAATTCTCTTGTTCATTAGTTCATTGCATCAGTCTCCCAGGACCTTCAGTCATTGCTTACCTTGCTGGAAGCCTAGTTCTAAATTTCTCTTTCAGCAACGTGTCTCCTGAACTCGAGCCAGTACTGTGCAAAGCTGTCTCGAGGCCAACTGCCTCCTACAAATCAGGTAACAAATGAACATGTGTGGATTCCGCCATCAATTATCTCGCCCACTAGCTTTGCCATCCAATTTAAAGTAGGGAATTTAGGAATTCAACACGCTACACTAACTTCACCGAAACTGGATAGTTATCATCATTGCGAGCTGTTTTCATGTACAAGGTTTTATCACTGTTTATGCTTAGGCCAACTTCTTCTGCTGCAGCCTGCAGCTGAAGAAAAGCGTAATCTAGGTGCCTCACTGACCTTGCAGTCACAACAATGTCATCAGCAAAGGCCAGCAGCTGCGTGGTTCGATGGTAAATGTTGCCTGATATGTTGACCTCCAGCTTGCGAATGACGTACTCCAGTGCAAGGTTGAACAAGACTGCTGAGATTGGATCCCCCTGTCGTACACCAGAGGTGACCTCAAAAGTATTGGCTATCTTTCCATCAACTTTAACTGCACATTTGCTTCCCTCCAGAGTCATCAGAGCCAACCTCACCAGTTTTCCAGGAACGCCTAGACCAATTAGGGCCTTGTTCAGCTTACACCTGTTTATACTGTCGAAAGCCTTTAGGAAATCGATAAACAAGTGATGCAGGGTGATGTTCCTCCCATAAGCATGTTCAAGCTCAATTCTGAGCTTGAAGATTTGGTCCATTGTGGAACGTGCAGCCCTGAAACCAGCTTGATAGTCACCCAGGATTTCCTCTGCATTCTTCTGAAGCCTTTCTTTAATGGAGATAGACAAAACCTTGTAGGCCACATCCAGCAGAGAGATTCCTCTGTAGTTTCCACAATCCATTTTGTCCCCTTTCTTGTGAATCGGCGCCACTATTGCCAGTTTCCATTCCTCAGGGATCCTCTCTACCCTCCATATTTTCGAGATCAGCTTGTGGAGAGCTATCATTAGATGCTCACCCCCATGCTTGATCAGCTCGGCAGGAATGTTATCAGGTCCAGCAGCTTTGTTGTTCTTCAGTGAAGCCACAGTGCGCCTAATATCCTCTAGTGAGGGTTCTGGCACATCTACTCCCAGTGCTTCCTCCTCCTGCTCCGAACCAACGACCTCATCTTCACAGTTCTGGGGTGCGGCATTGAGAAGCTCCTCAAAATACTCAGTTCACCTTCTCTGTATATCACTTTCCCCTCCCGGAAATCGGCCATTGCGGTCCTTGCAGCCCTGTAAACGTGGTTTAAAACCAGTTCTGACCGTCTTTACCTCCCTGAAAAATGTCCTGGACTGGAATCGGTCGTGGCTATCTTGAATTGAATTCAAATTCTCTTTCTTTTCGTTTCTCTTTTTGGCCCTGTTCAGTTTATTAGCTTGTCTTCTTTTCTCTTTATTCATTTCACATGCTGCATGTGTTGGCCTCAGGAGTACTCTCATTCTAGCTATGCTCCTTTCATCAGCCATTGCTTTGCATTCTGCATCGTACCAGTGGTTTCTTTTGACTTTGGGACGCTCCCCGATTGTCTCATCTGCCACCCTTCGAAGCAGGTGTCTCAGTTGGACCCAGCATTCCTCAACATCCTCCCTGAGATCTGCTGCTTCTAGCGCTTCGCACACCGCCTTTTTGTAGCGTTCCTTATTCACCTCACATTTCAGCTTGTCCACGTTGTATGGGGCAGCCACTTTTTCCCCTTCACCTGGTTTTCTGACTGGCAATCTTTTTCTAAGTCTTCCCCGAACTAGAAAGTGATCGCTGTCACAGTCCGCTCCCCTGAAGGACCTCCAGTCCACAATAGCAGTAGCTCGCCTTTTATCAATTATGATATGGTCTATCTGGTTTCGAGTAACCCCATCAGGGGGTATCCATGTGGCTTTGTGTACATCCCGATGCTTGAAGCATGTGCTTCTAATGACCGTGTTCCTACCTGCAGCGAAATCAATAACCCTTTCACCATTTTCACTAGTACACTCATGCAAGCTATATTTGCCAATAGTTGGGTTGTAAATGCCTTCCTTGCCAATTTTGGCATTTAGATCTCCTACCACAATCTTCATATCACTGAAGGGTATCCGGTCCATTACCTGCTCGAGTTCCTCATAAAATAGGTCTTTAGATTCTTCGTCACTTTCTTCTATTGGAGCATGTACACTTACAATTGTAGTCTTGAAGAAGCGGCCTTGTAATCTGATCATGCAGATGCGATCACTCACTAGCTTATAGTCTACAATAGTATGCTTCAGACCCTTCTTTATTAGGAACCCAGTACCTCTTCGGTTTTCGGCGTTACCACTCTCCAAGAGGGTATACTTCTGTAGGTCCATCATCCCAACGCCTTTCCACCTGATTTCTTGCACGGCAGCAATGCCCACACCGTACTTATCCAACTGGTCCTCGATTCTTCTGCTTTTTCCGAGTTGTAGCATGCTCCTCACGTTCCAAGTGGCAATAATAACATCATTTCTCTGTTTGTGTTTCCGTGAGACTCGCCTAGTTCGTTCGCCATTTTTACCAGTCCGGCTTTTCTTTCGTTGAGCTTCCGTAACCAGTTTTAGTTTCGGGCAAGTGATTGATTAGACCCCTGTGCCCTAGCTTGGTTTGGAGTGGGCTGCACTCCTTGGACCTCCAAGCAGGCCTCCCTTGCAGCTTCAGCGGCTCAGGTGACCGTTGGAGGCCTAGTTCCTGGGACAGTCATCTTTAGACCACCCAGGTTACTGCAAGCTTCCCCTCCTCCTTTCTCAACACGGGCTTGGGACCGGCTACGACGGAGTTTTGGTACGTACCTACATAACGTTATACCTACATTTTGTGTTTACAGGTTCAAAGGCAGTTGCAATTGACTGGCAGAAAGCTGTGCGGCTTAGCAGTTTACACTAAAGAGCAACCTGACATTTTCATCGCGAAAATAGAACGTGGTGACCAATTCTGGCTAGAGAAGATGGTTCCACAACTTGAAACCTTTGATCACAACACAGGTTACCTGAACTTGTCGAACCGATTCGAAAAGATTCCTACATCAGGGCACCTTTTCACCCCAATGAAGGAACAGAAGTAGTGTACGTAATTTAAATTACACCTCTATACATAATATTACTATCAATGCCCGCTCGCTGCGAATGTACATAGATATATACAGGTATGTAGTAAAACTTTGTTTCTGTACTGGTCTGGCAAAACACGATGAGTTCATTTTTCATTATTGAGTCCATATTAGTGAGTTATTCGGTCTGACTAAAGATAATAATAAGGTTGATTTAGCGAGAAATTTGAAAAATAGCCACCAGCAGTAAGTGCTCAAGCCCCGTTTAAATTTAAAGTTTAAGCCCCGATTAAAGTTTTGCCATACCCAATATAACCAAGCCAACATAAAGTTGCCTCATCGAACTGTTTGTTCAACCCCTATTCAGCAACATTTAGGTTATCTGATTTAATCACTTCGATAGTACTTCTAATAATAAGGTTACCTTATTTTTAGTGAAAAAAAGACCATTTGGTGGGAGATATGATTGTTTGGACATACCTACAGAAATATTGGCTGTTCATTTATTGTTTCTTTCATGTGCAATAATTGAAATAGCTATTTTTGATGGTTTCTACTAATTTCGGTCTCCAAAAACACGAATTAGGCTCCTGTTTTTGGCAAATTCTCTTTGATCATTGATAATGCCATTTAATTGTCTTGATTCACCTGTTGATACTACTTCTAGTGTTATTATACAAAGGTATGGTGACGTAGGATAATTTCAGGGTTTTTTTTGTTTTATAAATTAGAAAACCTCAATAAAAACGTAAGAAATAGTGTAAATTCCCAACGCGTGGCATATGGTATCAAATCAGTCAAAATACCAAGCAGATACTCGATAGATATTACTCGAGTATTTCTAAGGTATTGATATTTCTAATTCATTGCTGCAATCAGTATACACAAAATTTACTGATTATGTTATTTTCTGTTTTCAGTTCATATCCAAACAACACTCGATCCTGAATCTGCCAAACAATGATATATCTCTCAGCAAATGGTCTTTCTTTCACTGACTAAAAACCAGGTAATACTTAATATTCGAGGCACATTAAATATTTCGATGTAATATCACATTTTCCTGGTTCTTCATGCGCTTCTCTGCACCTGCAAAACTTTGACACGCTCTTCTGTAAAATCAGCTGTATTGGACGTTTTGCCAGAATAGCACAGATTTATAATACATTAATGTTATAGAAGATAGCACCCTACCTGAAATAAGTGTACGTAGGAAAACTTTATTTACATTACATTTACTATTTTACTAATTTACTATTTTGTATCGTTTTGTTTAGGAAGGCAATCAAAGTTGACATCATATTATGTTCACCAGCAACTCCAGTCCTATACAGCAACAAGTGAGTTAGAACCCCGATTTAAATTAACATGAACCTAGAAGGATTTACGAATACCTACCTAGATTCAGACTAATTTGAGCAGTGTAACTATTCTTGAGCTTTGCAATTTACTTTTCTACAGCATACTTTGGTATCACGATTTCATGATGTAAATCATCATGACTACGAGTAGGTACATATATGGGTACCCTTCCTATGAGTACCACCTAATGCAGTGTTACGAATACCTGCGCTGTCTCCTAGTATTTCTTTCTTATATCACTGTAAAATCCAACCCATCAAGGTTACCTGGTCTGAACAAATCCTTATTCAAAATCGAGAACTCCTCAGATCCTTTACCACGCAGATACTACTCGAGAAAAACTGTCAAGTATGAACTGTGATATATTTATGATCAAGTTCCAAAGCGTAGTTCTGTCATTTATATAGGTAATACTTTGTCATTATGTTAGTATTTTGGTTCAAACTTTTATCCTATTCAGCATATTGGGGTTACCATCCGTTTTAACCGTCAAGTCGAATCACTAGTAGTCACTAGTTCATCTGTTTAAATTTCAGTCACTGAATAAAACTTTAAACACTTGAAAAGTTATTTGTTACTAACTAATAATCCTCTTCATATTGTCGTTGAATTCTAAGTAGGTAGTGAAAGGTATTATAATGATTAAAAGTAGGTACTTGAAATCATGTTAGATAATTTGTCTTAGAACTGATTCTGTTTTAATACAATAAATAGAACACTTAAGAGTTAGACAATGTGTAATCTGTCGTGGTATCCTCCCAGAACCACTCCATGTAAAATTACTCTTAAAGATCTCACAAGAAACCAGGGAATGAAGCGGCAGACGCAGGAGGCTGGAGGAACCTGGAGGGGATCCCCACCATCCTCCACCAGTATGGAGGATGGAGGGAGATAGTCCCAGGGACTATAAGAACTCTGCTCCTTCGCCTTCCAACTTATTCTACGCTCTCCTTAAGTCGCTGACTTATCTCTCTCACCTCGCTCCTCCTCTCTCCTTACTCTAAAAGATCCCAGAGTGGTGGTGGACCACCTTATAGGTGGTAACCACTGGGCACAAATTCTCCTGACGTCTTAGTGGTGGACACCTTATAGGTGGTAACCAGGGGCGTTAGGTCCGCTACCACTTCCTACCTCGCCCCTCACCTATGCCTCCACCACATAATCGATCTTTAAAGAAGTCAAGTTTAATTTTGAGTGAAGTACACGTGTAAATAAAATTGAAATGAAATTTCGTACACTGTGAGAGTACCTAAATTGTTCATTTCGTGTGGGAAGGTCATTTCTGGGCAGAGCACACAAGATTCCGACTCCGACACACACACACACACACACACACACACACACACACACACACACACACACACACACACACACACACACACACACACACACACACACACACACACACACACACACACACACACACACACACACACACACACACACACACACACACACACACACACACACACACACACACACACACACACACACACACACACACACACACACACACACACACACACACACACACACACACACACACACATACAGCTCTCTTTTTCACGTATTTGGATTCAGGATGGTCTGAAGCGGATTTGAATGTGTTTCTTTTCATTCTCGGCTGATTGTTGTCCTCTTCTGACCAGATCAAATACATAAGGACGTATCTTACTATGGTGGACGTCCTGAAACATGACCATACCGTTGGAAAGCTGAGATCCTAAGGAACTTTGGGCGCATGTACACGTACGTTGGTACGCTCCTCAATCCCCTGTACATGCCTTTGTATCCGCGGGTGGATTGTCAAAGATACTTAAGTGTTGCAATGGACAAGTTTTTGAAATGGAAACCTCATATTTTTCAAATGAGCAATTCAATTCGAAGATATTCTTTCATTGTTTCTTTTTTAAATAAATGCCTACCTCTTTCTGTTATAAAAATGTCTTACCATGCCTTTATCCATTCTATTTTGACCTTCTATTTTGATCAGAAGTCGTTTAGAGCAGTTGGGGTGGCAATTAAGTCAGTATTACGCCTCGTTTTCAGATCTGGTTACCGAAGCCCAACCAAACCTTTATTTTCCAAACAAAACATTCTCCCACCTCGGCTTACTTGTGTGGTTGAATTGCTCAAATACTACTGCATGCATTATCTTCCGCATATCCCTCGTTTACACGGTATTACACGATCTAATTCAGTCGTTATGATACCGATTCCTCACCCTAAATGTGATTTTTTTTAAAGAGACAGTTGTCTTTTTTAGGCCCAAGATTGTTTACAGAATTTCCTCTACATATTAAGCTAACTGAAAGTTTAGTAAATTTAAAAATACCATTAATGTTCTTTTTAAACATCAATATCAACATGATTATTTCCCTTTTGAGCTTTAATCAGTAATTTCTTTCATATAGTGTGCTCCTATGTTTCATCTTTTACTTGCATATCCTTATTATGCACCCATTCTACTAGTTCCAATTCTCAATTTCCTAAATTGATTTTCGT
This sequence comes from Leptopterna dolabrata, assembly GCA_954871275.1. Lineage (NCBI taxonomy): Eukaryota > Metazoa > Arthropoda > Insecta > Hemiptera > Miridae > Leptopterna > Leptopterna dolabrata. The sequence continues at coordinate 153,707,768 of OX940974.1, forward strand.
ATGAGGGATGCTTGCACGCGTCATGTTTTTTCTGGTATTTATTTAACTCCTCATCTCCAGACAATTTTCTAAAATTATGGAGATCAGTAACTGCCTATTTCACTCATGAAGTGTACCATATTTTTGTATCCAACACTTGCACTGAAGTATCAGATACTTCTTTTTGTACTACCAATACACACGTCGCTGTAAATGAATGGCATTTAATTTAAAAAAATAGTAGGTAGTAAATAAAAAATAAAAATAAATTTTAAAAAAGTGGAATTTGGGTTGGAGCTTTTCGTATTTTCTGGCATTCGCCAAATTTCGATTTTCAAGCAAGAATTTCAGGGGTTCACACCACCCAAAAACTATTCGTATTAGCATATTCTAAAAGGAAATTTAACGAGCTTTTCATCGATATCCATCAATATTTTGTTGTAGTTTTATAAATTAGTTTTATGGTCAGTTTTTCGTGGAAAATCATGATTTACGAGAGAAAAAAAACTTGAAATGCCGAAAAACTCGATATCTAAGTGTTTAAAAGAAAATTCTTGCGAGACATTTTCGATCGGAAATGACCTGAAGAATCGATTCCTGGCTTCTTGCAGACCTGCTCCCGGGACACCCCGTATATAAAATAGACACGTCGTAGCCATGATAGGTAAATTGTTTTTCTGTATTTTCACCTGATGGATCTCAGCAACATTTAGTTTTCCAGTAAGTTGCAATTTACAACGTTTTTGGACGATTATAGGAGGGCAAAAAGGTGATTCGTAAATCCAAACTGTTTTGAATACCGTCTCGTACATCAGATTAGCTATCGAAATACTTAGATACCTATCTACGTCAAACACAGTCTTCCCACCTGCTTAAAGCCAAAACTTTTCACAATTTGGAGTTGAATTGAATGAATGCACCAACCCATTAGGTAATAATATTATTCATCGTTCGATGGATTTGATGCGAGTACCATGAAGGATACATGATGGAGGAAACATGACACATTAAAAAATATATACATCTCTGTAATAAATAATTGATGTTTTGGTTTTGTACCAGCTGAAATATTATTATAAGTTTCGTAGTCTGGTAAGACAAGAATACTAACCAGTTAGGTAGAGCAAGATTGGTACTGGTGAGGTAGGTACGATTTAATTTATGGCCGTGAACGAAAACCACTAAATAGGTACCAACCTAAACCCGTCTGTCAAGTTTAATGGCACATTACTCCTCGTATCGATAACATGATCGTATAGATCGATAAATAATCAACTTATTCAGTGCAGATTAGGGCGTTTTTTTAATGGTGAATTCAAGAGCTATATTTTACGCATGAAGCGTAACGTGAAGCTTGAAAAAGTTGAAGGTAATTAATGTACCTAAATATATTTCCCAGTCCCATTAGGTTTTTCGATGTTATCAAGATAATTATCCTGTTATGTGTGACGCACGAGTAATCGGGCTAGCGGATAACATGCACTCAAATATGTTAGTTTATGATTACTTGATAATTAGGTACTATTGGCGAAAAAATGTCACTTGGGTTTATTATTCTATCGGACATACCTACAGAAATGTTGCTGTTCATTTATTGTTTATTTCATAATTGAAACAGTTATTTTAGATGGTTTCCACCAATTTTGGCTCCCAAAAACACGACCTCGGTTCCGTTTTTTCCCAGATTATCTTTGAAAATTCATAGTGCCATTTAATTGTCTTGATTCACCTGTTGATACTGCTTCTAGTGTTATTATACAAAGTTATGGTGATTTCAGATAATTTCCCAGGATTTTGACTCATAAAAAATTAATTTCGGGAGCTTAACCTTCGTTACAACCTCAATTCTTCACTCTTTGGTCGAATCCAAATTCATATTCGGTTTTCTCGCCCTAAAAAACATGAGAAATGATACCTCAAAAGCTCATGCTCCTCAAACACAAAAAACACAACAAATACCTACTTTATACCCATTTTTCACCCATAACACCCCTGGGTATATTCCGATCGGGCTGCAAAGTTTCAGGGCACAACTAGGGCCCAAATGGAGCTTGTATGCAAAAGAACGATTTTTTTACACCGAAATTGAAGTAGTTATGTGTGATACGGCGTACGGCGGACGGACATTGCATTTTCTGAATCTACACACCTTGAAACGTGAAAAAAAAATTTTTTTGAGGGGGTTTTATAAACATTTTTTGCTGAGCGATAATAAACCAGAAATAGTGAAACCCTCATATTTTTAATAGATATTTTGCTTTGTATTACCGGTTGCAGTTTACTGTTGAGCGGAAATGTGATAATAGGCGTATATTTATAAGGACAGGACGCTCCTCCCCGATAATGGATAAATAGGCTGCCATTTTCCCCCGAGTTCACGATGTTCATGAATGACCTTTCGGAATGAGGCACACACCGCCCGAGCGACCTGCACTACTTGCTACCTACCAACCAAGCCGGTGAAAGTAGCCATTACAGCGGATTTCTGAAGGTATCTGCCAGTATCCCCAGATAATCTCAGCAATATTCAAGGCCTGGAACTGGCTTGGAGATACCAATTGTTTAGAGTATATTTGGTTCCTAATTCAATCGCCAAAAAATTCCGCAACAACTGGATCAACAATTGGGATGAATTCCATTCAATAAACAAACGTGGGCAGGGGAAAATTATGATTGAGAGGAAACCAACTAATTGAACAACAATAAACATTGGGAATGCTACTAAAAATTGTTCGAATTTCGATTCCTATGCTTAAAAAACTTAACAAGGAAATGCTATGAATGGTACATCTTACGTTACATTTGAAAACGCTGCGAAGTCTTTGTCACTTGGGTTTATTATTCTATTGGACATACCTACAGAAATGTTGGCTGTTCATTTATTGTTTCTTTCATGTGATATAATTGAAATAGCTATTTCTGATGGTTTCCACCAATTTTGGCCCCCAAAACACGAATTAGGTACTCTCCTTTTTTTCAAATTATCTTTGATTATTAGTAGTGCCATTTAATCGTCTTGATCCACGTGTTGACACTTTTTCTAGTGTTATTGTACAAACTGATGGCGATTTCAGACGAATTCCCAGGTTTTTGGCTCATAAAAAATCAATTTTGGGAGCTGAACATCTGGTACAACCTCAATTTTCCACTCATTGGTACAATTCGACTTCATATTAGATCTCCTCGTCCCCAAAAACATGGAAAACGATACCTCACAACCTCATTTTACTAACATGTTACTAAAACACCTATTTTACCTATTTTTATACACATTTTCACTCATAACACCCCTGGGTATATTCCGATCGGGCCGCTACGTTTCGGGACACAACTAGGACCCAAATGGAGCATGTGTGCGATACCACAAAACCTCATGTTACTAAAATACAAAACGGTGCAAAGTCCTTGTCACATGGGTTTATTATTCAACTGGACATACCTACAGAAATTTTGACTGTTCATTTATTGTTTCTTTCACGTGAAATAATTGAAATGGCTATTTTTGATGATTTCCGCCCCCGAAAACACGAATTAGGCTCGGCTTTTCCTTTCAGCAGATTATTTTTGATCATTGATAGTACCATTCAATTGTCTTGATTCACTTGTTGATACTACTTCTAGTGTTATTATACAAAAATGTATGGTGATTTCAGATAATTTCCCAGGTTTTTGACTCATAAAAAATGAATTTCGGTAGCTTAACCTTCGTTAAAACCTCAATTTTTCACTCCGGTCAAAATCAACCAAATATTCGGTCTTCTCACCGTAAAAAAACATGGGAAACGATACCTCACAAGCTGATGTTCACTAAAACCTCAAAAATCCCTTGGAAACCCTTTTTTTACATTCATTTTTCTCCAAAAACACCCCTGGGTGTATTCCGATCGGGCTGCTGTGTTTCGGAGCACAACTAGGACCCAAATGTGTTCCCAATGGGGACCCAAACTGTGGGCGGAAAAACGACGATTTTATACCAAAATTTAACGTAAATTTAAGGCTGAAAGTTCCCTACAACCTCAATTTTCCACTCTTTGGTCAAAATCGACTTCATATTCGCTCTTCTCGTCCCAAAAACATGGAAAACAATACCTCAAAAGCTCATGTTACCAACATGTTACTAAAACACAAAATGTACCTATTTTTATACCCATTTTCACTAATAACACCCCTGGGTATATTCCGATCTCGCTGCAATGTTTCGGGACACAACTAGGGCCCAAATGGAGCATGTGTGCGAAAGAACGAATTTTTTAGACCGAAAATGAAGCCGGTAGGTACACGTGATACGGCGGACGGCGTACGGGGGACGGTCATTTCATTTTTGTTTATTATTCTGTGAATAATACACCTATGTAATCGGTCAGTAAAAATTTTTTATAAAACCCCCTCAAAATTTTTATAAAAGCCCCTCAAAATTTTTTCTTTTACGTTTCAAGGTGCGTATATTCCAAAAATGCAATGTCCGTCCGCCGTACACCGCACACCGTTAATATCGGCTTCATTTTTGGTATAAAAAAGTCGTTCTTTCGCACACATGCTCCATTTGGGCCCTAGTTGTGTCCCGAAACTTTGCAGCCCGATCGGAATATACCCAGGGGTGTTATGAGTGAAAATGTACACAAAAATCTTTTTGTGTTTTAGTAACATGTTAGCAACATGAGCTTTTGAGGTATCGTTTTCCATGTTTTTGGGGACGAGAAGACCGGATATGAAGTCGATTTTAACCAAAGAGTGGAAAATCGAGGTTCTACCAAGGGTTCAGCTCCCAAAATTGATTTTGTTATGAGTCAAAAACCTGGGAAGTCGTCTTAAATCACCATCAGTTTGTATAATAACACTAGAAGAAGAGTCAACACGTGGATCAAGACGATTAAATGGCGCTATCAGTAATCAAAGATAATTTGAAAAAAAAAAAGAAAAAAGGAGCCTACCTAATTCGTGTTTTGGGGTCCAAAAATGGTGGAAACCATCAGAAATAGCTATTTCAATTATTTCTCATGAAAGAAACAATTAATGAACAGCCAACATTTCTGTACGTATGTCCAGTAGAGTAATAAACCCATGTGACAAGGACTTTGCACCGTTTTTGGAATCCTCGCACCATGAAACGTAAAAAAAAAATTTTGAGGGGTGTTATAAAAATTTTAAGCTGAGCGATTACCTACATTCACAGAATAATAAACAAAAAGTAAACGCCAACCTGAATTCAATGTTTCCAGTAATTAGACATGTCGGATAAGTCTCAATACGTCTTGCTAATGGAAGCTCTACTAGGAATATGCCTCTACTAGGCATGTCTAGGCATGCCTATGTCTAGTAGGACTGCCTCTTTCGATTCGTCTTATTTGTTTACGTGACAGATCTCTGCTAGATTTTTCTAGAAAGTCGCAGTATGACAGGAATCCGACGATTAGAAGCAAATTTAACATATATTTTCACTGAGTTATGTTAAAAATGGACAATTTTGTGTGATACTCGTAAGCAGCATTGCAGCACTCCTCGGTCGCTCCTGGATAAACACGTCCAAGAAGTCCCTAGTTGAATGTTGAAGGAACGCAGCCTTGAAGATACGAAAGCAACTGTACACACATCTTTCACGTCAAGTTGGTTGGGTCGAACGCCCATGAGCGGCTTCCCGGTGGAGATTGTCGCCCATTTGCGATGGACATACACAACGAACCTTCTGCGACCGTTCATTCGTAGCTGTGTTCGTTTTGAGGGGCGTTTCGGAACAAATCGTTACCTCCAAAGCTCGACTATGTACAGCTTCTTATGTAAACACGATATATTCGTCCTCATTCAGCGAATAATTCAGTGGACTGTACCGGCACAGTTTGTTCATTTATATTCTCCATTAGGTACAACGTGCATACCACCATCCTACTCTCCTCCACCCCTCATAATATGCACCATTACAGCATATTATTAGCGATAGGATTCATATCTATTCACATATTTCTTCTAAGCAATTTGTCCGTGATTAACAACTAGATGTATTCATAATGAACAATTTTTGAACCGTTTTATAACACATTTTAATTTCACATATATCTTCATATATTTCGCTATTAATACGTATTTTCAAATATTTTATTGATTGAACCGCATATTTTAAATACTTCATTATGAGACACCTATTTTGGTTTATTATTCTGTGAATAATACACCTACGTATTCACTCAGCAAAAAATTTGTATAACACCCCCTCCAAATATTTTCTTTTACGTTTCAAGGTGCGTAGTATTCCAAAACTGCAATGTCCGTCCGCCGTATCATTTGGGCCCTAGTTGTGTCCCGAAACTTTGCAGCCCGATCGGATGGGGTGTTATGAGTGAAAATGGCTATACCAATTTTTTGTGTTTTTGTAAAATGAGCTTTTGAGGTACCATAGGTTTCCATGTTTTTACGAGAAGACCGAATATGAAGTCGATTTTGACCAAAGAGCGGAAAATTGAGGTTCTACCAAAGGTTCTGCTCCCAAAATTGATTTTTTTTTTTAAGTCAAAAATCCGGGAATTCGTCTGAAATCGCCATCAGTTTGTACAATAACACAACAAAAAGTGTCAACACGTGGATCAAGACGATTAAATGGCACTACCAATGATCAAAGATAATTTGGGGGGGAAAAAAGGAGCGTACCAAATTCGTGTTTTGGGGGCAAAAATTGGTGGAAACCATCAGAAATAGCTATTTCAATTATTTCACATGAAATAAGCAATAAATGAACAGCCAAAATTTCTGTAAGTGTGTTCAGTAGCATAATAAACCCATGTGACAAGGACTTTGCAGCGTTTTTAGTAAAACGAGCGTTTGAGGTCTCTTTTTCCATGTTTTTTAGGGCGAGAAGACCGAATATGAAGTCGATTTTGACCAACGAGTGAGGAATTGAGGTTGTAACGAAGGTACAGCTCCCAAAATTCATTTTTATGTGACAAGAACCCGCGAAATTGCCTGAAATCACCATAAATTTGTATAATAACACTAGGAAAAGTGTCAGAGATAATTTCATGGTTTACGTTTCAAGGGACATACAATACGAATATCGAATAAATAAATTTCCGTCCATCCACCGTGCGCCGTCCCCAGGTCTTTCCTTAGTTCCCATGAACCGAAATTTACGAAATTTTGTATATGGGTCCCGTTCGGGCTCAAATTGGTCCACGATGCTCGGCGTTACCGCCACTCAACTCTAAGAGGTGAAAAATAGGGATTGAAATATCCAGAGTATCATATCTCGGAAAATCGTATTCGGAGGTGTGGGTTTTCTCGCATTTTTAAATAGTTCGATTCTTTCTGAATGTTTGAGACCATCTGGAACATTCTACGATGTCGCCATAAACATTTGCCACACAATTTTCCCTGAAGAGCAGCGTGTATGCGGGCATCAAGCTGGGTTGAGAGCGCAAATCACATTTTTCTCGGCCGTAGCGGAGTGGTCTAGGCGTCGGGCTCTTACACAATCAGAGGTACGAATCCCGGTTCCGGGACCAAATATTTTTCATTTCACATCAACAATTTCCCTTCAGAACTACATTTGTGTTTCTTTTGCCATGTTAACTACTGCTTGAATGTACAGCGCATGATATTAATTTGTAGTGGCGAATAGGTACTAAGCTGCGGAGGGGCTGTTGCCTATACAGTAGGATTATCTATACAGAGAGCTGTGGTCTGTAACAGAAGGATGTTCTATACAAAATAATAAACCGTTGTTTTTGTACATGCAGCGTTACCGCCTTCATACTTGCCCACGACGCCGCCATCCGGACAATCCAGGTAAAAGTAATTTCTATCGCCATACCGTAGTTGTAATTGTGGAATTGTTGTAATCGGGTTGTAATTGTTGTAATTGGGTTGTAATTGTTGTAATAATGTTGTAATTGTGGCAAGTCTTATCTAGCCAACCAGGAGGACAATATTACACCCATGAATGCATCTATGTATGAAATACTCTGCTTGGCATAGTTGAAGTAAATAAATCAAAACAAACAATTGAAGTGCTCATTCGATCAGGGGCGGGTCCAGAATTTTTTTCCGGAGGGGGTCACAGGGTAGAACAATATAAAAAATAACAAAAAATAAAAAATAACCAAACGAACAATACAAACCGAATTTTCAACCTTATACCTAAACTCGTCCAATTTGTCTACTTACAAAATTAATTGTATTTATTTATAAAATTCATTGTTTATAATTATATTATGTAAAAAATATTTTTCAATATCTATTAATTATTTAACTGATAAATGTATTTATTTTCAATTTTCTTCTAAAAAGTGTCCTAATTTGTTTTCAAACAAATTGGCGCATTTTATGGCAGCGTAGCTAACTTCAGAGTTTGCAAATCAAAACATTGAAACCACAACAATCTATTGTTGATCTCAGTGAGTTCAGTATCGTTTTTACTGAATTTGGCAGGAAAGAAAACGAGAACGAAACAAAAACAAGATAATAATTAATAAAAATAAGAAGAAATAAACAAGGTGTAATTTGACGGATACACCAAGGTAAGTTTATTGACATACCTAATCTATACATATAATAAAACAGTGTCTGTTTGTCTGTTTGTTTGTTTGTTTGTTTGTCTCGGCATCAATTGAGAACGGCTGAACGTAGAAAGTTGCGACTGGTACCATTTGACGCAGAATTTATCTGGGAAGGTTTATGAAAAATCCGCATTTGAATCTGTCCATCCGTTGAAACGCTATGAATGAAATACTACTAAAAAAAATCAGTCATGCAGCATGACTTAATGAGCGAATTTTCAAAGAAATATTCGAATTAATGGCTATGGTTTTGAATAAAGGAAAACTTCGGTCTAAAATTTGGTTTTCTATGTATATTCTCTTCGTATTTATTTTAATTTGTACGTTTTGTCCATCCTGATTCTACCGTTTGTTTATTACGTAATTGTACTAAGTGCTTATTTATTTGATCGCTGTGGGTAAATTCAAGGAGTTGTACTAATCGTTTGCCTCCCCCTTTTTTGCTTCGAACTCTCGTCTTCAATTAATACTTCTCACATTTTTCAATCTGACCACTCTAAGGGGGTGGGGGTAAGAGTTTAAAGATTATCCTAGTTTTGGGTAATTTTTGCGCACTTTAAATGCTCTAATTTAAGAACGGATTTAGATATCTAAAATCCGATTTCACTATCGTGTTCAGCGTGCAAAAACCTTTAAAATGAGGGGTCACTTGTTAGAAAATAACATTTTGGGGATTTTTGGGTAATTTTTGCGCACTTTAAATGCTCTAATTTGAGAACGGATCAAGATATCTAAAATCCGATTCCACCATCGTGTTCAGCGTGCAAAAACCTTTAAAATGAGGGGTCACTTGTTGGAAAATAACATTTTGGGGATTTTTGGGTAATTTTTGCGCACTTTAAATGCTCTAATTTGAGAACGGATCAAGATATCTAAAATCCGATTCCACCATCGTGTTCAGCGTGCAAAAACCTTTAAAATGAGGGGTCACTTGTTAGAAAATAACATTTTGGGGATTTTTAGGTAATTTTTGCGCACTTTAAATGCTCTAATTTGAGAACGGATCAAGATATCTAAAATCCGATTCCACCATCGTGTTCAGCGTGCAAAAACCTTTAAAATGAGGGGTCACTTGTTGGAAAATAACATTTTGGGGATTTTTGGGTAATTTTTGCGCACTTTAAATGCGCCAAAACCCTCCTTAGAGTAGGCCAATTTCGCCCATCTTCGAACTTAGCCTTTCGATTGCCAAGATAGATTTTTTGTGCAAATTTGAGCTGTTTATCTCAATTCTATCGAGAGTTATCGTCTGGAGTGACACATATATAAATAAATATATATATATATACATATAAAAAAGTGTTAAATTTCAGGAATCGTTTTAGAATGGTCTGAAACGGATTTCTATGAAGAAAATTTCCAAAAATTTATATTATTTAAATTTCGAAGCCATTGCAATAGCTTCATTTTCTTTGAAAATTCGCTAAAACGTGTTATAATCACTTCTATGAGGACGTTTATGCTTATAATAACTTTGAACGGTTGGACGTAAATCCGATTGTAATTAGATTCTGGATTCAGCTCGACGAGTACATTCAAGTGGTACTTCAATCAGGATGTTAGTGGGAGGGGGGTACAGGTTATGAGAGGGGGGGGGGGGGGTCTACAGAAATTTCAAAACTACTTGACCAATTGGAGTGCAACTTTGGGAATTTGTTGTGTGAACATTGAGGAATGTTTCTAACCAGGTAGGGAGGGTTCATAGGATACGGGGGGGGGGGGGGGTTAAAGGCAGTTAGGGTTGGCATTGGGGAAGGTTTCTGATCAGTTGAGGAGGAGGGGATACAGGGGGTGTCTGTTCTACCGTTGCGAAGCGCGGGTGCACAGCTAGTTGTATATAAAGTAACATTGGTAGGACCAAGTGTACGATTGTATTCGACTAATTTTGACATTTTTGATCGAATCTTTTTAGATTTTTTATAGTTCTTTTTTGATTTCACAAAAACTGGGTTCGTCTTCGTTTGTTGTTTTTTGTTTTTGCTTTTTGAAATGCAGGCTGATTCTGGGGGGGGGTCATGACCCCTGTGACCCCCCCCTTGGATCCGCGCCTGCATTCGATCTACCTGCTGAACGAGACCGCCTCGTGCTATGCTCCGGTGTTCCAGCTAGTTCTGAATGGCCGAGGATTGTGTGCCTTCTGATGACATAAGTCTGCCCCCAGACGTCAGTGTCAACGAGAAAAGACAAGTTCCGCTCAAATAGCGACAGCCTCCGTCTGCCCTTCAAGACCGAAACCGTCCGCTGATGACGCTTTCAACGCAGAAAGAGATGAGAGAAAAAGAAAAGAAAAGAAAAGTGAAAAATAAAAAAAATCAACGGTTCCGTAAAGCACGAGCACATGTGGAGAAAAAAAGACTGGACGTTGGACATGCCGAGCTATCTCCGATTATTTATCCCTTACAAGGTTGTTCTTCTAACGGTCGGTCGAGTTGAAGAAATGATTTGGCTAAATTCTTCTTGGTAATCAGTCTGTGATTCGGGCTTTTACAGGATATTCGAGGCCCGGTGGTCCGTTTTGGCAAGGCGTATTTCATTTAAGCGTGTAGGTACAGCTAACATAATGACAGGGCAGAGTGATAATGACAGGTGAAGTTATTGGGCAACGATCGAACGATAAGCCTCGAGTCCCTTTCTTCGCCATCAGTTGTTCATCCAAGTACAGCAGCCTGATTATACATCACGCAGCCCCACCAATCTCTCCCGCTCACTTGCGTCTTACTTTATTTTGGTTTATTATTCTGTGAATAATACACCTATGTATTCGCTCAGCAAAAAATTTTTATAACACCCCCTCAAAATTTTCTGTTTTAGTAACATGAGCTTTTGAGGTATCGTTTTCCATGTTTTTTGGGACGAGAAGACCGAATATGAAAACGATTTTGACCAAAGAGTGGAAAATTGAGGTTCTAACGAAGGTTCATCAGCTTCCAAAATAATTTTTTTTTTAAACCTCGGAAAACTGTCTGAAATGACCGCCAATTTGTATAATAACACTAGAAAAAGTGTCAACATGTGAATGAAGACAATTAAATGGCACTATCAATGATCAAAGATGATTTGGAAAAAAAACAAAAAAACAAAAAACAGCGTGATTGTGTTTTTGGGGGCCAAAATTGGTGGAAACCATCACAAATAGCTATTTAAATTATTGCATATGAAAGAAACAATAAATGAACAGCAACATTTCTTTAGGTATGTCCAGTAGAATAATAAACCCATGTGACAAGGACTTTGCAGCGTTTGTTTCGTTTACATGCGCAGGTACTTACGCATTACGTTTATATGAATGAGTGGTTCGAAAAGCCGTGTGCCTACACTATAGCCCCCAAATTAATATTTCAATTAATCCCATTTCTGTTATAGGTAGTTCATCGTAGAAAGGTGTCTGATACCTACTGATCAAGGTAACCAATTGTGACGAATATCTATGCAAGTGCACGATATGGGGGGTTACTTTTCATGATAAGAGACGGTAAATTTACATATTTCGAATTAAAAATGGTAAACGTACGGGTTTCACCTCGTTGCCTTACTCCTAACTGTACTACAAATAGGCTGTTCCTCAACTCCCGTCTCACGTAACTTCTCCTCCCGTCCAAATTTTTAAATGATTCTGATAATTTCAAATTTCAAATAGGACTGTCCGGCACACTTTCCCTCAGAAACTGAAACATCTCCAACAACGACCATCCGTGCGCCCCTCCGTGTCCGATTGTTAGAATTTGGTGATTCCATTTTTTTTAGTTGGATTACTCTCCACATAATGACCAAATTTCATCAAATTTGGGTACCTAAGTCGTTTGGCCGTGATGTGCAAACTAACATTGTAGACAGAGAGAGGAATTTTGAGATACAGCTGGACAGAATTAGACGTTTTTTATTAATAAGTATAGATCTTTGAATGAATAACATAAAGTCATGATATTATAATGATGTTCGATCCTAGTAATTTAATTATTGTGCTTTGAATCCCATGCCAGAAACAGAAAAAAACACTCATTTTATTGATCACTTCAAATCGGTTGATTATTTAGGATTTATTAACTCTGTAGTAGCTAGGATATACATGCTGCTCACATCACACATTTATCCTTCAGATTTCGGCATGTTTGGATTTCCCTGTCATTAGGATGTCAGTTCACTGTTCACTATTTTGTACGCTGTAGCAGGAACAGACATACAAGGAACCACACTCTACCACTAATAACTACCTACAAGTTTTGTGATAAATATAAATAGGTTTGTCGTAAGCCTAGGCGTAGGCTTATAACAGGAGGGCGGATGGTAGGGTTGGTTTGGGTGAGTTTGGATGAGGTTGGTTTGGTTGGATGAGTGAAGGATGTGCTCCGTAGGAGTCTTTTGCTAACGCTCCACGATTATCACCACACCAGGCGTTAGTTGGAAGAGGAGACTCCGCGGTTATCACCACAGCAGGTGCTAGGAGATAAGGAGGCGCCCCGCGGTTATCACCACAGCAGATGCCACGGAGAAGAGGGCTAGCAACCCGCTGTTATCACCACATCGAGTGCTAGATGAGGTAGATTTACATGTGATTGGTATATGTGAGGGATACCACGACAGTACACCATGTATTATTTTTTTTTGTTTACCAATTTATTCTCTATTTATGTGGCAAATAAAATTATATGACATCATATCAATCTTTTTTCCGCTATATCTGAAACATCAGATGCGAAATAATTTATTTTGGTGTTGTTGTGTTTAATTTCTTATTCATTTTATGTGTGGATATTAGATTATGGAGTACCGAAATCCTCCATGAATAGACAAACGATTCTCGAAATGTATTCACACAACTCCGTACTTTCGGCGTGGTATTTCTTATGCTGTGTCCCTCCTTTTCCATATTCTCTTGGTCCATATTCTTTATATGTACTATCACGAATGACACTCACCTATTCTCAAGTCCAGAAAAGTTAACTCTGGAAACACTCAACGTTGAAAAAGAAGAGATTCTTGACATCGTACAGACAGCAACAAATTACCAGACGGGAATAGCTGATGCGCCAACAGTCATCAAAAATTGAAGGAAACTGAAATAGACCGTAAAATTCCTGCAGCAGATCAGGGAGAATCAGGAATTCATCAATATTGATTCTCCACTTCCACCTGCTGACTTTTTCAATCAGCAGCCGTTCATAGTAATTGAGATCTAGGAAAACCACTTCTAACTGCTTCCAACAGTTCCTGAATTGCACTGTACGTATCTGTACATCAACCTATCAATTAGCCGATTCCGAGCGACAGCCGCTCATTTTCTGCTGGGTCAACGATCTCCTCATTGTCACCTGAGCGCCGATCTACATAATTCATAGATTACTGGTTCACGACAGTTGTTTCAATTTAAGAACAAACCGTTGGCAGAATGAGGGACAAAACAATTCGTCCTAGCTGCCCCAGAAACTCCCTTGTAAATTATTCAAGCCGTTAACATGTAAATTACTCGTCATTCTCGGTGCGAACGTTTTTTCCTGGGTGACGTCATGTTCCTTGGCTACCAAATTCTGTTTACACGACTGCTGAGTGTTGATAAGGAATAGATTCCCACCGCCGAGCAACTCATTTCCGATGCAACGCGAGTACTGGTCCCGTTCGCAGGGCGGTGCATGCAAAGCCTCGAAACCCCGTTTTTTTTTAAATCTTTTTTTTTTCTTTTCCACAGCGTCTGAACGGTTAACGCTGACCAATTCAAGGCAGCTCATACGTTACGGGGAAGTCCTGAAAGATCAGACAACGAACACTGAATTCACAAGATCCATCATTTTCTTTGCAGAACATTGGGGGGCCAAAATTGGTGGAAACCATCTGTAATAACAACCCAAGTGACAAGGACTTTGCAGCGTTTTTTAATCGTTTTTGGATCGGTTGGTTGGTTTTTGGTTTATTATTCTGTGAATAGTACACCTATGTATGTAATCGCTTACCACAAAAATTTTATAAAACCCCCTCAAAACATTTTCTTTTACCTTTCAAGGTGTGTAGGTGTGTAGGGGTGTAGATTCCAAAAATTCGATGTCCGCCCGCCGTCCGCCATCCGCCGTATCACGCATAACTACTTTATTTTCGGTCTAAAAAATTCGCTGTTTCGCACACATGCTCCATTTGGGTCCTAGTTGTGTCCCGAAACTTTGCAGCCCGATCGGAATAATCCAAGGGTGTTATGGGTGATAAATGGGTGTAAAAAATTGGGGTTTTTGGAGTTTTAGTGAAATGAGCTTTTGAGGTATCCTTTTCTATGTGTTTGAGGGCGAGAAGATCAAATATGAAGTCGATCTTGACCAACGAGTGAAGAATTGAGGTTGTAACGAAGGTTCAGCTCCCAAAATTCATTTTTTATTAGTCAAAAACCTGGGAAATTGTCTGAAATCACCATCAATTTGTATAATAACATTAGAAACATTGTCAACAGGTGAATCAAGACAATTAAATGGCACTAACAATGATCAAAGATAGTTTGAAAATAAAAAACACCCAAAAAAAGGAGCGTAATTCGTGTTCATTGGGGGTTAAAATTTGTGGAAACTATCAGAAATAGCTATTTCAATTATTTCACATGAAAGAAACAATAATGAACAGCCAAAATTTCTGTAGGTGTGTCAATAGAATAATAAACCCATGTGACAAGGACTTTGCATCGTTTTTACTTATGAAACACCTCTCTTGATATTGCTTTTTCAACCGTGAAGTGGGTAAATATTGATGAATTCTACACATTGTTCTATGGTTCAGCTTTCTAAATAAATAAATAAAAAAAGATTTTTAATAGATTAAATGTATTTCGTGTGGGAAAATATCCATTACCTACATCGAAAAATTGAAAAATCTATTTTTCTACACCCCTACTCTCCAACGTCCAGAGTACTTGATGAAACTATACGTAACATCTTGTAACATCACCATGAAGAAAGCTGAATAAAATAGTTAAACGAATGAATTGTGAGATAATGATAAATTATGATTTCCCTTGAGTGTTTAGTGTGAAGTTCTCGACATTGATCGACACTCTTATGTCCTAAAAGTTGCTGTGGAATAATTATTGGAGCATTTGAATATAATTCATACTGCACGTGCGAGCGGCCAGGGAGGGGGATTCCCTCAGGATCCGGAGGAGGAGCCGATCTCCACAAACCCGTTGATCAAATCTGAATACCGATCCGTCAAAGACAAATGAAAGCTTCTGAAACCCATTTGTGCTCCCAAAGGGCCGTTCAAATCAGCGGTTTCCCCTGAAAAGGTGGCGTGAGTGGATCAACTATTAGGGTCACCCCAATACGATGGTGTAGCAGTTTCTGTTGACGAGGGCCGGGATCCACGATCTCTGATCCCATCTACCTCCCGGGCCCGCCCTCCTATTTTTACTCCGTGGATTTCTTTATCGGTAGAACACGTCACTGAGACCGAACTGTTAAGTAATTATTAGTACAACTGAAATTCTTAATGATCACTCTTATCGTGTCACGCGCATCTCTTGTAAAAATAGAAGTTCCAGTCGGTCAGCATGAGCACAAACATGAGAATAAGAGCAAATTTTCGAAATGGTAACTGGCCATATATTGTTTCAACTTTCAACAGATTTTCACGGTTCTTTTGGTTTATTATTCAGTGAATAATACACCTATTCGCTCAGCAAAAAAATTTTATAACACCCCCTCAAAATGTTTTCTTTTACGTTTCAAGGTGCGCAGATTCAGAAAATGCAATGTCCGTCCGCCGTATCATGCATAAAGGCTTCATTTTTGGTCTAACAAATTCGTTCTTTCGCACACATGCTCCATTTGGGCCCTAGTTGTGTCCCGAAACTTTTCAGCCCGATCGGAATATGCCCAGGGGTGTTATGAGCGAAAATTGGGTATAAAAATAGGTATTTTTGGTGTTATTTGTGTTTTAGTAACATGAGCTTTTGAGGTATTGTTTTCCATGTTTTTTAGGGCGAGAAGACCGAATATGAAGTCGATTTTGACCTAAGAGTGGAAAATCGAGGTTCTAACGAAGTTTCAGCCTTAAATGTACGTTAAATTTTGGTATAAAATCGTCGTTCTTCAGCACATGGTTTGGGTCCCCATTTGGGAACACATTTGGGTCCTAGTTGTGCTCCAAAGCTCGACAGCCCGATCGGAATACACCCAGGGGCTTTATGGGAGAAAAGTGGGTGTAAAAATAGGGGTATTCCAGGGGTTTTTTTTTAGGTTTTAGTGAACATGAGCTTGTGATGTATAGTTTTCCATTTTTTTTAGGGCGAGAAGACCGAATATGAAGTTGATTTCGACCGAAGAGTGAAGAATTGAGGTTGTAACGAAGGTTAAGCTCCCGAAGTTTATTTTTTATGAGTCAGAAACCTGGGAAATTGTCTGAAATCACCATAAATTTGTATAATAACACTAGAAGTAATATCAACAGGTGAATCAAGACAATTAAATGGCGGTATCAATGTTCAAAGATAACAGCAATATTTCTGTAGAATGTCCGGTAGAATAATAAACCCAAGTGACTTAATAATTACTTTTATAATTGATTGAGTTGTAAGTCTAGTTGTGCGAAAAATTGGGGAATATCGAACTTCATGTTGGGAAAGGGAGTAATTGGTACAAAATTCTTTTTCCAGTCGTTCATGCCTAAGTAACCTTAAAGCCAGATAACATATTTTCAAATTTTACTTCTCGAAGGGAGAGGAAGCCTCTTATGGGTGAGGTGGAAGGGGTAGGGGCATGAACCTGGAATGCCCAGGTCGCGGTTTTTATCCGGGTTTCTTGGATTATATGTAAGAATACCTAGTCGAATTAACAAATTTCATTTCTCGTTTGCTTTCGCCTAAAATTGGTTTATTTCTCATGGTGTATAATATTTTTTAACGGCGAGGCACTTGAGCCGATTAGGGTACCTCCCCCCCCAACTGGTTAGTGATCATCGCATGCCACAATGCTAATCAGATTTCAATGGGCTAATCAGATGCAAATCAGCTGCTAATGGATTCGGTTATGATCCACTTACGCAAGAAACTTGGGAAAACTCGCCCGAATAAGGGCGTATTACGCTTCGCACGCAAGGTTGGTACTAGTTATATTGTCCTACGGGTTCCGGGTCGGTACCTACGTTTCGCACAGTGGCGTCCAAGTGGCGGTGGCCTTTGTGAGTATGGGTGGATGGGGTGGGATGTGTTGCGTAGAATATTCCCCGACTTCTCCGTATGAGGTCGCTTCACACGAGACAGGCCCGTCGCCGTCACGAGATTGTTCAGTGACGGTCCGTGATTCCTATTCACATCGGACCGAGTTTCATCCGTCACAAATCCGTCGAAGAACAGTGCAAACCGTCAGTCGTTTGAGAAGTGAGACCTTAGCAAATAATAATGTAACATCTAATATATAAAAATGAACTAACACCTATTTCTTACCAGCTTTTTGGCATTGCTCTCTAATTTTAATTCATATCATGTTGTTAATGAAATCAGTGTTGTAATGGATGAGGGGGTGTAACTAGCCGCCCATACAGCGTAGTTTCCCCCTCTCCACTCAAGAAAGGTAGGAAGGCGGTGTGACAGCTGCCCCCGGAGGCACTGGTTTGATTATAACGCAATGCCTCCAGGAGTTGATGATTCGTTTCCGCGAATATACCGTCACAGTGCCCACGTATTTTGGATTGGAGAGATTGTAGAGCGGGGGATATGTCCGCACTCCCTCAGCCAGTTTTTCTTTACCATGCTGATGAGTAATAGGTAACAATCTTAAAACTGAGAACAAACCTCAAAACCTCACGGAAATGAAAAATTACGGCCGTTAAGACCAGCAGGAAATTTGTCGCCAACAAACTTAAGAAGTGACGGCGAGCGAACTGTGAGCGCCTGAACGTTGACCCATTTGTACCGATTTGGCCCTCATGAAGTCAAATTTGACCCGGCCTTTTTTTGAGAAAAATATTTTTATCATCGAAAAAAATCCATATTTCCGTCGTGAATCGCCATCCCCCCCAATGTCAGGTGAATTAATACCTACACATTCCAGCCATCAATACCAATTTTTGACCCCCCCCCCCCCCCCAAATCCAAATTTGACCCCTATTCTGTACGAAAAAAAACTGAAATGGTATTTTTCTGTCTTTACTCATCCTTCCATACCACTTTCAGAGATCTTATATCGCAATTTTAGCCGTTTGTACAAATTTTAGATCCCTAAAAACTCAAATTAAGTCAAATTTAGAACTTGGAATTTTAGAAAATGCTCATCCGTTTGTTTGGCAATAAGAACATTTCGGCGAAAATAGGAATTTTTATCGTGTATCCAAGGTCAGGTATCGTCTGGAGTGGCACATGAATATATATATATAGTCTATAGGTACATATAAATTTTTGTCAAAATCAAAGGATGAAATCAGGATCCTCTGAAACGGATTTACCTAACTGGGTTTGACATGAACCTAAACTCAAAATGCAAAACATCATTTTCCAAAGATCCAAATTACTTTTTGGTTTATTATTTTCAATAATGAACCATTGGAATCGAGCAAGAAAAAAAAATTCTTAACCCCCCTCAAAATTTGATGGTTTACGTTTCAAGGTATGTAGAATCCAAAACTGCAATAAAAATATTTCTGTCTGTCCGCCGTACGCCGTACGGGCCACTTTTCTTAGTTACCATGAAAGAATATTGATGAAATTCGGGTTATAGGTTTCCGTTCGGGGTCTAGTTGGTCCTCGAAGCTCGACATTACTGTCAGTCATCTCTAAGGGGTTCAAAATAGGGGTTGAAATTTTCAGAACGCCGTAGCTCGAAAACTTTCGATGGAAGGGTATGGTTTTTTTTACGTTATTAAATTTGTCTTGAGCTAAACAATTTTTTGAGACCACCCGGAGCATCGTACGTCCAGCCGTTCGTGAGCACCAAAAAGCATCGTCAACACGATCGTGAATCAAACGGTATAAACCCGGCCTGGATATCATAACTACGGAGCATCTGATTATAATCAAGGATGGCTGTATGAAGTCGAGTTGTTTGTTCTGCGATATTACTTCATTTGACAAGTGATGGACTACTGGATTTTGTTGGTAGGTACCTCTGAAACTTGAACAAACGTTGAAGTATTATTGATGGGTAAACTATTAAACAATGGCAAATTGTTACACAACGGCAAATTATTACACAACGGTGAATTATTACACAACGGTTAATTATGACACCTCGGTAAATTATTACACAACGGTAAATTATCTCACAACGGCTCATCTACCCAGAAGGGGCTGGATTTTGTTGATAGGTAGGTACTTTTGCAACTTGAACAACCGTTGAAGTATTATTGATGAGTAAATTATTACACAATGGCAAATTATTATACAACAGTAAATTATTACACAACGGCTCATCTACCCAGAAGGGGCTGGATTTTGTTGATAGGTACTTTTGCAACTTGAACAACCGCTGAAGTATTATTGATGGGTAAATTATTACACAATGGCAATTATTACATAACGGCAAATTATTACACAACGGTAAATTATTACACCACGGTAAATTATTACACAACGGTAAATTATTACACAGCGGCTCATCACCAAGAAGGGGCTGGATTTTGTTGATAGGTACTTTTGCAACTTGAACAACCGCTTAAGTACTAGGTATTGATGGGTAAATTATTACACAATGGCCATTATTACATAACGGCAAATTATTACACAACGGTAAATTATTACACCACGGTAAATTATTACACCACGGTAAATTATTACACAGCGGCTCAACACCAAGAAGGGGCTGGATTTTGTTGATAGGCACTTTTGCAACTTGAACAACCGTTGAAGTATTATTGATGGGCAAATTATTACACAACGGTTCATTATTCTATCTCCGTAGAAGGGAAAACTATACAGGTAAATTATTAAACAACGGTTTAGGTAGGTACCTAGTAACGAGTACGGGGTTAGGTACTAACCTACAGAGGGTCCGCGATCTACACATAATATGTGTAGAATAGTACATATGTTATATAGAAGGGTTATCTATACGGAGACCGTGATCTGTAACAGGAGGGTATTCTGTACAAAATAATAAACCGTTGTGCAGGGATTTGCAGCGTTTTTTTTTGTGAGAATTAAAATTTTCCTCACCCAATTTGCAGTTGTTTTGTCTGCTGAACGTCAGAAAACAAGTCCCTATATAGTTAGTCTGTGAACACATTCATGTGGGGAGCAAACTTGGAGAACAAATAATCGATATTCAATAACAAATTATCGATAACCTATATCGCCGAAAGTTTCACCGCAAGGGTCTGCTGATTCTGACCAAAGGTTTTGGTTAACTGAAACATGTTTCTCCGGCGAATATACCCAAGCAGTAACTCATAAAAACATGCGACTTGGAGAGCGTTTCAAATAAAGCAAACACATTTGCTGAGATATGCTGTCACCTACAATATGTGTTCAACATCAACCCGATTTTATGAGTATAGTTAAGTAAAATATTTGTTCGTTCATTAAAGTTTGAGCTGTCAATGCGAATTGTCTTCTTGATTTTCAACAAAGATTATGAGAATTAACATTTGAAAAATGAGTTCTAGTTTGCTTAAAATTAAGCCGCTGGGGCGTCCCAACTATGATACACGGAAATTGTGTCGAAGCCATGTTAGCAAGAAAAAAACAAAACAAACAAAAACACGACTACTTGGGTTATGTCAATGGGGACATATTGAAGCTAGCTGAAGTACAGCGCGCAAAAGAGCGGGAGCTGGCAGACGGAAAAGCCAAGGCCGACATCATTCTTACAATAGCTCTGGCGAACTGAAGCAGGTAAAAGGTTGTAAATCCGCCAAGGAAGTTTGGGACGAACTGAGTTCAATTTGCGAGTCAAAAGGGCCAGCTAGGAAAGCGTCGTTGCTGAAAAACTTAGTTTTGGAAAGGATGAAAGCAGGAGACAACGTGAGGGATCATTTGAATGATATTTTTGGCGTAGTATACAAACTTGAGAATATGGACATAATATTAAATCATTATCTTCTCACGACAATGCTCCTGTACTCCTTACCACGGGATTTTGAAAATGTTCGAATCGACTGATTCAAGAGATTCGCTACAGTCACCTCAAGCTCTGAAAATCAAGATTGTAGAAGAAAGTAAGGCGCGAAAGGAGAAAGAATCTGACATTGACGAGCAAAATGCGTTTTAGAAAAGAGTCAGCCACGTCACCTGTTTATAGATTCAATAGAATCACGTAAACCACCACAGTTTAGCTCAAATAGCTTGTGTTTTAACTGTAACAAACCGCGGCACATAGCTCGTTTTTGTCGAGAGAGGAAAATAGTTTCAAGGCGCCAAGAAGAGTCAGCAGTTGCTAGTGAAACTGCTGAGGATTTCGGGCTACTGGTCTATGAATCAATCATTCTCATTCAGCAATGCGCTGGTGTTTTGACAGTGTTCGCTTATGACAATCGAAATGAAAATCCTTGCAGACTTAAGACCAGATTGTGAAAGGAACGTTAGCCTTGCAAGCGAGCCACATGCAACTTCGAAAGGGATTGGAACTGCTGCAGTCCTACCAATGGCCGGAATAAAGTAACCTTATCAGACACACTATTTGTACCTGAACCTACGATAACTTGTACCTGAAATACGAACAAATATCAGTTGGAGAAGTAACCGACAAGGGCTACAAAGTAATATTTGACAAAGATATAGCAACTGTACAAGACTAGGAGGGAATAATCAAGTTGACTGCTGACCTTATACTGTCTCCGTCAGCACCAGAATGTTCGAAGAGTATTTGACGATTTGTCTCTCTTGAAGTGGCACCGGAAATTTGGACATTTGACTTTCAACGACTCGAGACGTCTCATCGGGGAAAACCTAGCAAGAGGGATACCGGCAAATCCTAACGAATCCGTTCAGAAATTTGAGACTTGCATCAAGCGAAATTAACGAGTAGTTCATATCCGAATAGTGAGGGAAGCCGATCTTCGAATCTGCAGGGGGTAGTTGTTCACACTGACTTAGTGGGCCGATGAGAATTCAAGTCTTCGGTCAACCCGAGTTTATGAGTAGTTAAGTTAAATATTTTTTGATTCATTAAAGTTTGAGCTGTCAATACGAATTGTCTTCTTGATTTTCAACAACATTCACCTAAATACTCTCAAAAACTACCACCATCCTGATAATGGTGGTAGCTAGGTACATATTGAATTAATCTTTATTTCTTGGATGATTAAAATAACCAAGTGGAAAAATGGCTCTGAAATGAAATTGGATATACCTTCTTGGTTTATAGAATTTTTAAGGGATAAATATTCTTCGATTTCTTCCTTTTGGACTTTTATCAGCCACCGTTATCCGTCGGCAGCGCTAACATGTGCATAAAAATGTAAATTGCGAGCAAAGCAGTTGCGGTGTCGGATCTACACGAAGAATTTTACAAGTTTTTTAGAGCAGTCATTAGATAGTTTTGGTTCATTATTTTCAATAAAGAACATTTGGAATCGGTTTCCATTTCAAGGTATGTAGAATCCAAAAATGGAATAACAAAATTTCACCGGGGCCTATAATTTTTTACTTCACATTAACAATTTCCCTTCAGAACTATAATGGAATTTTGCCACTTTACATACTGCTTGAATATTCAAAGCGTGATATTAATTGGTAGTGGTGAACAGGTACTAAACTACGGAGGCGCTGTGATCTATACAGAAGGGTTATCTATACAGAGAGCTGTGATCTGTAACAGCTTCACATTAACAGTTTTGTATGAAACCGTAATTCCCGGGAAACCGTAATTAAAGTACTCGATTTAGGGCTTTCCTGGAGGGAGCGCGAGGGTAGGTACTGACCACAGAAAACAGTGATCTACGCAGAAGGGGCATCTATACAGGTAAATAATAAACAATTGCTTAATAACTTGCAGAAGTTGGTTAAAAACAGTGGTCTACGCAGAAGGGGCATCTATACAGGTAAATAATAAACAATTGCTTAATAACTTGCAGAAGTTGGTTAAAAACAGTGGTCTACGCAGAAGGGGCATCTATACAGGTAAATAATAAACAATTGCTTAATAACTTGCAGAAGTCGGTTAAAAACAGTGGTCTACGCAGAAGGGGCATCTATACAGGTAAATAATAAACAATTGCTTAATAATTTTTAGCGTTTTTTTTACTTCCATTCATCTTTACACGTTCACCGTGAGAATGATTCGCCAAGATGATACCTATGGGAAGACGGGCCAATGAGCTTCAAGCATTCTCTACACGTACACGCGTATAATTCTTCCCTGTACGTGAAGAACTACACGTTACAGGAAGAGAATGCTCCAAGCTCATTGGTTCGTCTTCCCGTATCACTATTTCCACGGTTGAACGTGTAAAGATGACGGGAAAAACAAAAACTGTCTGTTTAAAAGGACCTTTTACGCGGGGCACTATCCGTGGTGCGTCAGACGGCGATAAATCTAGCAGAAAAGTTTTTGTTGGAAATAAAGACTTTATTGTTGTGGAGCGGACTATCCCGAAACCCCATGTTTGGTGGGAAATTAATAACTGCACTGGACTGGCGGAAGACTTCAGATGACGAATTTTCTGGATCTGGTATCTAAGGATGATTATACTATTTCGAGCAGGTAGGTAGGTAGGTTAATAGTGGAAGGAGGTGTGGGGGGGGGGGGGGGGTGGTTAGGTGGTGAGTATTTATTTATTCGGAACTCTCAACGTCGTTATTTATTCATAAGTGAAATTATCTGTAAGAATCTGGATGACCCGCATTAGAAATCTAGTTTCGGTTGTAGTTAAGACAGCAATGGAAAAGAATGAGTTGCTCATTTCTCATTCCCTCAATTTATTACGAATCATACATTTCAAATGGCGTGTCATTAAAACCATGATTAAATTGACGCACAAAATTATCTGCCCAAATCTTGGTTGGTTCAGAATTACGAAGAAACATTATTTGTTACACACTTCGTAGCATCATCCGAAATTGTGTTTGCTGATTAACATAGGTATGATAACAATCTCGATGAAATAATCTCGCCCCTTTATAAATCTTCGTCGATTTTTTTTTTTTTTTTTCAAATCAAACGCTCCGTAAAGGCAACTTCTAATAGGTTACGATCTTATTGTACAATCATGCGGAAGTAATGAACTCAGATTGACGATAACAATTCTGCCAAGTGGGTGAGAATAGCTTTGTCTCATCATTAGTTTTATTTAAATGATTAGCTGGTGTATAAGATGAATTTTAAACCTTGAGCTGATTTTAGCTGCTGGCGCGATGGAGAGTGGGTTGATGCCTCGGGATAAACATAGGAAACTTATGGATATTACTATTATTGTATAAACTCACCCATAAAGGCGCGTCCACACTATGCCGCGGTTTGCCGTTGGCAAAGCCAAACTGGCAAAGCCAGCGGCTGTAAAAACGTCTACATCTGGGTTGGCATTTATTTAGTAGTATTTATTTGACAGTGTGAATCACAACTGAAGCCGCGTGAGGCCGGTTGCTGGCACGTCCCCACTCTCCGTTCTCATTGGCTTTCTCTGAAGAGGACCGACATTCGAGCGATTTTGGTTGGCACACCGCTGGCACAATGCCACGTGCCAAGGGTGTCGTGGCATAGTGTGGACGCGGCTTTAAGCGTTAGGCGCTTTCAAGCTTCAATATTCCACCTCATCCGACCCAAAGCACTCCAACATTCTCACCTTCCCACAATGTCACCATCAATTACCTTCCAAACTCCCAATTTGCCGAACATTTTTGGCCAGTTGGATGTAGAACTCTCTGATTCAGGCCTTCTTGTCCTCTGATGCGGAGTACTTGCAGCCCTTCATGTTAGCGCCTAAGAGTTTGTTTACTTTCTTCTGCTATCACTGTGATGTGCGCGGAAGTGGCTACAAGTGTCCAACGAGCTTCACCAATCTACATCTACAGTGTGCATCACTGCGTACACTATGCTACAAGACTTGCTGTTCATCATGTGCCCCTCTCTGTACCCTGTGTACTGTGACGTCGTGCAACCACGTTTCAGTCGCAAACCCTCTTGAATCTCGCTCCATCTCGCCTCGATTCATCCCATTATATTTCCAAGTACCTATTCAATTTGGGTCATCAGCATCCCGTCAGTTGGATACCCACAACGCTCGTACCGGTCTTCAGCATCCCAACAACGAGTACTAAACATCAGTAGCGGCGCGTGGGGTCTGAAAACAGTGGGGCACCAGACCAGAACACAAAACCAACAGATACGTCTACAAAATACCCCAAGGCAACAACACCCTTCCCTTATTTACTGATCGAGTGATATTCAGCTAAGCTTATCTCTTTTAATCAACACTCTATCGTCGTACGACAACGTCGACCATTTCTACTGCAAATTCGCCACCGAATTCATGTGTTACAAAAATATAGTAAACTAAAATACAACTAGAAGCTAGATAGTTATCTGTGTGTTGGCGCCGATCAATCCACAAACAGCAAACAGGACAAAACGCATGTAGGTACCACAAATACATATCTGTCATCAAAAACACACCGAACGCAAAACGCGCAAAATTTGACGCAAAAAAAATTGAAAACTGACAGACAGAGAAAGAGAATGTGATTCAGTGGAGTGAAGTTCTCAGCTTAGTTATGTTGTCATCTGTAGATGTCGGACATGAGCCGATGTCGGACATGTGATTCAGAGAGGACAAAAAACAAATCAGAAGAAGAAGCATCTCATATCGAGATGACAAATTGAATTGTGAAATGAACGATTTTGGGGTTGAAATCAGATTATGGGGCGGGGGCCCAATGTGGGCGTGGCGAACAGCACTTTTACTAGACTCAGCATGCGCGGATGGGCCACTTTTCTCGGTTGCCATGGGGACACTAGGTCCCAGGACCCAGAACCTATTCCAGTTTCAGGAGCCTAGGTTTCGATTTCGATTGCAGGACATCGATTACTGTCGCTTTATTCTGATAACATGCTTGGTCTATGGAGCTAACATTAAGGAACCACCATGGGTGCACTACCATAATATTGAATATTCATAGCCAGAGAACTGCTAGGTAGGTACAGTGTACGGAGGGAAATTCAGATGCCAACTGAACAATGGTTGGTATTTTTTACTCTAGTGGTTTTGGGTGCCGGGGCAGTGGCCCAAGTGGCCTTATGGACGCAATTCCCCTGCTACACATCTATTCTGGACGTGGTCACCCAACATCCATTTCGACGTGTAAGTACGACGAGTTGAGAGAGACCTACGGCCCCTTTTGCCATGCTTCATCACCCATGCTCATGGAACGCCTTCTCACTCCATTACAGGTCTTCCGGGTGGTTAAGCATCACCGATTTCTTCAGCTTCGCATCGAGCTCAGTCGCATCGCTACCACAAGGATTCCACCGACCTGGTGGAACCATCTTCTGGTGTAACAGCGGACACGCGCGCGAGGGTCGCACAAAAACGTCCAAACGGTCAGACTGTTAATTTCTTTAATTGTTCAAGTCCAGGCACAACTGGTACTCGGAGAAGTTTTTTGTATAAACCTTTATCTTGTTAGGTATAATTTAAATTAGGCATTTAGATAGGTAAATTAGCAAGGAGATCCTTAAATTTATTTTCTTCTCTTCATTTTTATTCCCCGAACGAAATTCTAGTTTCACCAAATTGAGCCAAACACGCTAATAAACAGTTTGTTGCCTTGGGTATTCGGTATTTCACTTTCATTGAAAACCTCACCTCTGTGCAATCCCCCTTATGATTATTGGCAGCAACTGACCACCAGGTACAATCTTATTTTATTTTTCATATTTTAATTTACTGCATCATTTTCTAGTATCTTCCTGGTGTACTTGATACTTTCCGTTCCTTATTGCTTTACATATTGATGTAGATACCTATAGGTATCAACTTCCTTCACATGAATTGGGCCCGTGTAAAATATAAATAGGTAAATTAATAAATAAGCAAACCCAAATGGTCATTTTCAAAATAATATTTTCATCGTGACAAAATAAAAAAGTATACAACGGTGTATGGAGAAATGAAGCTTTTTTAAAATTTAAATAAAAATTGCTCTGTTTTATTTGTATGCCTTTTTGAAGTTGGTTATTCCGTTTTGAACTATTCTGTATATCTACACCTCTTGTATACCATAGGTATGTATTTATAGTCCTGTCAGGGAGTTTCCATGAACGTCTGGCGATGAAGAGGAAGGGCAGAGCCCCCCCCCCCCCCCACCAGTGAGATCCGTCCACTCCCCGAGGGAAACCGCGGTAATCAGGCCGTTAGTTGTTGAGTTCGAACCTGTGAATAACTATGCTATCCAGGGCGGAGCGAACAATGTAGGTAGGCTTCATATTACACGCATTCAGAATTATCTACGCAGAAATGTCCAACAGGGCCTTTTGTTCAGCTCTCGCGGGGGATTTTCACTGCATACCGACTCGACCTTGCCCCACTCCACCTCCACACAGTTCCGAGTGTAAATCGCCCTTGCAAAACACCCGGTCATGAAGCATCATCTTACCCGCGAATCTGTTAAGGAAAGAACGTCTGCCAAGATGGTGGGCAGTAAGGAAAGGCGTTGCCCGTCATTTTTCCGACTTCATAACCCCAAAACCCCCGGTCTAATTTTCTGAACCCAAAACTGCCAATGATAACATCCCGAACATTTCGTATTTCTGTGCAATTTATTTTGACATAAATAAGAAAAAAAAGTTCAATGTGTATTTGTCGCAAACAATATCCAGCATGACACAAACAACATGTACCTAACTAATATGATGTGCCGTGTCAAAGCTGTGTCAAAGAATGATCAGGGTCCGGTTTGCTTTATTATTCTGTGCATAATACACCTATGTATTCGCTCAGCAAAAAAATGTTATAACACCCCCTCAGATTTTTTTCTTTTACGTTTCAAGGTGCGCAGATTCCAAAAATGCAATGTCCGTCCGCCGTCCACCGTCCGCAGGCCCGGTTCACACAGAACGGACGTCGGGCAGAGACGTGGCAGAGACGTGACAGAGAAGTGGCGAGTGCAATGCACACAAAAGGGGCGGGACAGTGGCGAGAAAGGACGTCAGTTACCTTTTGATTTTGTGGAGTGCAACTCAACATGGCTTTTTCAAGCAGTGACGAAGATGAAGATATGTTGGATTTGGTGTACTTGGCGAATGTGAATAAAAAAATAGGAGGTATTGGGTTCATCCATTGTGGTTGAAGAAGGGGAAACCCGGTGGAACATTCGACGTTATGCGTGAATTGAATATGTACCCAGAACGGTTTCAGAATTTTTATAGAATGTCTCGTGAGTGCTTCCATAAAAAATTTTCTGCCAGGCCTGGTCTTGGGCATTCCTATTGCAATAATCCGCACGATTGTAATCAAATAAACATGGGTATTTCCCAATTTCCTCACAAAATTCTATGTTGAACTCAATATCATCCCGCATTTTGAATCGGACAACGCGTTGGGCGAGGAACTGGCGTGTCCCTTCTTCTACGCCACAAGAGACGGCAAAGAGACGTGGCACGGGCGAGAGGGCAAATGCCCCCGCCACGTCACTTCTGTGTACATTGGACCATTTGTTTACATAGGAGAGACGCAGAAGGGACAAAGGTCCGCGCCACGTCTCTGCCCGAGTCCGTTCTGTGTGAATCGGGCCTTATCATCCGTATCTACATTATTTTTGGTCTAAAAAAGTAGTTTTTTCGCACACAGGCTCCATTTGGGTCCTAGCTGTGTCCCGAAACTTTGCAGCCCGATCGGAATAATATTATACCCATATATCGGTATATTATACCCAAGGGTGTTATGGGTGAAAAATGGGTGTAACCATGTTTTTTAGGACGAGGAGACGGAATATGAAGTCGGTTTGACCAGAGTGGAAAATTGAGGTTCTGAAAAAGTTTCAGCCTTAATTTTACATTAAATTTCGTCTAAAAAGTCGTTCCGCACACCGTTTGGGTCCCCATTTGGGAACATGTTTGGGTCCCCATTTGGGAACATGTTTGGGTCCCCATTTGGGAACATGTTTGGGTCCCCATTTGGGAACATGTTTGGGTCCTAGTTGTGCTCCGACGCTCGGTAGCGATCGGAAAACACCCAGGGGTGTTATGGGGGGGAAATGGGTGTAAACATAGGGGTTTCGAGTTTTTTTTGAGGTTTCAGTGAATATGAGCTTGTGAGGTATCGTTTTCCATGTTTTTTAGGGCGAGAAGACCGAATATGAAGTTGATTTTGGCCATAGAGTGAAGAATTGAGGTTGTAAAGAACTGTCGATCATTATCTGCTAGCAATACCAAATAAAAAACGAAATATAATAATGAACCACGTATTGGATTGTGAGTCAATTCCTACTAGATATATATTGCTGATATCTACCTGTATAGTCTATTTGTCCACTACTCCGGTTTGTTCCGGCAGTCTTTACCTGTGTTCGTTCAGTATAAACGTTATTATCGTATTCGCTGTTTCTCATTTCGCCTCCTCGCAAAAGGTTATGTGTGCCCAGAGTTTTTGCGTGCAAATCCGTAATTAACTGTTCTTTAGGTTTTATGGTGGGAAATCCGCAATTTTCCGCAGGAAGTGCGCTGTATTTGTGGCCCGGTGTATCCAGGCAGGCAGGAGAAGCGAAGCGCTAATGGCGAACAGACAAGAGCATGTTGGACATCATCTACGTGAAGCTGTTCGACGGAAAGGGGTTCACGTATTGGGAATTTCGGATAAGAATTGCACTGGAATGAAGCGGATGTTTAGAGGCTTTGAAGACCAAACCGACATCAATGACGAGCGATGATTATAATAAAATGGTTGAAATCTGGGAGGGGTATTGGAGGTTTACGCATTATTGCAGAAAAGAACGTGCCAGCTACCATGGATTTCGCTTCGAAGTATCATACGTTGCGATCACTCATTGTTTGCTTAATAGTAGACTCCAAATCATAATGTGGACAGCTATTTCTATCTGTTGATTTATGGGGACCTTTATAATTGATGCAGTATAGGTTTTCAGGTTTCTGACAGTCTTTACTCAAGGGTTGTTCACCACAAAGTTCGCATAATTCACGGCACTTTTGCAGTGTTTCTCTGTACGTCCATAGTAGACACTTGCGGCACTGTACCACACTCTGAATGTTTCATTACAACGTACACAGTGAATAATTACATAGGAAGGTAACAGCTGGCCTCTCATAGTGAAGAAAACTGTCTGGGTAGGTATAAAAAGTAGTCGCCATCTGATATTTTATCACCTGTCCTCCGATAATGCCCACGCAGTTCCAACATTACTCCTTTTATTACGGATTTTATTTCCTCATCAGTCAAACTTGTGTGCACCCCTCTAATTATCCATTTGCGTTTAATTGCATAGATAATTGCTTACTCTTTAAATGGATTGATTCTAATAATTTGCTGGCTGATCTAATGATTTGTTTCCTCTTGTGTCCATTTGGACTTTTTTTGCCAGCCCAAGTTGTTATTTTCTTTCTTCTGTTGACATTCCTGGTCAAACCATTCCTCGTTCTATAGCGGTGTTTTGCTTCCGAGTCTGCGAAGCAGCGGAAGCCTTGTGTTCACTTTCGTGAGCCAAAAAATTTTTGTCTTCAGAAATCAAAATTTCCACTTGCATTTTGCGTTTCAAAGCCTACTGAACAAATTTGGTTCCGTGTCTGTCGGTCTGTGAGTCTGTGGGTCTGTGAATCTGTGAGTCTGTGAGTCTGTGAGTCTGTGAGTCTGTGAGTCTGTCTGTCCGCATTTCCTTGTTACAGCCATAACTTCCACGATTTTGAATTGATTCAGCTCAAATTTTGAGGGATGGTGCGGATAAGGCCCCTTGAAGTCCCATACAAATTTCAACATGATTGATCCGGCGGTACGCCCTGCGCATGCGCTAACGTTAAATTCAACAAACACGCATAACTTTCACAATTTTGATTCAATTTCGCTCAAATTTTCAAGGGTTGTTTGGACAAGGTCTAGTGAGTTCCAGTATGCATTTCAGCATGATCGGACCCTCGGTGCGCTCTGCGCATGCGCTGGCGTGAAATAGATTCAATTTCCTTGTTACAGCCGTAGTAACCAAAGATTTCACCCAATTTCAATGTAATTCTCAGGGATTAAGCGGGTAGGGCCCATTGAGGTCCCATATAAATTTCAACATGATAGAGCCAGCGGTTCGCCCTGCGCATGCGCTAACGTGAAATTCTTCAAACACGCATAACTTTCGCATTTTTGTATAATGGACGTAATGTATTATGGACGTAATGTTATGTACCTAATATGTATATTTCATGTAATGTTATGTAATGTAATGTTATGTAATATGTATATTTCACGTTATGTAATGTTATGTAATGTAATGTAATGTTATGTTATTTTGCTTCCGAGTCTGTTCTATTTTATAATGGGTCACTCTGACATTGTGACGAGGAAGCTCCTGTGCCATCACCTTGGCAGTGTATTTTCTCCTAGGATCACTCAGCAGCTTATTGCAATGTCGTTTTTATATCATCCCGATCTTCCTCCGAAGTAGGTATCATGTGCATTTTCTGTATTCAGTTTATGGGCGAGGTGATTTTTAAATTCTCGCTGCTTACTGGGTAACTTGAGTTGTTCCACGTCCCATCTTTTTCTTTCGAAGAAACCTTTCTGCACTGCAAGAAGATGTCTGTAGATGATTTTTAGAATAAAGAGTCACAGTTCGGACCAAGGAAGGCAGTACATTCATCATTCCCGAAGCGTGTCGGGGCGACACCAACACATGATCAGTTTGACTGATCCCTCTACGGACTTTTCCATGGGTCTTAGTGTATGTCCTTGTGCCGAAATAATGTGCTCTTTATTTCGAAACCGTGGTCTGAAGCAAATTGTGCCAGGAACCTTCCGTTGCAATTATTGTCGTGTAAACTTCCCCCACCCCTCCCAAGAATTCTTCCTTCCCTATCTGAGCATTGAAATCACCAAGCATGACTGTTTTTGGTGATTTTATAGAAACTTGTTGAGATTTAGGGCGACTTTCATTCCGACCTTTGGCAATTTTTGACCCAGAAGGAATTTGATGAAAATGTAGACTGAGCTGGAGATCTTGACTCCAACTTTCATTTTTCAAACGAGATCCCTATTGTAGTGGATCTTTGAACAAAATGTATTGCAATGGGCCTGGAATGTTTACTACTTTGAAAATATTTATCCAAAAAAATCCATTTTGGGACTTTATGATTCTCGTCCTCAGGTTCAAAATTTCGCCAACCCACTATTTTTACTACAAAAATGTCTATTTTGGTCATAACCAACAACATTTATTATTATTATTATTATTATTATTATTATTATTATTATTATTATTATTATTAGTATTCAAATGGTGGTGGTTTTTTTCTAATTGGAAATAAGCGGTTCACAGAGCGTTCAAGTTTTCTGCCTTCGAAAACCAAGGAAAAACCTGGTTGAAGTTTATGGATTCTTATTCGCATCCATGCAATAAGAGAAGAGAAGTAAGTAGGCAATTGTAAGAGGACAAACCATTCTCCATCCGTTGTACCATTGCTCCAGCTCTTGAGTTGTTCAACATCATCTTGTTCATCTTCTGTTTGTCCAGTAAATGCACTCATTGCCGATTTGTTTGTTATTTTCAATAATGCACCTTTAGAAACGACCAAGGAAAAAAAAGGATCCCCCCCCCCCCCATTCATGGTTTAGTTTTAAGGGACGTAAAATACGAATATCAAATTTAAAAAATTCCGTCCGTCCGCCGTACGCCGTCCGGCTTTTTCCTTAGTTCCCGTGAACCAAAATTCACGAAATTTGGTATGTGGGTCCCGTTTGGGCTCTAGTCGTCCTCGAACCTGGGCGTTAAGGGGTGAAAAATAGGGGTTGAAATATCCAGAGTATCCATATCTCGGAAAATCGTATTTTGAGTTGTGGGTTTTCTTGCATTTTTAATTTGAATCTGCCCTAAAGAGCAGCGTGCATGCAGGCATCAACCTGGATTGAGCTGAGTGGGAATCCCATGTTGAAGGTCGCAGGCTCAAATTCCAGCCGGGACCAAAAAATTTTTTCACTCTCATGAACAATTTATCTTCAGAACTCCATCTGAATTTTGCCATTTTACATACTACTTTTTATGAAACTGTAATTCCTGGGCCGGCTCCAGAACTCGATTTAGGACTTTCCTGGGGGGAGCTCGAGGACAGGTCACAGAAAACAGTGATCTACGCAGAAGGGGCATCTATAAAGTACATAATAAGCCGTTGCGTAATAATTTGCAGCGTCATTAGATTAGATGGTACCGGCTTCATTTTCGGTCTAAGAAAGTCGTTCCTTCGCACACAAGCTCCATTTGGGCCCTAGTTGTGTCCCGAAACTTTTCAGCCCGATCGGAATATATCCAGGGAGGTTTTGAGGTATCGTTTTCCATGGTTATGGAGACGAGAACACCGAATATGAAGTCGATTTTTACCAACGACTGGAAAATTGAGGTTCTACCAAATAATCAGCTCCCAAAATTGATTTTTAATGAGTCAAAAACCTGGGAAATCGTCTGAAATCACCATCAATTCGTATAATAACACTAGAAAAAGTGTCAACACGTGGATCAAGACGATTAAATGGCACGCACTAACAATGATCAAAGATCATTTGAAAAAACGCTGCAAAGTCCTTGTCACATGGGTTTATTATTCTACTGGACATACCTACAGAAATGCTGGCTGTTCATTAATTGTTGCTTTCATGTGATATAATTGAAATAGCTATTTCTGGTGGTTTCCACCAATTTTGGCCCCCAAAACTTGAATTAGGTTAGCTCCTTCTTTTTTTTTTTTTTTTCAAATTATCATTGATCATTCGTGGTGAAACGATAGGTACCTCAAAAGCTCATTACTAACATGTTACTAAAACACAAAAAGTACCTATTGTTTGGTTTATTATTCTATAAATAATACACCTATGTAATCAGTCAGTAAAAATTTTTTATAAAACCACCTCAATTTTTTTTCTTTTCCGTTTCAAGGTGCGTCGATTCCAAAAATGCAACGTCCGTCCGCCGTCCGCCGTATCACGTGTACAGGCTTCATTTTCGGTCTAAAAAAGTCGTTTTTTCGCACACATGCTCTATTTAGGCCCTAGTTGTGTCCCGAAACTTTTCAGCCCGATTGGAATATACCCAGGGGTGTTATGGGTGAAAATGTGTATAAAAATAGGTACTTTTTGTGTTTTAGTAACATATTAGTAAAATGAGCTTTTGTGTTATCGATTTCCATGTTTTTGGGGACGAGAAGACCGAATATGAACGATTTTGACAAAAAAGTGGAAAATTGAGGTCGTACCAGATGTTCAGCTCCCAAAATTGATTTTTTATGTGTCAAAAACCTGGGAAATCGTCTGAAATCACCATCGACTTGTAGAATAACACTAGGGAAAGTGTCAACACATGGATCAAGACGATTAAATGCCACTACCAATGATCAAAGATAATTTGAAAAAAAAAAGGCGTACTTACCTAATTCAAGTTTTGGGGGCCAAAATTGGTGGAAACCACCGGAAAAAGCTATTTCAATTATTTTACATGAAAGAAACAATAAATGAACAGCCAACATTTCTGTACGTATGTCCAATAGAATAATAAACCCATGTGACAAGGACTTTGCAGCGTTTTATCCCTCAAATTATCTTTGATCATTGGTAGTGCCATTTAATCGTCTTGATCCACGTGTTGACACTTTTCCCAGTGTTATTATACAAATTGATGGTGATTTCAGACGATTTCCCAGGTTTTTGACTCATAAAAAATCAATTTTGGGAGCTGAACATTTGGTAAAACCTCGATTTTCCACTCTTTTGTCAAAATCGACTTCATATTCGGTCTTCTCGTCCCCAAAATCATGGAAAGCGATACCTCAAAACCTCATGTTACTAACATGTTGGTAAAACACAAAAAGTACCTATTTTTACACACAATTTCACTAATAACATCCCTGGATATATTCCGATCGGGCTGAAAAGTTTCGGGACACAACTAGGGCCCAAATGGAGCATGTGTGCGAAGGAACGACTTTTTTAGACCGAAAATGAAGCCGGTAGGTACACGTGATACGGCGGACGGCGTACGGCGGACGGACATTGCATTTTGATTTTATTATACTGTGAATAATACACCTATGTATTCGCTCAACAAAAAATTTTTATAACACCCCCTCAAAATTTTTTCTTTTCCGTTTCAAGGTGCGTAGATTCCTAAAATGCAATGTCCGTCCGCCGTACGCCGTATCACATGTACCGGCCTCATTTTCGATCTAAAAAATTCGTTCTTTCGCACACATGCTCCATTTGCGCCCTAGTTGTGTCCCGAAACTTTTCAGCCCGATCGGAATATACCCGGGGGTGTTATGAGTGAAAATGTGTGTAAAAATAGGTACTTTTTGTCGTTTAGTAACATATTAGTAAAATGAGCATTTGAGGTATCGTTTTCCATGTTTTGGGGGATGAGAAGACCGAATATGAAGTCGATTTTGACCAAGGAGTTTGAAAATTGAGGTTGTACCAGATTTCAGCTCCCAAATGTTTTTGTTGAATGAGTCAAAAACCTGGGAAATCGTCTGAAATCACCATCAGTTTGTATAATAACACTAGGAAAAGTGTCAACACGTGGATCAAGGCCATTAAATGGCGCTATCTATGATCAAAGATAATTTGAAAAAATTTAAAAAAAAAGGATCGTAGTAGATACCTAATTCAAGTTTTGGGGGCCAAAATTGATGAAAACCACCAGAAATAGCTATTTCAATTATTTTACATGAAAGCAACAATAAATGAACAGCCAGCATTTCTGTAGGTATGTCCAGTAGAATAATAAACCCATGTGACATGGACTTTGCAGCGTTTTTATACATATTTTCACTCATAACACCCCTGGGTATATTCCGATTGGGCTGCAAAGTTTCGGGACACAACTAGGGCCCAAATGGAGCATGTGTGCGAAAGAACGAATTTTTTAGACCGAAAATGATGCCTGTACACGTGATACGGCGGACGGCGTACGGCGTACGGCGGACGGACGTTGCATTTTGGTTTATTATTCTGTGAATAATACACCTATGTATTCGGTCAGCAAAAAATTTTTATAACACCCCCTCAAAATTTTTTCTTTTCCGTTTCAAGGTGCGTAGATTCCAAAAATGTAATGTCCGTCCGCCGTCCGCCATACGCCGTCCACCGTATCGCTTGTACAGGCTTCATTTTCGGTCTAAAAAAGTCGCTCTTTCGCACACATGCTCTATTTGGGCCCTAGTTGTGTCCCGAAACTTTTCAACCCATTCGGAATATACCCAGGGGTGTTATGAGTGAAAATGTGTGTGAAAATAGGTATTTTTTGCGTTTTAGCAACATGTCAGTAACATGAGCTTCTGAGATATCATTTCCCATGTTTTTGGGGACGACAAGACCGAATATGAAGTTGATTTTGACCTAAGAGTGGAAAATTGAGTTCTACCAAATGTTCAGCTCCCAAAATTGATTTTTTATGAGTGAAAAAAGGTGGTAAATCGTCTGAAATCACCATAAATTTTTATAATAACACTGGAAAAAGTGTCAACACGTGGATCCAGACGTTTAAATGGCACTACCAATTATCAATGATTTGGGATCTACGCACCGTGAAACATAAAAGGAAAAATTTTGAGGGGGTGTTAAAAAAATTGTTTGCTGAGCGAAAACATAGGTGTATTATTCGCAGAATAATAAACAAAACGTATGGTGTCACCTCCCCATCCCCCCTCCCTCCACCAAGGTAATCGAGTGGCCCCTGAGGGTGTGTACCAAATTTCAATCCTCGAGACCATCAGGTGCAGGTTTTTATAAAACCCCCTCGAAAATCCTCCTTTTTCGTTTATTATTCCGCGAATAATACACCTATGTATTCGCTCAGCAAACAAACTTTATAACACCCCCTAACATTTTTTCTTTTCCGTTTCAATGTGCGTAGATTCAGAAAATGCAATGTCCGTCCGTCGTATCACGTGTAAAGGCTTCATTTTCGGTCTAAAAAAGTCGTTCTTTCGCACACATGCCCCATTTGGGCCCAAGTTGTGTCCCGAAACTTTTCAGCCCGATCGGAATATACCCAGGGGTGTCATGAGTAAAATGTGCACAAAAATAGGTACTTTTTGTGTTTTAGTAACATGTTAGTAACATGAGCTTTTAAGGTATCGCTTTCCATGTTTTTGGGGACGAGAAGACCGAATATGAAGTCGATCTTGACCAAAGAGTGGAAAATCGAGGTTCTACCAAATGTTCAGCTCCCAAAATTGATTTTTTATGAATCAAAAACCTGGGAAATCGTCTGAAATCACCATCAATTTGTATGATAACACTAGAAAAAGTGTCAAGACGTGGATCAAGACGGTTAACTGGCACTACCAATGATCAAAGATAATTTGGGGGAAAAAAGGAGCGTACCTAATTTGTGTTTTGGGGGCCAGAATTGGCTGAAACCATCATAAATAGCTTTTTCAATTATTTCATATGATAGAAACAATAAATGAACAGCCAACATTTCTGCAGGCATGTCCAAGATAATAATAAACTCATGTGACAAGGAATTTGCAGATGGGGGTTCCCAGATGGGGGCCCAAACTGTGTGAGGAAGAACAACGATTTTAGACCAAAATTTAACGTAAATTTAAGACTGAAACTTCGTTAGAACCCCAATTTTCCTTTCTTTGGTCAAAGTTGACACCATATTCGATCTTCTCGTCTTAAAAAATATGGAAAACGATACCTCAAAAGCTCATTTTAATAAAACACAAAAAATACCTATTTGTATACCCATTTTTCACTAATAACACCCCATATCCCCCCATAACCCCATATTCCGATCTGGCTGCAAAGTTTCGGTACACAACTAGGGCCGAAATGGAGCATGTGTGCAAAAGAACGACTTTTTTAGACGAAAAATGAAGCCGGTTCACGAGATACGGCGGACGGCGTACGGCGGACGGACATCGCATTTTTGGAGTCGACGCACCTTGAAACGGAAAACAAAAAATTTTGAGGGGGTGTTATAAAAATTTTTTGCTGAGGGAATACATAGGTGTATTATTCACAGAATAATAAACCAAAACCTCCTCAGCCGCAAAATGGATTGATATAGATTTTGCCCGTCATAATAACATGCTCGGTGCATCGCACCTCGCTCTTGCATGTGAATATAGAAACCTGTTCTTCCCCCTAAACCTTGAAATTTCTTTCAACGTTTAGGTTGAAATTTCTTGCCATGTATACCGAGGGACAGTTTTCCTTTCATACACTGGCTTTTGAGATATTGTTTTTTTTTTACTATGTAACTTACATAGTACTTTCATGTAACTTTCATGGTAGTTTTGAGATATTTTACTTTACTATGAGACCCTTATCATTTTTATATTCACTTTATATTCATTTTTTCCGCTGATTAGAATGACTTAAGAAAGATTGGAATGATTAGAAAGAAATAAGAAATAACGCTGTTCGGCGGGGGCTTTTTGACTGCATCAATAGGCACATCCAACAGCGAGGTGCAAAGAACCGAGAATCCTATGTTTGTGGTTAAAACAGATATCAATCCTTTTTGCGGCTGAGGAGGTTTTTGTACCAGGAAATTTTTACAACAGGGTTGATGTGGTGGGGGGGGGGGGGGGGGTTATATCTACCTAAGTAAAAAAAGATTTTGATACATCATCAATATTGGGTGTCGGTTCGATAATTATGAATTGACAGGATCACATCCGTCACCAGAGGCGCTCCAGTGAATATAAGGGACAACCCATTTTGCAGTCATCGCGACCTCGATCAGCCAGGAAATACCTACATACCCGAAGTAAAAGTTATTTTAAAAAAGTGGAGTTTCAGAGCGTTGGAAAGTCGTCGAGACACGCAGCACGTGAAATATGAACGTTCTCGAGTGAACAAGGGAAGAGCAAACTCACCTGCATTGAAAGTGGGTGTTTGACACGCAGAGCTGGATGCACTCCTGACGAGATGCGGCAGGAAGTATCGTTGGGTTGCCGACGGGCAGCTCCGAGTTCCTGAAGAGTTCGGCTGCCCAAGGCTGACGACAGCCTTTGACGCAGAACTTCTCACCCAGCGTTCCCCCAACTTCCTGCCCCTCGTGGTCTGAAACCCAAAGCATAGGCACCACAATAACAGATCAAAATCACAAGAAATTGTCTTAAGCAACTCCCAAAAAATGACAATAGAGAAAGCATATGATCTAGGGACGCGAGAGCGTCCAGCCCGCCAAGAAAATCAAACCTGCCAACAGCGACGAAGACACCGTTTACACGACATGAAATTAGCCTCAGAACTCATGCAGCTGGTTAGGGAGGGTCCTCACCTACAGAGGCTTCATTTCGAATTTCATGCTCTTAGGTCAAATAGGAATGAAATTAGCTTCAGGGCTCAATCAGTTGATTAGGGAGGGTCCTCACCTCGTCATTCTTACTCACCAGTCCTACAGAGGCTTCATTTCGAATTTCATCCTCCTAGGTCAAACAGGAATGAAATTAGCCTCAGAACTCATACAGCTGATTAGGTAGGGTCCTCATCCCGTCATTCTTACTCACCAGTCCTACAGAGACTTCGTTTCGAATTTCATCCTCTTAGGTCAAACAGGAATGAAATTAGCCTCAGGGCTCAATCAGTTGATTAGGGAGGGTCCTCACATACAGAGGCTTTATTTCGAATTGCATCCTCTTAGGTCAAACAGGAATGAAATCAGCCTCAGGGCTCAATCAGTTGATTAGGTAGGATCCTCATCTCGTCATTCTTCCTCACCAGTCCTACAGAGGCTTCATTTCGAATTTCATCCTCAAAGGGTCAAACAAGAATGAAATTAGCCTCAGGGCTCAATCAGTTGATTAGGGAGGGTCCTCACCTCGTCATTCTTACTCACCAGTCCTACAGAGGCTTCATTTCGAATTTCATCCTCTTAGGTCGAACAGGAATGAAATTAGCCTCAGGGCTCAATCAGTTGATTAGGTAGGATCCTCATCTCGTCATTCTTACTCACCAGTCCTACAGAGGCTTCATTTCGAATTTCATCCTCTTAGGTCAAACAGGAATGAAATTAGCCTCAGGGCTCAATCAGTTGATTAGGGAGGGTCCTCACCTCCTCATTCTTACTCACCAGTCCTACAGAGGCTTCATTTCGAATTTCATCCTATTAGGTCAAACAGGAATGAAATTAGCCTCAGGGCTCAATCAGTTGATTAGGGAGGGTCCTCATCTCGTCATTCTTACTCACCAGTCCTACAGAGGCTCCACTGCGATTTTCATCCTCTTAGGTCAAACAGGAGTGAAATTAGCCTCAGAACTCATGCAGCTGATTAGGGAGGGTCCTCACCTACTACAGAGGCTTCATTCGAATTTCATCATCTTCGGTCAAACAGGAATCAAATTAGCCTCTGGGCTCAATCAGTTGATTCGGTAGGATCCTCATCTCGTCATTCTTACTCACCAGTCCTACAGAGGCTTCATTTCAAATTTCATCCTCTTAGGTCAAACAGGAATGAAATTAGCCTCAGGGCTCAATCAGTTGATTAGGGAGGGTCCTCACCTCGTCATTCATACTCACCAGTCCTACAGAGGCTTCATTCGAATTTCATCATCTTCGGTCAAACAGGAATGAAATTAGCCTCTGGGCTCAATCAGTTGATTAGGTAGGATCCTCATCTCGTCATTCTTACTCACCAGTCCTACAGAGGCTTCATTTCAAATTTCATCCTCTTAGGTCAAACAGGAATGAAATTAGCCTCAGGGCTCAATCAGTTGATTCGGTAGGATCCTCATCTCGTCATTCTTCCTCACCAGTCCTACAGAGGCTTCATTTCGAATTTTATCCTCTTAGGTCAAACAGGAATGAAATTAGCCTCAGGGCTCAATCAGTTGATGCGGTAGTATCCACACATCGTCATTCTTCCTCACCAGTCCTACAGAGGCTTTATTTCGAATTTCATCCCCTTAGATCAAACAGGAATGAAATTAGCCTCAGGGCTCAATCAGTTGATTAGGTAGGGTCCTCATCTCGTCATTCTTACTCACCAGTCCTAGAGAGACTTCGTTTCGAATTTCATCCTCTTAGGTCAAACAGGAATGAAATTAGCCTCAGAACTCATGCAGCTGATTAGGGAGGGTCCTCACCTACAGAGGCCTTATTTCGAATTGCATCCTCTTAGGTCAAACAGGAATGAAATCAGCCTCAGGGCTCAATCAGTTGATTAGGTAGGGTCCTCACCTCGTCATTCTTACTCACCAGTTCTACAGAGGCTTCATTTCGAATTTCATCCTCTTAGGTCAAACAGGAATGAAATCAGCCTCAGGGCTCAATCAGTTGACGAGGTAGGGTCCTCATCTCGTCATTCTTCCTCACCAGTCCTACAGAGGCTTCATTTCGAATTTCATCCTCTTAGGTCAAACAGGAATGAAATTAGCCTCAGGGCTCAATCAGTTGATTAGGGAGGGTCCTCACCTCGTCATTCTTACTCACCAGTCCTACAGAGGCTTCATTTCGATTTTCATCCTCTTAGGTCAAACAGGAATGAAATCAGCCTCAGGGCTCAATCAGTTGATTAGGTAGGGTCCTCATCCCGTCATTCTTACTCACCAGTCCTACAGAGACTTCGTTTCGAATTTCATCCTCTTAGGTCAAACAGGAATGAAATTAGCCTCAGGGCTCAATCAGTTGATTAGGGAGGGTCCTCACATACAGAGGCTTTATTTCGAATTGCATCCTCTTAGGTCAAACAGGAATGAAATCAGCCTCAGGGCTCAATCAGTTGATTAGGTAGGATCCTCATCTCGTCATTCTTCCTCACCAGTCCTACAGAGGCTTCATTTCGAATTTCATCCTCAAAGGGTCAAACAAGAATGAAATTAGCCTCAGGGCTCAATCAGTTGATTAGGGAGGGTCCTCACCTCGTCATTCTTACTCACCAGTCCTACAGAGGCTTCATTTCGAATTTCATCCTCTTAGGTCGAACAGGAATGAAATTAGCCTCAGGGCTCAATCAGTTGATTAGGTAGGATCCTCATCTCGTCATTCTTACTCACCAGTCCTACAGAGGCTTCATTTCGAATTTCATCCTCTTAGGTCAAACAGGAATGAAATTAGCCTCAGGGCTCAATCAGTTGATTAGGGAGGGTCCTCACCTCCTCATTCTTACTCACCAGTCCTACAGAGGCTTCATTTCGACTTTCATCCTATTAGGTCAAACAGGAATGAAATTAGCCTCAGGGCTCAATCAGTTGATTAGGGAGGGTCCTCATCTCGTCATTCTTACTCACCAGTCCTACAGAGGCTCCACTGCGATTTTCATCCTCTTAGGTCAAACAGGAGTGAAATTAGCCTCAGAACTCATGCAGCTGATTAGGGAGGGTCCTCACCTACTACAGAGGCTTCATTCGAATTTCATCATCTTCGGTCAAACAGGAATCAAATTAGCCTCTGGGCTCAATCAGTTGATTCGGTAGGATCCTCATCTCGTCATTCTTACTCACCAGTCCTACAGAGGCTTCATTTCAAATTTCATCCTCTTAGGTCAAACAGGAATGAAATTAGCCTCAGGGCTCAATCAGTTGATTAGGGAGGGTCCTCACCTCGTCATTCATACTCACCAGTCCTACAGAGGCTTCATTCGAATTTCATCATCTTCGGTCAAACAGGAATGAAATTAGCCTCTGGGCTCAATCAGTTGATTAGGTAGGATCCTCATCTCGTCATTCTTACTCACCAGTCCTACAGAGGCTTCATTTCAAATTTCATCCTCTTAGGTCAAACAGGAATGAAATTAGCCTCAGGGCTCAATCAGTTGATTCGGTAGGATCCTCATCTCGTCATTCTTCCTCACCAGTCCTACAGAGGCTTCATTTCGAATTTTATCCTCTTAGGTCAAACAGGAATGAAATTAGCCTCAGGGCTCAATCAGTTGATGCGGTAGTATCCACACATCGTCATTCTTCCTCACCAGTCCTACAGAGGC
The DNA here is from genome assembly GCA_954871275.1 of Leptopterna dolabrata. Taxonomy (NCBI): domain Eukaryota; kingdom Metazoa; phylum Arthropoda; class Insecta; order Hemiptera; family Miridae; genus Leptopterna; species Leptopterna dolabrata. The sequence continues at coordinate 153,751,263 of OX940974.1, forward strand.
TTTATTTCGAATTTCATCCCCTTAGATCAAACAGGAATGAAATTAGCCTCAGGGCTCAATCAGTTGATTAGGTAGGGTCCTCATCTCGTCATTCTTACTCACCAGTCCTAGAGAGACTTCGTTTCGAATTTCATCCTCTTAGGTCAAACAGGAATGAAATTAGCCTCAGAACTCATGCAGCTGATTAGGGAGGGTCCTCACCTACAGAGGCCTTATTTCGAATTGCATCCTCTTAGGTCAAACAGGAATGAAATCAGCCTCAGGGCTCAATCAGTTGATTAGGTAGGGTCCTCACCTCGTCATTCTTACTCACCAGTTCTACAGAGGCTTCATTTCGAATTTCATCCTCTTAGGTCAAACAGGAATGAAATCAGCCTCAGGGCTCAATCAGTTGACGAGGTAGGGTCCTCATCTCGTCATTCTTCCTCACCAGTCCTACAGAGGCTTCATTTCGAATTTCATCCTCTTAGGTCAAACAGGAATGAAATTAGCCTCAGGGCTCAATCAGTTGATTAGGGAGGGTCCTCACCTCGTCATTCTTACTCACCAGTCCTACAGAGGCTTCATTTCGATTTTCATCCTCTTAGGTCAAACAGGAATGAAATCAGCCTCAGGGCTCAATCAGTTGACGAGGTAGGGTCCTCATCTCGTCATTCTTAATCACCAGTACTACAGAGGCACCACTGTGAATTTCATCATCGTAGGTCAAACAGGAATGAAATTAGCCTCAGGGCTCAATCAGTTGACGAGGTAGGGTCCTCATCCCGTCATTCTTCCTCACCAGTCCTACAGAGGCTTCATTTCGAATTTCATCCTCTTCGGTCAAACAGGAATGAAATTAGCCTCAGGGCTCAATCAGTTGATTAGGGAGGGTCCTCACCTCGTCATTCTTACTCACCAGTCCTACAGAGGCTTCATTTCGAATTTCATCCTCTTAGGTCAAACAGGAATGAAATTAGCCTCAGGGCTCAATCAGTTGATTAGGTAGGATCCTCACCTCGTCATTCTTACTCACCAGTTCTACAGAGGCTTCATTTCGAATTTCATCCTCTTAGGTCAAACAGGAATGAAATTAGCCTCAGGGCTCAATCAGTTGATTAGCTAGGATCCTCACCTCGTCATTCTTACTCACCAGTTCTACAGAGGCTTCATTTCGAATTTCATCCTCTTAGGTCAAACAGGAATGAAATTAGCCTCAGGGCTCAATCAGTTGATTAGGGAGGGTCCTCATCTTGTCATTCTTACTCACCAGTCCTACAGAGGCTCCACTGCGATTTTCATCCTCTTAGGTCAAACAGGAATGAAATCAGCCTCAGGGCTCAATCAGTTGATTAGGGAGGGTCCTCATATCGTCATTCTTACTCACCAGCCCTACAGAGGCTCCACTGCGATTTTCATCCTCTTAGGTCAAACAGGAATGAAATCAGCCTCAGGGCTCAATCAGTTGACGAGGTAGGGTCCTCATCTCGTCATTCTTAATCACCAGTACTACAGAGGCACCACTGTGAATTTCATCATCGTAGGTCAAACAGGAATGAAATTAGCCTCAGGGCTCAATCAGTTGACGAGGTAGGGTCCTCATCCCGTCATTCTTCCTCACCAGTCCTACAGAGGCTTCATTTCGAATTTCATCCTCTTCGGTCAAACAGGAATGAAATTAGCCTCAGGGCTCAATCAGTTGATTAGGGAGGGTCCTCACCTCGTCATTCTTACTCACCAGTCCTACAGAGGCTTCATTTCGAATTTCATCCTCTTAGGTCAAACAGGAATGAAATTAGCCTCAGGGCTCAATCAGTTGATTAGGTAGGATCCTCACCTCGTCATTCTTACTCACCAGTTCTACAGAGGCTTCATTTCGAATTTCATCCTCTTAGGTCAAACAGGAATGAAATTAGCCTCAGGGCTCAATCAGTTGATTAGGTAGGGTCCTCACCTCGTCATTCTTACTCACCAGTCCTACAGAGGCTTCATTTCGAATTTCATCCTCTTAGGTCAAACAGGAATGAAATTAGCCTCAGGGCTCAATCAGTTGATTAGGTAGGATCCTCACCTCGTCATTCTTACTCACCAGTTCTACAGAGGCTTCATTTCGAATTTCATCCTCTTAGGTCAAACAGGAATGAAATTAGCCTCAGGGCTCAATCAGTTGATTAGCTAGGATCCTCACCTCGTCATTCTTACTCACCAGTCCTACAGAGGCTCCACTGCGATTTTCATCCTCTTAGGTCAAACAGGAATGAAATCAGCCTCAGGGCTCAATCAGTTGATTAGGGAGGGTCCTCACCTCCTCATTCTTACTCACCAGTCCTACAGAGGCTTCATTTCGAATTTCATCCTATTAGGTCAAACAGGAATGAAATTAGCCTCAGGGCTCAATCAGTTGATTAGGGAGGGTCCTCATCTCGTCATTCTTACTCACCAGTCCTACAGAGGCTCCACTGCGATTTTCATCCTCTTAGGTCAAACAGGAGTGAAATTAGCCTCAGAACTCATGCAGCTGATTAGGGAGGGTCCTCACCTACTACAGAGGCTTCATTCGAATTTCATCATCTTCGGTCAAACAGGAATCAAATTAGCCTCTGGGCTCAATCAGTTGATTCGGTAGGATCCTCATCTCGTCATTCTTACTCACCAGTCCTACAGAGGCTTCATTTCAAATTTCATCCTCTTAGGTCAAACAGGAATGAAATTAGCCTCAGGGCTCAATCAGTTGATTAGGGAGGGTCCTCACCTCGTCATTCATACTCACCAGTCCTACAGAGGCTTCATTCGAATTTCATCATCTTCGGTCAAACAGGAATGAAATTAGCCTCTGGGCTCAATCAGTTGATTAGGTAGGATCCTCATCTCGTCATTCTTACTCACCAGTCCTACAGAGGCTTCATTTCAAATTTCATCCTCTTAGGTCAAACAGGAATGAAATTAGCCTCAGGGCTCAATCAGTTGATTCGGTAGGATCCTCATCTCGTCATTCTTCCTCACCAGTCCTACAGAGGCTTCATTTCGAATTTTATCCTCTTAGGTCAAACAGGAATGAAATTAGCCTCAGGGCTCAATCAGTTGATGCGGTAGTATCCACACATCGTCATTCTTCCTCACCAGTCCTACAGAGGCTTTATTTCGAATTTCATCCCCTTAGATCAAACAGGAATGAAATTAGCCTCAGGGCTCAATCAGTTGATTAGGTAGGGTCCTCATCTCGTCATTCTTACTCACCAGTCCTAGAGAGACTTCGTTTCGAATTTCATCCTCTTAGGTCAAACAGGAATGAAATTAGCCTCAGAACTCATGCAGCTGATTAGGGAGGGTCCTCACCTACAGAGGCCTTATTTCGAATTGCATCCTCTTAGGTCAAACAGGAATGAAATCAGCCTCAGGGCTCAATCAGTTGATTAGGTAGGGTCCTCACCTCGTCATTCTTACTCACCAGTTCTACAGAGGCTTCATTTCGAATTTCATCCTCTTAGGTCAAACAGGAATGAAATCAGCCTCAGGGCTCAATCAGTTGACGAGGTAGGGTCCTCATCTCGTCATTCTTCCTCACCAGTCCTACAGAGGCTTCATTTCGAATTTCATCCTCTTAGGTCAAACAGGAATGAAATTAGCCTCAGGGCTCAATCAGTTGATTAGGGAGGGTCCTCACCTCGTCATTCTTACTCACCAGTCCTACAGAGGCTTCATTTCGATTTTCATCCTCTTAGGTCAAACAGGAATGAAATCAGCCTCAGGGCTCAATCAGTTGACGAGGTAGGGTCCTCATCTCGTCATTCTTAATCACCAGTACTACAGAGGCACCACTGTGAATTTCATCATCGTAGGTCAAACAGGAATGAAATTAGCCTCAGGGCTCAATCAGTTGACGAGGTAGGGTCCTCATCCCGTCATTCTTCCTCACCAGTCCTACAGAGGCTTCATTTCGAATTTCATCCTCTTCGGTCAAACAGGAATGAAATTAGCCTCAGGGCTCAATCAGTTGATTAGGGAGGGTCCTCACCTCGTCATTCTTACTCACCAGTCCTACAGAGGCTTCATTTCGAATTTCATCCTCTTAGGTCAAACAGGAATGAAATTAGCCTCAGGGCTCAATCAGTTGATTAGGTAGGATCCTCACCTCGTCATTCTTACTCACCAGTTCTACAGAGGCTTCATTTCGAATTTCATCCTCTTAGGTCAAACAGGAATGAAATTAGCCTCAGGGCTCAATCAGTTGATTAGCTAGGATCCTCACCTCGTCATTCTTACTCACCAGTTCTACAGAGGCTTCATTTCGAATTTCATCCTCTTAGGTCAAACAGGAATGAAATTAGCCTCAGGGCTCAATCAGTTGATTAGGGAGGGTCCTCATCTTGTCATTCTTACTCACCAGTCCTACAGAGGCTCCACTGCGATTTTCATCCTCTTAGGTCAAACAGGAATGAAATCAGCCTCAGGGCTCAATCAGTTGATTAGGGAGGGTCCTCATATCGTCATTCTTACTCACCAGCCCTACAGAGGCTCCACTGCGATTTTCATCCTCTTAGGTCAAACAGGAATGAAATCAGCCTCAGGGCTCAATCAGTTGACGAGGTAGGGTCCTCATCTCGTCATTCTTAATCACCAGTACTACAGAGGCACCACTGTGAATTTCATCATCGTAGGTCAAACAGGAATGAAATTAGCCTCAGGGCTCAATCAGTTGACGAGGTAGGGTCCTCATCCCGTCATTCTTCCTCACCAGTCCTACAGAGGCTTCATTTCGAATTTCATCCTCTTCGGTCAAACAGGAATGAAATTAGCCTCAGGGCTCAATCAGTTGATTAGGGAGGGTCCTCACCTCGTCATTCTTACTCACCAGTCCTACAGAGGCTTCATTTCGAATTTCATCCTCTTAGGTCAAACAGGAATGAAATTAGCCTCAGGGCTCAATCAGTTGATTAGGTAGGATCCTCACCTCGTCATTCTTACTCACCAGTTCTACAGAGGCTTCATTTCGAATTTCATCCTCTTAGGTCAAACAGGAATGAAATTAGCCTCAGGGCTCAATCAGTTGATTAGGTAGGGTCCTCACCTCGTCATTCTTACTCACCAGTCCTACAGAGGCTTCATTTCGAATTTCATCCTCTTAGGTCAAACAGGAATGAAATTAGCCTCAGGGCTCAATCAGTTGATTAGGTAGGATCCTCACCTCGTCATTCTTACTCACCAGTTCTACAGAGGCTTCATTTCGAATTTCATCCTCTTAGGTCAAACAGGAATGAAATTAGCCTCAGGGCTCAATCAGTTGATTAGCTAGGATCCTCACCTCGTCATTCTTACTCACCAGTCCTACAGAGGCTCCACTGCGATTTTCATCCTCTTAGGTCAAACAGGAATGAAATCAGCCTCAGGGCTCAATCAGTTGATTAGGGAGGGTCCTCATCTCGTCATTCTTACTCACCAGCCCTACAGAGGCTCCACTGCGATTTTCATCCTCTTAGGTCAAACAGGAATGAAATCAGCCTCAGGGCTCAATCAGTTGACGAGGTAGGGTCCTCATCTCGTCATTCTTAATCACCAGTACTACAGAGGCACCACTGTGAATTTCATCATCGTAGGTCAAACAGGAATGAAATTAGCCTCAGGGCTCAATCAGTTGACGAGGTAGGGTCCTCATCTCGTCATTCTTCCTCACCAGTCCTACAGAGGCTTCATTTCGAGTTTCATCCTGTTAGGTCAAACAGGAATGAAATTAGCCTCAGGGCTCAATCAGTTGATTAGGGAGGGTCCTCACCTCCTCATTCTTACTCACCAGTCCTACAGAGGCTTCATTTCGATTTTCATCCTCTTAGGTCAAACAGGAATGAAATTAGCCTCAGGGCTCAATCAGTTGACTATGTAGGGTCTTCATCTCGTCATTCTTACTCAACAGTACTACTGAGGCTCCACTGTGAATTTCATCATCGTAGGTCAAAGCAGGAGTTAAATTAGCCTCACGGCTAATCTAGTAGCCTAGTATTCGCCTTCAGAAATAGCTACCTTGCATTTTAGGACATATCGGGTGTACGGAAATCAGTACTGTTTATCGGTAGTGCGTTACACTTCTTTGTGTCGGTCGTAAATTTTTGATAGTAGCCCAAAAACGGCCCCATGTTAATATGGACTTTTTGAAACTTTGTCTATTTCCACTAAGAACATAAAATACGATGTTATACCGGTTTTGGAGATCAAACCATCGGCAGCCACAAACAATATACTTGGTTATTTTCATTTCACCAGAATTCGTCGAGGTATTTGTTTTCTGCCATGAAATACCAAATCGTTGTCATAGACCCTGTATGTGTGTGTGTGGGGGGGGGGGGGGGGGTTGTAGAGGGGGAGTAGTGGGGAAGGTGAATGTCTCTGGGTTTGCCGTTCGTATTTGGCTCACAAATTTTTCTTAAATATTTGCCGGAGCTTTGCCTATTTCCCTAATTTTGGGCTTAAGCACCTAACCGTCCTCATTTACTGTGAGGAAGGACAACCTTCATACTCAGTAATTCATAGCGGGCTATCTGACCGCGAATCGCCAAGTAGAGTGAATCACAGAGAGCAGACTAGTCTAATATCCATGAATCGATGCTAAGATGGCGTTCACCCATATCGTTCAGCGACACCACAAACGACCCAGCCCCCCCCCCCCCCTCAACCCGGAACAACCAGCTACTTATGCCAACGTTTAAAAACTTGAGGAAGAAGATTAGAGTTGGAAGGAACAGCTAACTGTACGACTTTCTTTAGCCACCGCTCATCAGAAGATCTACGTCAGATTCGGGCAAATATCAGGGCAGAGCTCCTCTCCAGTCCTTCATCCTTCCATAACTGAGACTAGGCAAGCTCTTCGTCGGAAAATGGGGTAATCTTTCACTATCACAAGCCTGATACTCCCATTGTCTTGTAAAAATTCAGGATCGTGTGATGGGAAGCACGTAGAGGGGACCTTGAAGTTACCATTGTTTTAGAAACCGAAATTCTATAAATCTGTTGCTATCTTTTCTCACCGCCCGACTTTTTTTAATTTGACTGAATAATTAATATTTTCTACCCGGCAGACTAAAAGCGCCCTGATTTGTTCTTCGCGGCTTTGAATCCGTTTGACCTTCAAATAAAGTTCCGTTGCTCAAGATGAAATTATTTTAATGACTAAAAATCCCAGTACACCACAGCTGAATAACATTTTGTCAATCATTCTGGAACACCCAAGTGGTCCAGCTCAGTCAAAGAATCAGTTAGGGCCTATTAGCGTGCAAGAACAAAAATAGATTTCATTCATTTTATAACTAGGAATGGAATTCGCGCGGTTACAGGGGTTTTGTTAATGCCGAGTTTTGTTTTGTCTCCTTGTTCAGAAGAATAGAAAATTTGTGCATTCTGGAGAGCCTTTATGAGATGCGGTGTGCCATATAGTGAGGACACGGTATCTGAATTACTCCTACGGTACTCTAAATTAGTAAATAAAAAAGTACCAGAAAAAGTAGCAGCCATTTCAGGCTGGGGCTTTTCGTGCGACTGCAGTGCCTAATCTTAATTATCTACTCCTACAAGACAGATTTTCGCCTATTTCCGATCATATATCTGTTAGAACTCCAAAATATTTTGCTATGCTTTCAATGAAATCTTCTTGATCGAATAAAAATATGACTTTTGAATGCTTATTCTCAACTCGTAGTAAACTATGGTTAATTTATTCCGTTATCGTCCCAAGTTTCGTCCTCACCACCCTTCTGGCTCCAACACTATTCACTCTGTACTATTTATACAGAGTAATATCCAGTACTTTAAATACTAACGTAGGTATATAGTTTCGTAAGGAATCTAGTGAGTGATGTGCATGTCAGACACACTAGATAGAAAAGACGACGAGCGAAGGAAATAGTGACCCAGTTACATCCATCACGAGCCCTCGTTCCTTGTCGGAACCAAATGAGTCATTCGAGTTACACTATCTCGCGACTGCTTCTGTACAAAAGCTACAACTCTCATTCCTTCTGTAGCTTATGCTCGCACTGGGATAGCATAATATAATGTGGGGCAAAATGCGGACCTTTGGCATCCTTCATCCAGCCCTGAAGAGTTTCGCTTTGGACCCAGCAACAGTAAGTGGCACCTGTTCAAACATGCTGCTAGGTACAACACTCTATTGTTATGGCTCACCAAGACAGTCCAAGCTCCGATTTTTCCATTTATCCTGCGTGTTTCCTGGAAGAACGTCCAGAAGGGATTTACTCGTATTCAACATCTTTCTTTAATTTATATTTATATTTATATTTATATTTAACTATAATTTATTTACAACTGTACCTATTACTCTATAAGGATATTCGAAGTGTCAGTATTATCAGGATTCAAAATAGAAAAATTTGTTGAGGTGAGATGAGTAAAGCGCTGATTCTGGAAGAAATTTTTACAGAAAGTAGTGAACTAACAGAATCCGTTGAAAACAAAGAAATCACATATTTAAGACTTGTTTAGGCACTTATTACAGGGATTTTCGAAGTTGTTTTAGTTGGCGATATAGGCTTAATTTCTTTCTGTGCAGATTCTCAATCAAGATTCATAATTTTCACAAGAGAACATCTTTTAGAGTGGTTGTTCTAATATCCTGGGACAGATTTGAACCCCGAATTATTATTATTATTTTTTTAAACCTAGTTATAAAATGTATTACGTGTATTATGTACCTAGCCATAGTGATGAATTTATATCTCATAAAATTTTTGCAATTTGATGTAAAAGTTCCTGTTTTTTGAATTATTTCGCCATTTTGTTCTCAATTACTGAATAATATATTGGTGTCTTCAAATTTGCGAACGACTTTTTTCCTCTTCCCATACACACTGGTGGCCTTTCTCATTAGGACTTGTAAATAAGTATTTTTGTATTCCTAGTATGGTTCTAGATTCAAACTGATTTATTATCGGAAAGCGCTTAAAAACTTTAATAACTTATTAAAATTCTCGTTTTTAGTTCACCTAAAACTTTCTATTTACATGCAAACGGGGTGTTTCAGATTTGTTTGACCATTTTTCCCGTATTAAGCACGCCAAAAAACATAAAAGTATAGAGTTCTAGTATTGTTTGCTTGAATGTAGTGTGTCTGGCTCATTAACTGCTCTAAAATAACGAAAAACGGTGCAAAGCATTTTTCCATTTATTATATCCTGACACCATATATGGCTACTCAGTCTCGAGCAGCCATGATAGAATATTTATTATCAGGAGGATGAGCCGGTTACAGTCACATCCCAGTGTTTATATAATTATGTACCTAAGTACAAAATTAACATCTAATGTTCTCTTTTTTTTTAAATAAATTTTCCTTACTTATGGATGTTCCATTACAAAATTAAATCTCAGGATGCATTCTTCCACAAAAATAAAAATAAAACTACCTACATCTGTCTTGTCCGCGCAGGGACTTCACCAGAAAAATCAACAATGACCATTCACCTTGGTCATCTTCTTCTAACCTGTGTCCGACATCAGACACTAGACAAACACCATTAAACAACCTGACACAATTAACACAAATCAACCTGACACAATTAACTTGATAACTTTCTACAATTAAAAATAATGAAGTGAACAATGAAACGCGGAGTGTTCGAAATGAATTGTGAACTGAATTTTAAACTTCAGAAGGAATTATTGTGGACTGAACTTCCATTCAATTGGTTATATTACGTATCGTCGATTCTATAACGTCTAACTTTCGGGATCTCATTGGGGTCGCGGAGTCAATACCTCCATGTTGGGGTTTAAGTTTCTGTTGGTACTTGTGTTGCGATATTTCCCTGTCTTGATGTTCGAATATAATCCCTTCTATTTCTTCGAATGGTCTCGCCATTTCTTCCTCTGATCCACCATGACCTTGGAGTATTAGCTTCGTTGATCAGTGTGCCATGCCTCCATTTATTTTGGTAACGAAATATTACTGGGTCGTCGGTATTACCTAGCGGTAAGAGTTTGGCGGCCCTATCATAGTACCGTTTTTGGTAGTTTTGGGCGTTGCAAAATTTCTCATTCAGAATACGTTTCGGAACAGGATTAATCTCGAACTCAGTTTCAAACTACGTCCTAGCATGAGATGGTTCGGGGAACATCCTAGGGACGGTATGATTGTGTTTCGATAGTGCATGATTAATATGTATGGATTTTTGTCTAGTTTTGGCGGTCTTCCTGAGAATATTCTCTACAATATTCATACCAGTTTCAGCAAGGGCATGTCCTTGACTGTAGTGGGGGGCTACTAGTGATTAGCTCAATATCAGTTTTTGATAAATATTCTCGGAACTGTTTGCTACAAAACGGATTGTTATCGCTAACAATCTTGTTGGGAAACCCGTAAGCCGCAAAGACTCTTTCACACCAAGATATTACCTATTTTGCACTTTTATTGGCAATCCTATCGAACTCAACCCATTTTGAATGATAATCCATCGCTACTAGGTAGGATTTGCCTACATATTCTAATATATCCATACCTATTTTCGCCCAGGGCCGCATCGGAATTTCTGACGGAATCAATGGTTCTTTGTGGTTATGGTTTATTATTCTGTGAATAATACACCTATGTAATCGCTCAGCAAAAAACTTTTATAACACCCCCTCAACATTTTTTCTTTTACGTTTCAAGGTGCGTAGATTCCAAAAATGCAATGTCCGTCCGCCGTACGCCGTATCACGTGTACCGGCTTCATTTTTGTCTAAAAAAGTCGTTCTTTCGCACACATGCTCCATTTGAGCCCTAGTTGTGTCCCGAAACTTTTCAGCCCGATCGGAATATACCCAGGGATATTATGAATGAAAACGTGCACAAAAATAGGTATCTTTTGTGTTTTAGTAACATGTTAGTAACATAAGCTTTTGAGGTATCTTTTCCATAATTTTGGGGACGAGAAGACCGAATATGAAGTCAATTTTGACCAAAGAGTGGAAAATCGAGGTTCTACCAAATGTTCAGCTCCCAAAATTGAAAGTGAAAAAACTGGGAAATCGTCTGAAATCACCATCAGTTTGTATAATAACACTGGAAAAAGTGTCAACACGTGGATCAAGACGATTAAATGGCACTACCAATAATTGGTAGTGCCATTTTTTTTTCAAATTATCTTGGATAATTATTATCCAAGATAATTTGAAAAAAAAAAAAAAAAAAAGGAGCGTACCTAACTCGTGTTTTGGGGGCCAAAACTGTGGAAACAATCAGAAATAGCTATTTCAATTATTTCACATGAAATAAACAATAACTGAACAGCCAAAATTTCTGTAGGTATGTCCAATAGAATAATAAACCCATGTGACAAGTACTTGCAGCGTTTTTTATTCAACTTTCCTGGCAAGTCTGACATGATGATATAAAATCGGCTATTTGTTTAGTCATGCCAGGCCAGTAGAATAAACCTCGGGCTTTAGCTCTCGTTTTGGTTTATTATTCTGTGAATAATACACCTATGTATTCGCTCAGCAAAAAATTTTTATAACATCCCCTCAAAATTTTTTCTTTTCCGTTTCAAGGTGCGTAGATTCCAAAAATGCAATGTCCATCCGCCGTCCGCCGTATCACGTGTACAGGCTTCATTTTCGGTCTAAAAAAATCGTTCTTTCGCACACATGCTCCATTTGGGCCCTAGTTGTGTCCCGAAACTTTTCAGCCCGATCGGAATATACCCAGGGGTGTTATGAGTGAAAATGTGTGTAAAAATAGGTACTTTTTGCGTTTTAGCAACATGTTGGTAACATGAGCTTTTAAGGTATCGTTTTTCATGTTTTTGGGACGAGAAGACCGAATATGAAGTCGATTTTGACCAAAGAATAGAAAATTGAGGTTCTACCAGATGTTCAGCTCCCGAAATTGATTTTTTATGAGTCAAAAACCTGGGAAATCGTCTGAAATCACCATCAATTTGTAGAATAACACTGGAAAAAGTGTCAACAGGTGGATCAAGACGATTAAATGGTACTATCAATGATCAGAGATAATTTATTTAAAAAAAAAAAGGAGCGTACTTCATTCGTGTTTTGGGGGCCAAAATTGGTGGAAACCACCAGAGATAGCTATTTGAATGATTTTATATGAAAGAAACAATAAATAAACAGCCAACATCTCTGTAGGTATGTCCAATTGAATAATAAACCCATGTGACAAGGACTTTGCAGCGTTTTTTATGAGTCAAAAACCTGGGAACGTCTGAAATCACCATCAATTTGTAGAATAGCACTAGAAAAAGTGTCAATACGTGGATCAAGACGCCATTACCAATGATCAAAGATAATTTGAAAAAAAAAATCGTACCTAATTCAAGTTTTGGGGGCCAAAATTGGTGGAACCACCAGAAATAGCCATTTCAATTATTTTATATGAAAGAAACGATAAATGAACAGCCAACATTTCTGTAGGTATGTCCAATAGAATAATAAACCCATGTGACAAGGACTTTGCAGCGTTTTTGAATTAGGCTCGGCTTTTTTTAACCAGATTATTTTTGATGATTGGTAGTGCCATTTAATTGTCTTGATTCACCTGTTCATACAACTTCTACTGTTATACAAATTTATGGTAATTTCAGACAGTTTACCATGTTTTTGACTCATAAAAAATGAATTTCGGGAGCTTAACCCTAAATTCCCTATAAAACATGGAAAAAGATACCTCACAAGCTCATGTTCACTATAACCTCAAAAATCCCTCGAAAACCCCTATTTTCACAACCATTTTTCTCCCATAACACCCCTGGGTGTATGCCGATCGGGCTGCCATGTTTCGGAGCACAACTAGGACCCAAATGTGTTCCCAAATGGGGACCCAAACTGTGTGCGGAAGAACGACGATTTTAGACGAAAATTTAACGTAAATTTAAGGCTGAAACTTCGTTAGAACCTCAATTTTCCACTCTTTGGTCAAAATCGACTTCATATTCGGCCTTCTCGTCCCAAAAACATGGAAAACGATACCTAAAAAGCTCATGTTACTAACATTTTACTAAAACACGAGAAGTGCCCATTTTTATAGGTACCCATTTTCACTCATAACACCCCTGGGTATATTCCGATCGGGCTGCAAAGTTTCGGGACACAACTAAGGCCCAAATGGAGCATGTGTGCGAAAGAACGAATTTTTTAGACCGAAAATGAAGCCGGTATGCGTGATACGGCGGGCGGTGGACGGCGTACGGTGGTCGGCGGACGGACATTGCATTTTTGTAATCTACGCACCTTGAAACGTAAAAGAAAATATTTTGAGGGGGTGTTATAAAACATTTTTGCTGAGCGATTACATAGGTGTATTATTCACAGAATAATAAACCAAAACGCAATTTAATGGCTTGAATGGTGGTCGGGGAATTTTTGGAGTATTATTTTTTCGTAATTAGCAGCCCAAAAACATAAAGGTAGAGGGGCTATAAATATGTAGTTTTGTCCAGGTTTTTTGTCTTTTGGACCACTGTGAGCCGCAAGCAAGGGCCGCGAATGAAAGGATGGCCTTTCCTCGTTCGATGAAGGGTTGAAGGGAGCTGGTATCAATGTTTCCCAACTACGACACTTCGGAGGTGGTTAGTGAACATGTGAACCTTGAGGGGGGGGGGGGGTCGAGGCTCAAGGTCCATTTATTCGTGAGAACTCTACTCGGATTAGCGTTTGAGCATGCGCAGCGGCCGTACAAATGATTGATCGTTCTGTAATTCATAAGGAGACCATCTAGAACCACCGAATTTGAGAATAATCAGGCCATTCATTCGAGAAAAATTTAGTAGCTACCAAAGATTCGCGTTTGCGCGTGCGCAGAAGCCTAGAAGTAAATTTAAATTTATCTGGATCGGTAGGAAGACAGCATCTTCTCGTTGATCTCTTGTTGGTTCCAGTTTTTTCAAGGCCACTTGGGGAACATGTTCTACACAGTTCCAGCGTTTTATGAGAGGCATATTGTTGTCATCATCAATTCGTAACATGAATCGTCGGAAATCAACGTATGCACCAAATTTTTGTAAGAAGTCAGCACCTAGAATAGCTTTATCCCGAATAGGTCCAAAAAAGTGTGTTTCCGCGAGAATGCCTATCGCTATTACGACTGTGCACAGTGTGCACTCACCATGGACCTGCATCTTTCCACCAGAGGCAGTATATAAATGAAAAGGGAAGGTATGAAATTTAGTTGTTTTCCACTCCTAATATCTGGGCTTAGTATGGATACAGACGCTGGGCGATTAGTAGAAAGCAAATTTTACCCGGCTTCCACAAAACAAGCTTCTTTTCCCCCAATCTGGTTGAACAGATTGCCATCTGGTCGGGATTCTTCCAAGCCAGGTTCTGACCATCGCTCCTAGCTGGCATCACTTTTCCGGCTGGCTATTTGAATATGCTTGCTCCATTTCTCGTCCACTCCTGGTTTTATTTGGGCAGTGTGCTTGGCGATGTACTGAACGGTTGCAGCCCCAGCATAGAGTACTTGTGACACCTCTTCTCCCCTCCAGGTTAACACCTGCCTCCCCAACTCAAGCTTCCAACATTTTGAGCCTTGGTGAACGCATTCTGTAACGTTTGAAAAGGTCTTCCAGGTGTCAACTGTCGACTCAATTCTGGTTTTTTAAAGATCGAAGAAATGCAAGGGTTGCACCAACCTGTATAAGCACTTCGGGATATTCGTTCTATATCTGTGGCAAGATGAATGAGCGATTCTGTATCCCCGTGCTTGTGAGCATCGAATGCTGCTCGCCACCTGGGAGCTAGCTGCTCTGGCCCGAACCTAGCTGCCATAGCCTGTGACAGAGATGTGTACTGTTGCTGTTCCGTGATGGGCAGATTATTCAAGACAGTCAGTGTACTAGCTAGCTGCTGTCCTTTTCTGATTTCGCTCCACCCATTCACGCTCGCGCTATACTCTTCCCATGCTATTGTGCTATCATAAGGCATGAGCTGAATTTGTGTTGTGAGGCAGGAAGTGGGTTGAGAAGGGCAAGATCGGGGTGGGGTATACAAGGATCACTTTGTTGACTTGTATTATTTTTATTAGGCTCACTCTGCACATGTTGAGACCTGATAACATTCTGTATGAGCTCTTGCAGGCGCTGTTAAGATGTGACTAGTTGATTTTGCGTTGGGTTAGTGCAGTCTCCTTTGCATGTACCGGACCTTCCAGATTACAATCAACATCCGGTGGAGGGGGGATGGAGTGTTATGAAGGAGTAGGAACTGGGCACTGGCGGGTCGAGATGGCACGCCGTGGTGGTGTTCTAGGAGGAAGAGGCCCTTCACCACAGTCCCGAAGGTTGAAATTTCGTTCACCTCTTCGAAGCCCCTCGAGAATGGGTGTAGGTACCTAAAATCAACACCGGAGAACTCCAGGGGGGTAAGTTACGGGAGGGGGGGTTAAAACCCCTATTTGTCGTGTCGATAGTGCTCTTGGTCGCTTTCGATTTTTTCGATTTTCTTGGCTTTCGGTTTATTTCTTTTTTGTCAGTTGTTATAAATCTAAATGTGAAATAACTTTTTTATCTTATTTGTAAAACTGATTCATTTATTAGTCTTTGTTGGGCCTAGGTATCAGAACATCATATTTTTGGATGTGTCCTTTCATGTGGTATAGGTTTTCAGAAGGGGCGAGAGGGGGGGGGGGATATAGTTTTTGACTACCTTAGGCTCAATTTCCGTCCGATTCCAGTTTCGTTCTACTTAAGCAAGTAAAGGGAGTGCGAGGAGTAAAGGACTCATCGTTGTGAGGGCGTATTCTGTGATTTCATAACTCACCAGTTTTGAATTTAACTAAATGAATTAAATTCTTTCCCCAAATTGCAACTACTCTGAAGATGCCTATAAGTGTAGGCATCCCTTGTGGTACAAGGGATCCCTTCATCAAGGACTTTCATCAATATGATGTTTTGATACGAGATTCATTTCTATCAGTCTCATGAATCTGTAACTTTCTGAATTGGATCGGAGCTGACTTTTTCCATTTTTCCCCACGAGGTTTTCGTGAGTCGCAGCATTTACCCCAGATTTCCCCGCATTTCCGGAATAGTCGGAACGGGGTGGCTCCAATAACCAGATGCATTACTTTCATGTGAGACTCGCTTCGCTGCACTCACGCTGAACTTCTGACCGTGTTCAACGGCCAGATATACACGCTCGGCATACCTATACAGTTCCTTCTTTCAGTTCTCCAAAATCAAAACGTCAGCAGTAGCATATGCGCACGTGCAAACACGAAATCACACGTGATAGGTAGTTACATATTTTACATCAATGATATATTATTTTTCAGTTCAGTTGAACATGAGTTCTTTCTATTTAAACTTCATTACACTTCCCTTATTATCATTAAAATTTGAAATATCGAGGGAAAGTAAAAAGTCGATAATTTATTGAAACTCGATTTCATACAGCCATACGTGATTATAATCAGGCTTCCCTGGCAATGATATGCGGGCTGGATGTATACCGTATCGTTCACGATCATGTTGACGAAGCTTTCGTGTGCAAACAAACGGCTGAACCTACAATGCTCCGGTGGTCTCAAAAAATGCTTTAGTTCAATTTAAAAACCCTTCTGTTGCAAGTTTTCGAGATACGGCGTTCGGGAAATGTCATCCCCTATTTTTAACCCCTTAGGGCCGGTTTCACCAGCGCGGATTATCCAGAGTTCAATCTCGGCTGAGGTTTAAGCCATCGATTCTGACAAAATACAGTTTCACGAACGCCTAATCTAGGAATAACTCGCGCCAACGGCGCATTAAGTTAGTAGGTACCTCGTTTCAGGTGGTTTAAACCTCTGATCTACGGTTGATCTCCGATTCTTCGCCAGGCCATCGCCATTTTGAAATCTATTTTATCAGTGTTTTTCATACTTATCAACTTGCATCAACATTTAGTGCAGTGGTTCTCAACGGGGGCGATAACGCCCCCGTGGGGGCGGTAGAGGGGTATTGAGGGGCGGCGAACTTGTTTTGGGTGGTAGGGGGGCGGTGAGCACCTTCCTGAACACTTCAACAGGTTCAGGAATCTTTTCGATTCAGTGCTTGAGATGTATTTAGGTACATCTGAGAGTCCGATAGCTACAATTTTATAATCGATGTTGCTTACTTGACCGATAAATTCGCCAAATTCAATGGAATCAATTCGCAACTTCATGGTGATGAACTCAATTTAATAAAAACTAAATCTGTTATTTCTGCCTTCCAAAATAATCTCACTTGCAAGCTGAGTTTTGGCCGCAAAGAAGTTGTGATTTGCCAGTTTTCAATCCTGTTCAATAGTGAATAGTATCCTGCATAAGAATATTGAAATCTCTTTGATGAAACAGTTTACTGTGAACACCTGGAGTCTTTGCACAAGACCTTTTCCGAACGTTTTGAGGATATTTTGTCCTCAATGGGTCATGAATCATCTGTGCACATTGAGAAAACAGAGGTTGAGATTCAGGAAATATTGACTGAACTTTCAACTAGTGAGACATGGAAAGCCAGTTTCCAGGACGGTGGTAGGCTCACGGAATTTTGGCTTCAAGCTATTATTATCAGTTACCTCGCTAACCGTTACCAAGCTAATATCGTTAAAAAAAACTGTCAAATTGGCTCCCTATTCTACCTTGTCGATCGAGGGTTCATTACTGTTACTGATTTACTTAATGTTATAACAACAACAAAAACTCCACCCCTTGACTCCGGATGATGCCTCTATACTTACTTCGAATGAAAAATAATAAAAAACCACAGTCATGCAGCATGGCTATAAGAGCGAATTTTCGAAGTTTTCGGCATCTTCCTCCTCCGCCTAAAATTTTCTGAAAATTAATTTTCGGCCAATGTTTTCCCAACTTGATACCATACAAAATTAAAACAGGAGTAGTTTTACGCAAAGTAAAATTTGGGGTGGAAGGAGGGGGAGGGGGAAATCAAAAATGTTTTGAATACCAGAAGAGTAGGTATTGGGTACGTAACAAATTTTTTGTTCCATTTTTTGCCGAGTAACACCTCGGTTTGTAGATTTTCCAACGCTGAACACGATCGTGAAGTCAGAATTGCGATATCCCATTCCGTTATCAGATTAGAGCAGACGAACCAGGAAGAACATCTCAAGAAATAACCACGTTCCTTCATCTTCAAAGTGCTCCAGTTTGAGAATGGAATGAGATATCGCAATTCTGATTTCACCATCGTGTTCAGCGTACAAAAACCTTTAAAATGAGGTGTCACTTGTCAGACTTTTTCATTTTGGGAATTTATGGGTAATTTTCCCCCCCTAAAACTCCCCAAAACTCCCTCTTAGGGTGACCCGATTCTGCCCATCTTCGAACTTAGCCTGTCGATTGCCAAGACAGATTTTTCGTGCAAATTTGAACTTTTTATCTCAATTCTTTCGAGAGTTATCGTCTGGAATGACACATACATATATAAATATATAAATATATAAATATATATATAAATATATATATAAATATATAAATATATAAATATATATATAAATATATAAATATATAAATATATATATAAATATATAAATATATATATATATATATATACATATAATTTTTGGTGTCTTTCGGCAGGGAATTCAGGATGGTCTGAAACGGATTTTGGTATAAAAATCTTTCGGAAATTCGAGTTTTAAAAATTTTGGACCGAGAACAATAGCTTCCTTTTCTTCGAAAATTCGCTAAAACGGAGTCATTGAAAGGTTGTCTATTTCCACTGATACACGAAAAATACGCTGATACATACAAACTTTCAATAACCCCGTTTTTATTCATTGAAATGGGTTTCCACGATTCCGCCGCGAGTGATTTAGTTCGTTCGAATGAAACTATGAAACATGGTGTGTACCTACGTGTTCTTGCTCAAAATACCGATAATGAGACGATTCAAGGTTCAAAGTTGTGCCCAACTTCTAAACGACTGGACCGATTTTGATGGAGATTTTTGCACCGTGTTGTAGGGGATCCTAAATGGGAGGTCCTGATGTTAGAATCCATTTATACCCTGAGTTTTCCGGGAAACGACAGAAAATTTCACAACCGTACTGTTTGAAAATTGTCTCGGAACCTCCCTTTCACAACCCATTTTTATACCTCTTCCAAATTTCCACGGAATGTCTGGTACCAACGGAGCAACGACGGTGAAAAGGAAGAACGTCGCGAGAGAAATTCGAAACAGTTAATGAGTCACTTCAGTGGCGTTTTTCATGACGTGACGTTTTTCGGCCGGTAGGCCCATGCTAAAAGAAATCGACTCGACATCCAGTAAATGAGACTTGCGCCTTCATCTCACTAACATTAAACCTCATTTTTAAGAAATAATTGGCTCTGAACCACAAAAATTCCACACACAGCTGTGTGTATTACATGCATAACAAATACTATTATTTTTGTAAATTACGTTCTGTTTTAATGGTCTATTCAGTTGTTACATTAGGTATTCCTTTAATTAGAATTTTACTATTTGAACCCCCCCCCCCCCATTTTCCATACCCAAACTTAAGGATTTTCAAATTAGGTGGGCGTTCAAAAATATTCAACTCCTAAAGGGGGCGGCAGGTTTAAAAAGGTTGAGAACCACTGATTTAGTGCGATGAATCGTTTCACTGAAGTGTTTGAGTCATCCTCGGATGAATATTTCAATGAACTTCTGGAAGTGGCCATGCCCAGACGGCGGATAATTCGCGAAAGGGTCGAGCATTTCCACAAGTGGGATGACGGCGATTTTTTCGCGAGGTTCCGCCTTCCCAATGAAGGGATGAGCTTCGTGCTCGATGTAATAGAAATTCTTCTAGTTTTCGAAACAGAAATGTGAGTGCAACCAATAATGTGTTATAAATATAATTTTATACCAAACCAGGTAGGCAACAACGTTGCACCCATCATTATTTATTTCCTCGAGTAGGTACACAAACCTCCATAGTACGTGGTAGGTACCTACTTGCAGACTGTGATAAGTACATGTATAACTTCTTCTGCATACAGCGATGTATTGTAAAAAAGTAGATACCTTTTATACAAGAGCCTAGATAGGCCATCTATAATTTATTACAAAACCAGTAGTTAGTTCGGTAGAATGGCAATCAGCTCTCTTGAAAGATGATCTTTTTTAGTAATGACGAAGTGGAGTGGAAGTTCTCAGAATGACAGAGGCATAAGTGAGAAAAAATCGCGAAACTTCCTCACCTGGTTACTATTATACAGTTTAATGTCTCCACAACAATGGATGGCGGACAAAACGTAAGTATCCATAGAAGAAATATCACAGATCCACCACTCATGAGTGAGCATCTCTTCTCCATGTCATCTGCCTATTGCTATCCCCAGAAACACCGGGATTGGTGTTTCTGGGGATAGCAATACTGATGCAAACGAAACAATCTCGGCTTAAACCCAAGTTCGGCTAAACCGCGGTTCAAAAACGTTGGTGAAACTGTCGAAGCTCTGAACCACAGATCAAATTTGAATCCAGGATTTATTGATACCAGGTTTAAGCTGCGTTGGTGAAACCGGCCCTAAGATAACTGACAGTAACGCCGAGCTTCGCGGACCAACCAGACCCCAAATGTGACCTACAATCCAAATTTCATTAATTTTGGTTCATGGTTTCGTGTGACAGTGATCGATCGAATGGCGAGCTGGGCCAGAAGAGTTGTTTATAAGGGCCCTCTTCCACCCACCCGTCCCTCGACCACAATCGGCCGTAACGACCGTTGAGAGCGGTTGACGGTTGAAGGAGGGAGCTTTCTCCCTTGGCGTTACCCGGCTCGTCATTCCCATCGTTCATTTGGTACAAATCTTAATATATTGTTGAAAGAATCAACTAAATTCAACAAATAACAAGTGTATTCCGTGCTCGTCCAAAAACACAACAACCAACTTTTTCTAAGCGTAACGCAACATAAACAGAACACCTGTTTTCCGTGACTGTAGTTACCACTACACTGCTCCCTCTGTCTCTTGAGACCTGTCCTCAGGTCGAAGATCTGCTTTCGCCAACCGATTGGCATGTAGCCGGCGACTCTTCCTTCCCATTTGTACGTCGAACAGAACGTCATTGTGGCGCTTCTTGACCACCCAAGGTCCAGTCCACAGTGGTTGGAGCTTTGGGGAGAGTCCTCGGATTCGCCTAGGCTCATATACCCACACCCAGTCATCATCTTTGAACTGTGGTTTCTTTGCACGGCGATCAAATGTTTCCTTCTGAGTGCGCATCTTCAGCTGAGCCTCTTCTTTAGCGAACGTTCGGACCTGGTCGAGTTGTTCTCGGAGTTTCAATGCATAGGAAGTGTTCAATCTTTCGGGTTGGTGAGGCGGGCGAACGAGATTTTCGGGTAAATGGAGATCCCTTCCATACATAACTTGGGCTGGGGACAAGCCGGTGGTACCATGAGGTGTGGAACGGTATGCCAGGAGGAATAGGGGGATCTTTTCGTCCCAGTCCTTCTGGTGTTTACCCACAAACATGGCTATGTGTTTTGTTAGTGTCCGATTCAGCCGCTCCACCAACCCCGCAGATTGCGGGTGTAATGCCGTGGACCGTGTACGATGCATGCCCAGGATATCACCAACTTCCTTCACCAAGGTAGCCTCAAAGTTGCGCCCTTGGTCCGTGTGGATTTCAAAAGGTACTCCAGTGCGACTAAAGACTTGCTCCACCAGAGCAGAAGCAATTGTTGAAGCCTCTTGATTCGGAAGTGCTATGGCCTCAGGCCACTTGGAAAAATAATCTGCAGCTACAAGCACATATTTGTTCCCCCTTGCTGATATGGGAAATGGTCCTAAAATATCCACGCCCATCCTTTCAAAAGGTGCTCCCACAGCTTTTTTCCATGCACCTCTAGGGAGTCCCAACGGTTGACCAGTTGACGAACTTTTGGGTCGGCCTCAATCAGTTCTTTTCGATTTGGGGCTCCTTCCAATTTCCACTTGACAATCTGTTTTATTACTGGGTCCTCCTGAAAATTGTCATCTTGGGGTAGCAGTTCAACCAGGTGTAACCCAGGAACTTGGTCTCTTTGCTCCCTACGCTGGCAAAACTTACACTCCACCCCACAAGGGCTGCGTGACAAGCCATCCGCATTCCCATGTTTTGTACCTGGTCGATGTACTATCTGAAAGTTATAGCTCTGCAATTTCTCCAACCAACGCGCCAATTGTCCCTCTGGTTGATGAAATGAGGTTAACCATGTCAGGGCAGCATGATCAGTCCTCAGACTAAATGGTTTGCCATACAGATATTGATGGAAATAATTAATGCTGGTTACAACTGCCAACAATTCACGTCTGGTAGCACAATAGTTTTTTTCAGGACTGGACAAGGTTCGACTGAAATAGGCAACTACGTGTTCATTTCCTTCCTGTTCCTGTGATAGGACCGCCCCCACTGCATGAGCGCTTGCATCGCAGTCCAACACAAACGGCTTAGACAAATCTGGAAAAGCTAAAATAGGGGCGGAGGTCACGGTCTCTTTCAGTTGGTTGAAACTAGCCTTGCAGGCTTCACTCCACACAAAGGGGACATCTGCTTGGGTGAGGTTTGTCAACGGTTTGGCCAACTCAGCGAAGTTTCTTACAAACCTTCTATAGTATGAGCAAAACCCTAGAAAGCTGCGCACTTGCTTTCTATCCCGGGGTACTGGCCACTCGCTTACTGCTCTGGTCTTCTCGGGGTCTGTTTGAACTCCCTTTTTGGATATCACATGACCTAAATACCTTGTTTCTCGCTTGAAAAAGGAACATTTTTTCGCATTCACTTGGAGGTTTGCTTGTTCCAAACATTGAAGGACTTTTTCGAGTTTTCCAAAGATACTATCAAAACTAGGTCCATGGATGATTAAATCATCCAGATAAACCAAAGCAAGTTCCTGGGGCACTACTGCTTCCATTAATCTTTGGAACGTCGCAGGTGCATTGGTCAAACCAAACGGCATTACCTTAAACTGCCATAAACCTTTGCCATATATGGTGAACGCTGTCTTTTCCTTGTCTTCTGGTTTCATCTCCACCTGCCAGTACCCACTTTTTAAATCCAACACGCAGAACCATGCAGACCCACCTAAGATGTCTAATAAGTCTTGAATGCAAGGAAGCGCATAAGAGTCTTTTTTCGTAATGTTATTGAGTTTCCTAAAATCCACGCAGAATCTTGTAGAACCATCTTTTTTGGTACAAGAACAACTGGTGACGCCCAGGGACTTTTTGATGGCTCAATAACGTCCTGCTCCAACATATCCTGAAGAAGCTCACTTATGTGCTCATTTTGTGAGAAAGGGATGCGTCTTGGGGCCTGTTTCAGCGGGCGAGCATCACCTGTGTCAATGGCGTGCTGAACCAGATGAGTGCGTCCTACTAACTTGCCGTCTGCTGCAAAAGCAGCATGGCACTTTTGGAACAAACCAAGTAACTTGTTCCATTCTAGTGAGTTCGGAGCTAAATCTGATTTGGCCAAGGCACTGTGTGCCCACTCTGGTAAGCTCGACTGCAATTTATGACTGGTTTCCATGTGGAATGTATGCCCTTTGCGTGGTATTGGCTGTCTGTTGACTGTTGATTTGGCTGTGGCTGTGTGAGGGTTGACTGTGACTGTGTGTTGACTGTTGATTTGGAATGCCTGTTCTGCACATTGCCATCGCTTCCTTAGGGGTATCTCAGTTTGTTGAATTTGCAAACATAATCGTTCCAAATCGACACAAGCGTTAACTCGCCGAAGGAGATCTAACCCAAGGATGGCTTTGTCTCGAATCTTAGCAATTAGAGAAGAGTGTCTCACCTCCGTCTCTCCTAACTGTATCCCAACAGAACACTCTCCGTCCACCTGCATTTTCTGGCCTGATGCTGTCTGAAGGCTGGTGTAACAGGATGAACTCAGGGTTGAACAACTCTTCCTCGCCACATCAGGACGAAGAATTGACACAGTGGCTCCTGTGTCAACAAGCAAGAAGCAACCACGTCCGCCTATTCTAGCTTCAACAAATAGTGCCTCTCCTCTGGTTCGTGCGGTTTTGATGAATACGCAAGGGCCATTGTGCCTTGGAGCCTGGGCTAGGCCCACTTCCGAGGCTCCATTTAGTTTTCCGGCTGCGTCTCTACAACATTAGCGCGACCTGAAGGCTTTTTGTTCTGAGGGCATTTCCGGTTCTCTACTCTGGCTCTGTCCTTCCATAAATCGAGCCCTCATTAAGGCATCTTGTAGGGTTTTTGGTGCATAACAAGCTAAAATTTTCTTAGCCCCCTGATCTCGGAGGCCTCTCAAGAAGGCGTGCAAGGCAATTTCATCCCAACATCGTTCTGGCCAATGTGGTGTGGCTAGCCGTACGATCCGTTCTATATCCATAGCAAACTGTTGAAGAGACTCAGTTGGTCGCTGTACTTTGGTCTGTAACTCACTTTGCCACATAGAGGACAATTGCTGTTGACCAAACCTGAGCTCTAGAACTGAATTGAGGCAATTGAAATTCATTCTTGCGTCTGGTGGTACTGTTGCTAACACGACCCCAAGGGCAGACCCCGAAGGGCGCCAGCGAGTTTCTGGCCTTTTCGTTCAACAGACCAACCATTCACTGCCGACACCATATCCAAATGACCAGCATAGTCCTCCCAAGGAGTTTGGCCCTCATAATTCATTAATGCTTCTTCGTGTGAAATAGGTTTCTGGTCCAAACTTGTTACTTCCTTTTGAACCTCCAAAACTGGTCCAGAGCGATGTGTGTTCATACCTGGAGTAGCTGTGGGGGACGGCATTGGCTGCACAGAAACCGATTGTCTTAGCTGCCGATTATCCTGTTCTAATTGACGAATCCGTGCTTTACACTCGGTTAACTGCCGCTGGATCAGGTCCAAGGATGGATTGGCAATTGAATTCTGGCCATGTTCGTCTGAGGCGGATTGAGCATGCCGTGCATTCTGCTCCAAACCGAAGGGAACCATTTCTACTTCCGTCTCGTGCGCATCGATAACGGGATGTTGACGAGTAGAGATCGTCCACTCATTCGAGATAACAAGTGTATTCCGTGCTCGTCCAAAAACACAACAACCAACTTTTTCTAAGCGTAACGCAACATAAACAGAACACCTGTTTTCCGTGACTGTAGTTACCACTTCAATATTATATAGGAGTGGTGCATGTAAATATTTATGGGGAACCACGACAGTAACTAAGGGAAGTGTGAAGTAAGGACAGACATTTTTTTAAATTCCATTTTCGGATTCTACACGGATGATAGCGATGATAATTCTCGAAGTGCAAAACCAATCCAGAGAAAAAAATGAAACAAAATAAACCGGACTCAAAAGACTATTCTGAGGGTTTCCTACGAAAAGAAAAATATTCCCTCATGTCCCTCCCCGTCTGGCAGGAACCCAAATAATAACTAGGCAACGGACTTTTTTGGTTTATTATTCTTTGAATAATACACCTATGTAATCGCTCAGCAAAAATTTTTTATAACACCCGCTCAAAATTTTCTCTTTAACGTTTCAATTTGCGTAGATTTAGAAAATGCAATGTCCGTCCGCCGTACGCTGTACGCCATCCGCCTTATCACGCATACCGGCTTCATTTTCGGTTGAAAAATTCTTGCTTTCGCACACATGCTCCATTTGGGCCCTAGTTGTGTCCCGAAACTTTGCAGCCCGATCGGAATATACCCATGGGTGTTATGAGTGAAAAATGGGTATAAAATTAGGTATTTTTTTGTGTTTCTGTGTTTTAGTAACATGAGCTGTGGAGGTATCGTTTTCCATGTTATTTAGGACGAGAAGACCGAATATGAAGTCGATATTGACCACTGAGTGAAAAATTGAGGTTCTAACGAAGTTTCAGCCTTAAATTTACGTTAAATTTTCGTCTAAAATCGTCTTTCAGGTCCCTATTTGGGAAAAAATTTGGGTCCTAAGTCTGCTCCAAAGCTAGGCAGCCCGATCGGAATACACCCAGGGGAGTTATGGGAGAAAAATCGGTGTAAAAATAGGGGTTTTCGAGGGGTTTTTTTTAAGGTTTTAGTGAACTCGAGCTTGTGAGGTATGTTTCCCATGTTTTTTAGGGCGAGAAGACCGAATATTAGGTTGATTTTTACCGAAGAGTGAAGAATTGAGGTTGTAACGAAGGTTAAGCTGCCGAAATTAATTTTTATGAGTCAAAAACCTGGGAAATTGTCTGAAATCACCATAAATTTGTACTAGAAGTAGTATTTGTACGTACTAGACCCCGGCGTACAAGTTTGCACACCTTACAAATTTGTACACCCTACAAATGTGTACACCGTACAAATTTGTACGCCGCACAACTTTGTACCCCGCCGTACAAATTTGCACACCAAGTAAATTTGTACGTACTAGAAGTAGCATCAACAGCTGGATCAAGACAATTAAATGGCACCATCAATGACCAAAGATGATTTGTAAAAAAAATAGGCGCCTTATTCGTGTTTTTAGGGCCAAAATTGGAGGAAACCATCAAAAATAGCTATTTCAATTATTGCACATGAATGGAACAATAAATGAACAGCCAGCATTTCTGTAGGCATGTCCAATTGAATAATAAACCCATGTGACAATGGCGTTGAATAACACCCTTGCGCATATTCCTGTGTGCCTGTGAGCCTGTGTACTAAAGAACGAATTTGTTAGGCCGAAAATAAATAGATATGGATAAAAGTAGATATGGATGGATGGCGTGGTGGATGGATGCAGCGGACGGCGGATATCTGTGTCGGGACTGAAAGGGTTATGTCGCTCTCTTTGAGGAACTGGTACAACACTTTATACACATCCACTGAGCCTGATTGAAGGAGGTAAGGCAGGTTGAAGGGTTGTTCTATCACAGAGGCGAGGTCGTCAAACATACAGTTTCTTCGGCATTTCAGTAAGGTATGCTGCAGGTCCTCCAGCTCAGCCTGGCATCTCTCACATCGTGCTGTTTCCCTCATCCCCATCTTGAGTTTGCTTCCTCCACACATCACGTGCCCTGCACGCATTCGGCATATGGAACGAACCATGTCCTTCGTGAGCGAGATATGCTAGAACCATGGGATGCGCGGTATTCTTGGCTGAATGAGCTTGTAATCAGTCCCCGTTTGCACAGATATGTATCTTTTGTTCCATTTTTCGAACATCCGCCTTATACTAAGGGCTAATGTCCCTTGATGGAATCGTGATGACAGAAGGAATCACCAGGAGGGCTGCATCCTTTGCTAAAGTTCTGCCACCTCACTACCCCGAATCCCAGAGTGCCCTTTGACCCACACTAAGCATACTTCCTGTCTATCATTTGCCTTTGAGTGCAGGGTCTCCCGTATAATATGTATGAGGTGGTTTGTAGTTGGCTTGCTTCCAAATGCTGTATTTTCCGAATAGCGCTTTTACTGTCCGTAAATATGGAGACCTTTGTCAAAGAAATACCTTGGCAGCAGCGCGATGCCTCCAACAAACCCACCAGCTTCGCAGTCTAAATGGAAGTCCATCCGACAGCTTGAATATTGCCTTGTATTCCAGCGTAGCGTCATAGAACGCTGAACCAATCCGTTGATCTTGAAAGAAAGAAAAAACGGAGTTATTAAAAAGTTGTCAGCTTCCACTAATATACGAAAAAACGCGAAAAATATACTGTTATACCGGTTTTGGTGATCAAACCATCTTCAGTAACAAAAAATAATCCTGTACAACAGTGTATTTTTTGCGTTTTTTCGTGTATTAGTGGAAGTAGACAAATTTTTAATAACTCAGTTTTTTTCTCTCTTTGAAATGGGTTTCCACGATTTCTTCGCGAGTGATTTAGTTCTGTTGATCTTGTTTGGCTCCATCTGTGAATATGCGGTGAAACCCTGGCCAACGTTTATCGACACACTCGGAAAATATTGCATTAGGGATTAGGAGACTCACCTGCCACACGCCTCCTCTTGCGCATGAATCCCACACTGCGTGGCGGTGCTTTTGGCAAAAATGCACCGATGTTGTGTTAGAAGCGATGGAAATGAAGCTATTGCAGATTAGTGGGAAATTAGTTTTTTGCCAGTAGCATTGTTAGACAGCCCACTGAGAGTTCTCGCACTCCGGATTATAGGTCCGTCTGACTCCATCAATCTCAATAGTGTCCGGTCCGAGAGCAGATGCCTTCCAAGGGCCGCTGGCGGTTCCCGAGACATGCTCTGCATCGCGTTTACGGGCGTCGAGCAATAGATAACCTCTGCTTGCGCGAAGGCACTTGGCCATAACCAGCAGGCGTGGCCATAAAGTGTGGAACCATAGTCCAGTACAGATCTGATGGTGTTGCAGTAGAACAGCAGACCCCTAACAGCAGACAGCCTAACGACAAATCGCAGAAATCATGAATTTTATATGTACCTACCGAACCAATTTACACAACTACTAGCTACAAAACTTGTTTTCACCATCAGAATGTGTTGCATAAATAAAATAACTTTATTATTTATATATTTAAAATTAGAAACTGAAAGTAAATAAAATGATATTGTAATTATTCATAATAATATTCATATAGAATTAGATGGCAGTGGATGTGCTGCGACACAGTCCATTCTGCCTTGAGTCTTATGCAGTCTGTCGAATATAATATGATCTTAGTAAATCCAAGTATGATATTTCACCTCATACCATAACAGAATGTACCCCTTGGTTCCAAAAATTAATGATCGTGAAACCCAAAAGTTATTTTAAAAATATAACGCGGCTAGGATGCGGAGTACCTGTGCCTTACCAACGAATACCTACAGAAATTTGGATAGTCGGATTCTCCTCAGTGCCGGCCCTGTAGATGCACTGCCAAAAATACTGAATATCTAATCCCAGATTGTCTCGAAGACACTAGCCCTCGGCATTGTCTGTTCCCAAAGATAGCTGGCTGGAATTTATTCAACCCTTCAATTCGGACACAATCGTCGGAAGTGTTCATAATGTATTTCTTACGGAAACGAACTTTACAATTTAGCACGACAAAAATCGTCAAGATCGTTCAAGATTTTCATTCACCATTATGTCATTGTCGGCCTATAATTTTAAATTCTATACTTTCATCTGTTATTGTTATTATTATTTTATACGTAACGGCTGTATGCTCTGCGAAGCAAATAAAATAGGAAGTTCTATGGCGTGATTCACGATTCCTTCTTAACCTGCCTTTGACATGGAATAGAAGTACTGAGTACAATAAAAATTATGTAGGTAATTAATAAAAATACAGCGTTCATTTTAGAAAAAAAACTTCAATGCCAACATTGATTGACTACCAATCGAAAAGAATAACCTATCAGTACATCAAACGGATTCGCTCTACAGGCTACTAATGTTCTGTCTGCAGAAGCAAAACCCTTGATTGTGGTGATCCTAGTAATGATATTTTGAACAGACTATGTTTAAATTCACGTGAATAGAAAACTACAAACTTCATGTAGGTAGTTGATCTCGAATTTTATTCTACACCGGTTGAAGATGATACTTTTACTTGTTCCTTCTTCATTCTGTTTTGGGGGAATACAGAGCTCTGATTTGAATTATCTTGTTGAATGATTTCTCTCTCCTAATTAATACTACGTACAGCCTTATTTTTCTTGAGAATTTTCATTTCGTAAAACTCGATAGATTGCTCGACTTTGTTTGGGTATTGAAAACACTGTGATATTACCTAGATATGGTACATCCTAAAGCTCCTACCACGAACGAGGGAATTTCTTAATTCAGGTAAGATTTAAGAAATTTTTAGAATCTTCTCCATAAATAAGGAATACCTACTGTTTCCCCCTCTCATTTTTTTGTTATTTGTTTTTTGCCAACGCCCATCTCATTCATTCCAGGGGAAAATCCATTGTTCGTACGAAACTTTTTGAACGATTTTGTACTCGTAGTATCAGCCAGTTTTTCGTAATACTCCATTTTGAACACTGTGTACCATAATACATTACGTAGGTATCTCTCCGACACCATAACGTTTTCGTTGATTAATCAATCAGCTGAGATTTAGCGGCAATTTTTTTAAAAACATAACAACCTATTCAATAAAACATTAGTCGATAATACCTACCTCTTCAATAAGATCTCTGTTCAAGGGCAATACGTATCCGTATTGCTCGATTTAGTACAGTAATTCCTCCATTTGTATTGATCACCTTCGTATTAGATATTTTGATATTATGCACGGTGGGTTTGTACGACTAATACTTTAATTTCTATGTGGTACCTACAGGTAGCAATTTATTGGCGGTGAGCGTTTCTTAATGAACTCAAGTCTCGATCTGCGGTGGTGTTTTAGGGCTGTCATCCTTGTGTTGTTGAGGGCATTCTTTATGTATACATATATCTATATATCTATATATAAAAGTATGTGCAGGGGGATCTTGAGGGTCAGTCGGTCACAGACTCACTGACTATGTGTACAATGTATGTATAAGGTATGTGTGTAGAATGACCAAGTCTGGTCGTATTTTTCAAAGTTTTAATCCCGACATTTCGTGACACTGACTTGATAACACCAGACAAAGTTAGGATGGAACTAGGTAGCTAAGTAGTAGCTAGTAGTAACCAGGTAGCTAAGTAGTAGCTAGTACTAAATACGTAGCTAAGTAGTAACTAGGTAGCTAGTAGCTCCTTGTTCACATATAATCATAACTTTAGCTACCTGGTTATATCCTAACTTTGTCTGGTGTTATGTCAGTAGATGTCTTCCTATGACTAGGGCGCAAGTCAGTGTGCCGAAAGGTCGGGATTAAAACTTTGAAAAATACGATTAGACTTGGTCATTCTACACCCACACCTTTATATTACCTACCCACTAGTCAACCAACTGCCCAAATATAATGGTAAAATATATTGGTACATATGGGGTGCGTATATTTGTACATTTTCTGTTGTGCCGTGTCCGTAATGTTGACTACCCTCAACTTGCACTTATAGCTTACCTGAGTTGAAGGTGATGGGGGAGGAGAAGAGGAGGCAAGTGGTGTCTTCGTAATAAAATCCTTTGCAAACGTTGTAATTATTGCAGGACGCGATACAGGCAGACAGACTGGGGGACCCGTTGTCCTTGTTGAGTATCTGCCCCTGAGGATTCGGCCCGGGGGCGGCTGATATGAGGAAAGTTTCCGTACACTCAGCCTTACAGAAAGCCGGCACAAGAGCGGCGATATAGCACGCCATCAAGGCGAGATGACTAGAACTACCCATGTTCACTCGGACACTGACGCTCCGTGAATGCACCGCTTAGGCCCAAGTAGTCGCCTTCTCTTGTGCGACCTACGACCAACCTCCACCTCCAACTCGGATTCTTCCTCCTCCGAGACGATCATCCCCTTCTCCAGGACCTACCGCCCTACCACTTGTCCAACTTCACTTCCCATTCATAGCGGTCTTACGCCCCATCTGATATGGTGATCCTCTTCCTCAGTTTGACCCATTTCCTCAACAAAGGTCATTCGGTCTCTTGTAGCACGTTCCAGTACTCTAAGGAGCGCCGACGGCCGCCTTGTCCTGCACAACAAGTCCATCCAACAAGTCCTTACTGGACAGTCGTATACCGCTACATGTAAAGCACAGGCCGTGAATGCAGCTTGAAACACCTGAGTTGCGGATACCTTTATCGGCCAAATGCAAATCGCTCCCACTCATGGCAGTGAATGAGATGTCTCTCTCGAAAACATTCCTTTTTGTGGGTATGAAGTTCTCATTATTCCCACTACGTGTGACGTTCTAAATAGGGCGGTACCATTATTTTTAGCTCCTTTTTGAAGGAAATTGACCTATTGGAAAGGGTTCAAAATTGTTAGACCAAGGTAGGTAGTACATGAACATTTCCTCCTCCCCCCCCCCCCCACCCAATGCAAATAACATCTGTGAATAACACACCTATGTATTCGCTCATTTTTATAACAAAAATTCTTTCTTTTCCAAATTTTTTCTTTTACGTTTCAAGGAGCGTGGATGCAAAAAAATGCAATTTCCGTCCGCCGAATCGTCCATATCTACTTCATTTTCGGTCTAAAAAATTCGTTCTTTCGCACACACCCTCCATTCGGGCCCATGTGCCCCGAAACTTTGCAGCCCGATCGGAATATACCCAGAGGTGTTATGGGTGAAAAATGGGTGTAAAAATAGGGTTTTTCGGTGTTATAGTAAAATGAGCTTATGAGGTATCGTTTTCCATGATTTTTATGACGAGGAGACTGAACATGAAGTCGATTTTGACCAAAGAGTGGAAAATTGAGGTTCTAACAAAATTTCAGCCTTAAACTGACGTTAAATCGTCGTTCTTCCGCACATAATTTGGGTGCCCATTTGGAAACACATTTGGGTCCTAGTTGTGCTCCGCAGCTCGGCAGCCTGATCGTAATACTCCCAGGGGTGTTATGGGGGGAAAATGGGTGTAAAAATAGGGGTTTTTGAGGGTTTTTTGAGGTTTTAGTGAACATGAGCTTGTGAGGTATCGTTTTCCATGTTTCTTAGGGCGAGAAGACCGAATATCAAGTTTGACAAAAGGCGAAGAATTGAGGTTGTAACGAAGGTTAAGCTCCGAGAATTAATTTTTTATTAGTCAAAAGCCTGGGAAACACACGTCAAGCGTGTTTCAGTCTGAAAAAAAAATACATGAAATTCATGTGGAATATGTGGTAGTTGATCACGCTTACAAAACTATGATGGTGGGGGGGGGGGGGTTCTCATTGGAATGAGGAAGTTGGTGAGGATTGCGCAAGTGCGCTAAAAATTATTGTCGAAAATAGTTGGGACATCAACAATACTACGAATTCATTGAAATTGTTGAAGGACGGCTGAGAAGCAGCTGTGCACAGTAAAGGGAACTCTTCGCGTACACAGGTAGGTATTGAGGAACCTTATTCAGTCTGATAGGAATTCCGAACAGAAGCAAGTCACTACGATTATTTTGTTGTGTCCGTGTATTCAAGGGGCGCAGAATTTTATGAGCTATATCTAACCTATCACTCATTTGATGAGCTATATCTAACAGTATCACTCACAGATTTATGGTTGTACCTCTGATTGTTTTCTTGTGTCCGTGTAGTCGACGGGCGCAGGATTTTGTGAGCTAGAAAAACATAGGACTCTACAAACTTCTTTGAGGACATCAAAAAAGTTTCTTCTATTTTGGATCAATGAAAATAGATTTGCCCCTTCTTTTACTACCAACTTTGTAAATGTTGCAGTTGAATTTGAAGTGTTCTCACTCTATTAACACAGAATTATATTTAAAAAATATACCTATACTTGAAATAAGTAAACTAATATTTTATTCCATGACTGTTAAAGTGACAGGCAACCAACTCGCAATTAGAATCTACGAAACAGAACATGGATATACAACCCCATAAGGTTCGAATATTGATCGTGTATAGATCATGTCAGACCCGATTCAGCGAAAAATATTCATTTCACCGATCGCCTCGACATTCTTTGTGCCCCATTTACAAAGGGCGCTGACTCAGGAGCTCATTGCGTCCTCGGCCACACGCACCTGTGTTCGCGCATTATGATTGGTGGAAAACAATACCCCACCAATCGAAGAATAAAACTTAGAGCAGGAAAGACAAGGAAAACAGGTCGTTGAGTTCAGGAACCCGAACAAGAAGAATCCTTCGAGCCACGGACCCGACCCCTCAACCGCAGTGCCATCGGAAGAGGTACCTATCAGCTGGCCCGATCCTTGGTACTACACCGACAGAGACAGCACACCATCCGACACCGGCACGACTGGGACTTAGCTCGTTTCCAGGTCGGAGGAGCAGGATCGAAAGGTAAGTGGACCACCCCGAGAAATTTCATTCCCGTCCGTTTCCGCGATCGTCGTACAGTCGGGCGTAAACCGGGTAATTCACGCACAATAGCCCTTGGGAGGAAGTAGGTAGGAATTAGGGAGTAGCATATCGTTAAGGCCTATTTAGATATCAATAAAATTTTCCCATTTACCACTGAATCCCGGCGTTGTGTGTCTCAAGTCCCAATACCATCAATTCTGCTCCCTTCAGGAGCCCAGCGTTGCCTGGCCCCCAACCCACCCAAGGTAGGTGGAGGCCGACAGGCAAAAGTTAACGCAATATCAAGAATATTAAGGGCTCACATATTGGTGGAGGCGCCGGGGGGAAATCACAAAAATACAACGTCTCATTTACCTACTTGGTCGCACTGATGGGAAATTGTGTCATCGGACGTGCCTATGTATTCCGTGTCGTCTCTGAAATACACCTCATGTTTGTAGGATGTATATTACAGGTAGGTATCACGCCACAGTAACACCGCCGAACATATAAACACATTTGAACACATTTCCCTCTTTAATATTCGTTATGTTCAATTACTTATTCCATTAATGGGGGATACGCCAAAGCCACCTCCAAGAAACAAAACAACGATGGCAGAGGAGTATAGACCTCGAATTTCGGTCCGGTACTTCGACGGAAGTGGCACGGAGTCACCGATCGCGTACTTTACTTACTTTGAAAGGGTAGCTAACTCACTGAGATGGACTCCTCAAACGAAACTCGAGATGCTACCTCTCTACCTAGTCGGTGACGCCAACAAGTACTACGAACGGCTAGACGCGGCCCCAGATAGGCCACGAACATTTCAGGAATGGAGAACACAGTTCGAAACTCGATTCTTGGACCCAATGCATACTGAAAAGCTCAGAAATAAGCTATATAACACAAAACAAAGTAAAGATCAGACAGCACGAGCATACCTACAACTGATGACTTAACTAGCTCATGACGTAGATGTGAACTTCCCGCAAACAGAATTGTTACGTTTGATCCAAACCGGGTTATTGCCGAAATACACAAGACAGATAACATCTGCCCGTAAAACAACTGTAAGGGAATTAGAAGAAGCCCTAAATCAAGCTGAGATGACATTCGAGTACATTGCACTGAGAACGCAAGGAGAGAATGATATAAATAAAACTAATAAACTTGTTAACGACCTGCAAAAGCAGATTAACCAGCTCAAAATAAACTGCAGCAAGAGAGGAGCGCACTATGAGGGAAGTCACCGAGGAGGAAGAGGCTATCAGTCAAGAGGAGGAAGGTCGAACTTAGGCCCTCAACAACTTACTAACAGCCCCTGCTCCCATAATTTCTACCACCGTGGAAATTCGAGAGGTTACTACGGTCGAGGAGGTTTCAGCGGGTACAATAGATACCAGAATAATGGCTATATGGACAACAATTTTTACCCTCATCATGCCGGCTCTTCAGATCAAGAATATAACGGATATAACAACCACGGATATCCACTAAACCATCAACAAAATTTTCAATACAACACACAGCAAAGCTCAGGGCCCCAAACATTTGGAAGAGGTCGTGGAAGCTATTTATAGAGGACGCGCTTACTACGGGAACACCAAAACCTTTAACAACACTAAAACTAACGGAGAGAACTACTGTGGGCAATACCAAAATCAAGGCGTACGGAGAGAAGATAATCAAAAAACTCCGGGGCCGCGGCCAACAACTAGACAACGAGTTGGTCGCGGGAGGTAACGAACCAAACAAAAATCCATTAAACTTTAGAGAAGAAAGTATAGCACGCGAAACGAATATCAAACAACCGAAACTATTACTAGGCACAGTAACTCCGAACATCGGTGCAAACGCCAATCTCAACTTAATGAACAAAATCCCAGTAAACCAGCCAAAAATCTGGATCGAACTTCAAGGTCAACAGGTACTAGCACTTCTAGACTCTGGCGCGGCAGCAAGTACCTACTCAGCAGACCTATTCAAAGGACGAACAAACATTGAACAAAGCAGTTTAAGTAATCTGTGGGGAGTAAACAACACACAGATCCCAGTTTTAGGAGTTTCAAACGAGAAAATAACGTTCTTAGAGAATGGGCATTCAGTGAGGCATACATTTTATATATACCAAAATAATGGGTCGGAACAACAAGTAATCATCGGAAGCGACTTCCTGAAGACGCATGAAGTCAATCTGAACTACTCAAACGACACATTTAGTATAGCAAAACATCCGCAAACAACGTTGAGATTCATTCTCAATCAAGATACACAACATTACATACACATGGCGATGAAAGGAAAAAAATTAAATAACAAGACTCAAACCTCTTTATTCTCGGATATAAAACATGAGGTTATACCCACACCAAAATTCGGAGAAGAAATATGGGAAGAGACTGGACAAGATGGACTGACAGCCATCAGGACAGCTCTAAAGTCAAAAAACAACAAAGCTAATGTGAATACAATTTTAGAAGAACTAGGACTAAACAATAAAACACAACAAAAACAATGGAAACCGAATGAAATATTGAACATCCTACAGAAAGCAGGAGTCAATGCCACAATTACTACCAAAGCTCCAAGAACTACATATTACTTCAAATTTAAGTCGAGAAAAAACCGAAAAACAATTGATTTATTGCTCGATCCTCGATTGACAGAACAAAATTACTGGGTCATGGAATCCGTTCCCACCGTTGTATCCCACACAACGAAAGAGGCTTCGAATAACAAAACAATGACTGACGTACAGAAAAACGGGGACTCGACACATCCCAATCACGACGGAAAAGCTGCCAGCTGTCACAAGGTGTCGAAGGACGGAGAGGAACGCTGGCATAAGCGCAACATGGACAATTTGATCAGCGCGTTACGAGAATACGCGGCAGCCATCGGAGAGCGCATTCAAGGACAGGAAGAATGGGGGGAACGACCCACTCCCACCTCGCGGTCAATCATGACGATGCACACTGCCCGAATAAAACGCGAATTTGTAATAGGGGAACAAACTGCCAAAATAAATCCCAACCTCACGTACCAGCAACACGAACAGGTGATCGATCTATTACACGAATTCACAGATGTCTTCATTCACAAGGAAGAAGATTTTCAAAAATTACTAGTAGATGATGTCAAAATAAGACTTCTGGATCATCAGCCGTTCAAAACGAAATTTTTCCAAAGGTCACCAGCAGAAGAAATAAAGTTGCAAAAAGAACTAGATAGGTTACAAAAATTGAAAATAATAGAACCAGCGATGGAACCAACTTACGCGAGCCCTTGTTTCTTGGCTCGAAAACCTGATCAGCCAGGAGCTGTGAGACTACTCGTCGATCTAAGAATGGCAAACGAAAAAATCCATTGTCCAATTTTTAACCCTGAGCCACCACATGTAATTCAACAAACCCTAGCTGGAAAAACATACATTACAAAAACTGATGTGAGCGAAGCATTTTTCAGTATCGGGTTACACCCTGATTCCCGTGATATCACGACATTCCATGCCTATGGAAACAAGTTTTATAAATTTTGTAGATTACCTCAAGGTTTAAGTGTGTCTCCTTACTACTATGACAAATGTGCAAGACAAATCCTAGACGGCTTAACGGACATCAAAATCTACTGCGATGACTGGCTTACAGCGCATGACGATTTTGACTCAGCACTCACAACGATCAGAAAACTATTTGAACGTGCCAGGGAAAAGCGGGTAAAATTCAAATTATCAAAATGCGAGTTCTTAGTCTCAGAAACGATAATCCTAGGAAGAAAGGTTTCAAAGAGAGGTATTGAAATCCAAGATACTGCAAAACAAGCAATCCTGGCCCTGGAATGACCTTCGACAGTGAGTGAAATGCGTTCAATTCTAGGAACTGCAAATTATTGGCGACAGTTCGCCCACAAATTTTCTGATATTATCAGACCCTTAACAGACTCCTTGAAAGGGAAACAGAAAAAGGACAATATCGAATGGACTCCGGAGCTAGAACGAAGCTTCCAAGCAATGAAGCTAGCAATAGTTAATAGTAAGGCACTGGCGCCATATGACCCGGCGAATAAGGATGTGCTAATCATTGATGGTATTGCTAAAGGCCTAGCGGTCATCTACGCTCAAATTCACCACGCTACAAAGAAAATGCATATCGTCGAGTTCATTTCACGAAAACTCGAAGGGAAACAATCAGCGAGCAGCGCCACAGAATTGGAAATGAAAGCGCTAATTCTAGGACTTCAGGAAACGCATAAATATACATACAACCGCCCAGTGCAGATATATACTGACCATATCTCACTCACCTTTCTCAAAACGTTTCGTACGCGGAACCTACGACTAGCACGACTATATCTAACAATCAATAATTTCGAAAACTTAAAATTCTCACATATCAGTGGAATTAAAAACGCACTGGCAGACTGGGGATCCAGGTTCCCGTGGAGTAACCAAATATTTGATGAATCCGAAATAAAATCACCGTACATCGGGCCAGATCCGGACGGGGAAGAGAATCATCAAAACGATGAGATGTCAACGGAAACTGAAGCGCGCTGCATCGGCAGCATGACCACACGTTCAAAAGCACAAACTCACGAACAAACCAGGGAACAACAGTTTCTCCACCAGCTACTGACGGATCCCTACTATTTGGAAATGAAGGGTATAATTCAGGATAATAAAAAATCGAACAGAATGCTGCAGAAACAAGCGAAGACTTATGAAATTGATCCTGATGGCTTAATGTACTATACCTGGCTTCATAAAAATAAGAAACAACGGAGATTATACATTCCTTATACCGCTCGACCCGAAATCTTGAAAGAAAACCACGACGACGACCAGGCCGGTCACCCATCAGCGTATTACACACTCGCACGCATAAAAACAAATTTTTATTGGAAAAACATGAACAGAGATATCCAACAATATGTCAAATCCTGCATAATTTGCCAAAAAACGAAACCAAGGCAAGGACAAAAAGCACCAGGTCTGCTACAGGAGTTTCAAATCAGCAATAGAATTATGCATCACGTATGTATGGACCACTATGGCCCTTTCTATGCAGGAGTAAAGAAACGCTACGTATTGTCAATAATAGATTTCTGCTCACGATTCATAACACTACATTTAGTAAAAGATACCTCCTCAAAGACAACGATTGACGTATGTATTAGAGGCATATTCGGCCCAGTACGACACAC
This sequence comes from Leptopterna dolabrata, assembly GCA_954871275.1. NCBI lineage: Eukaryota > Metazoa > Arthropoda > Insecta > Hemiptera > Miridae > Leptopterna > Leptopterna dolabrata. The sequence goes on from OX940974.1 coordinate 153,790,182, forward strand.
CCCGAATCTTACAATGCGACAACGCGGCAGGATTCACATCAGCATAGATGAATGCATACGCGGAGAAGAAAGGCATAAAAATTGTGCATAGGAACAGCTACAAGCCGAGCACAAACGGTATAATTGAACGTACCAACTCCAAACTGACTCGGTACCTATCAGCATACCTGACACAAGACTCCGAGAAAAATTGGGAAGACATGATACGAAAGGCACAGAAATCATTCAATACCAATGTGAACAAATCCATTGGCATGAGCCCACACTACGTAATTTTTGGTCAGGAGCCATATATAGGAAATCCGAACCAACCAATTGATCAACGTGATAACCAAACTAGGATCCAAGAGTTACAAACTCTACGGAACACTATACCAGAGATCCATCACCAATCCTTTGTACAACGGGCGATGCAATACAATAAACAAAGGCATAATTTGAGTCTCCAGCCAGGAGACCTGGTTTTCATTTTGGACTCAAATTTTAAACCACAGAAAACGCATAAATGGGACGCTCCATTTACAGGACCATTCCAGGTAGAACGCATGACAAGCACGGCAAATGCCCTTGTTAGAATTCCACACCAGACAGGATATAAACTGCAAAACGTTCACACCTCACAATTACGCAAGTTCCATGAAAGACTTCAACTAAAAGAAGACCTACCCCAACAAAAAACACAAAACCCCAGCACCTAGACTAACCTTCTAGTTCAAGACGTCAACACCCTAACAATAAAAATAAATAAATAATTAAAAACAAAACAAAAAATCGAAAGTAAATCTCAGTGAAAATGAATGCAAGTACGGATGTTAGCCGAACGTAAGAATGCAATGGATCGTGACGTAAGAATGAATAATGAGAGGTTGAGATGCATGCGTAGTTGATAACGTGAATGACTGTATGAATGAAAACCAAAATTTAAAACGCGTGGCCACGCAACACGTCAGACTGTAAGAATGAGATAGAATATCAACATGATCGAAATGACTGACAGAATGAAAGGTAACAATCCATCATGAATGAATTTGCGAATGAATAATTGAATTGATTGAATTTGCGAATGAATTGAACTGAACGCATTGAATGAATTGAATGAATGCATTGAATTGAATGAATTGAGTTGAATTTTGTGTGACAATGAATAAACATAGATACTTCAATCCACCAAAGGACTAGATAAACAAGTCTGCTTGAAATATATAACAACCACTCTGGGACAAAAACGAACAATAATAACACGAACACAGTAAATAAAATTAAGCAATAACTTCCACAAGACTGAGGTGCCAACGGCGAAGCACCGGCGGCAGCCCAAAAAAAAAAAAAAAAGAACACCAACCACAGCACTGTGTTGCAGATGATCTCTACGTACTTGACATTCCTGGGAACGCTGGCGATCGTAGACGTCGCATCCGCCGACTTTACGCAAAAACCGATCTCATCCGACGTCCATTTCTTGGAAATAGACCAGGCAAGCGTATCTCTTAAGGATAGCTCCGTTACTTTCGTCACATATATCAATACGACTGAACTACTAGAGACCGGTAGAGACGCAGTAGAACATGCTAAACAAATATCGACCATATGTGGAAAGACATATGGATTTCGCGCTCGAAGCGAATATTACCTACGGCTTTGCTATGATCACATTTCCGTTAGGTCCCGTGATGCCAACCTCCGAAACGCTATTACTAGGATCCAACGCCAACTAGAAATCTTGGAACTGTTCCTGTACAATAAGATAACACGTAAACCCAGAGCAATAATACCCATCGTAGGAGAAATTAATCATTATTTGTGGGGGAACTTAGGCGAAGAATCTGAGAAAGCAATAAATAACACCTTGCATACACTGATGAAAAACCAACGGCAAATAATTAAGTTCAATGATAAATTTAAACTGCGGACAGACGCGACCCTGCATCACATCCTAAATCAAACCAAGTCTACGTACATGGATTTGCTGAACAAAGAAAACTCGCAACCGACCAACTACGGGGTCAGAATGAACACCTTGCAATCCACAGCACAATAGATCTGTATGTCGAACAAACTGTAGTATCATTACTCCAAATTCAAATTGACAATGAGTCGTTCTTCAATTTCTTTGGTTTCGCGAAGCTTCATGTGCTCTCTGAAAGCTTACTCGATCCCAGGAAAACTTACGATCAATTAAGAACATTAAATACGCAGCTTGAGGAAACACAAACACTACACTTCACAACAAATGACACAATGGACGTCATAGAAATTTTAAACCACGCAAAACTCCAATACTATAAAGTTGACGGCGGAATAGCAATACATATACAGATTCCAATTCTCAGGAAGGCTAAGCAGTACCCATGGTAAAGTTCATGCAGGTCCCACAACCAATTTCACACAACAAATTTATTTACTACACTACAAAACATGAGGTGTATCTCAGAGACGACACGGAATACATAGGCACGTCCGATGACACAATTTCCCATCAGTGCGACCAAGTAGGTAAATGAGACGTTGTATTTTTGTGATTTCACAACCCAGTTACATATAGCAGTGTACAAATAGCATAAAATACATATTATTGACTTTACGTGAGACTAGATGCGCACATAATTGAGCCGAAAATAAATAAATATGAGAAAAAATAAAAATAAATAAAAAGTTCAACAATATAGAACTAATATGCACACAAAAATATTGAAGAGAAACTAGATTGGTGTACATGTCGTTAAAAATACATATTATAGTTTTGTAAATTGTATTGTTGCATATTATATAGTTCAACACCTTTATTATATTAGGTATTCTATAAAAATAAATACGAAAACAACTGCCTTTAAGCAGACAACAAATACTGAGTTCTTTATGCAGGCCAATATTATCAATTTCTATTAATCGGTTATTCATTTATTATCAAGATTATGATATTATCAAGGTTATAGTACCAATTATAAATAGGTTAAGAGTAGACGTAGGAAAGATTGACTAAAATTCAAGGTGCGACTTGAGACGGGTTGAGATAGCACAGCTACCTCATGGATAGTTCAATCAAAAAATGTTACAATGTCTATCTGCCAATACAACTGTAATGATACTTATGAAATAAAAAAAACTTGTGAACATAAACTTAAGTAAATAAATAAATAAGTAAGTTAAAGTTAAGTAAGTTAAAATGAATAAATAAGTGGAGATTGCGAAGAATGAAAACAAAATATATATATTATACTATACCAATATTGTACAAGAAAACAAAACTTAAGGGAAGCTCCAACACATGTTTGCGCGCTTGGTGCTCTTCCAACTTACTACATAACTATACTACATTCTTGATATAAATGTACGAAATTCGATAGACTTTTTTTCCTCCCACACCTCCCAAGGATCGGCCGCAACGTTTCTGCACCGCGAAAGTGCGCGTAAATCAATAATGAACATTCCGAAAACAACCACCAAAGGCGAACAGACCACCGGTGGTACACATTAGCAAACAACAACTGCGAAGTGCTACTACAGTCAGCATACATGGTCCAATCAGCATCCATGGTCCACTCAGCATCCATGGTCCAACCAGCATCCATGGTCCACCCAGCATCCCAGGTCCATCCGCCAACGTGGCAAGGGCTCGGAACGATCTTTGATCCTTCCTCTCATTTGGAGGGGGGAGATGTCAGACCCGATTCAGCGAAAAATATTCATTTCACCGATCGCCTCGACATTCTTTGTGCCCCATTTACAAAGGGCGCTGACTCAGGAGCTCATTGCGTCCTCGGCCACACGCGCCTGTGTTCGCGCATTATGATTGGTGGAAAACAATACCCCACCAATCGAAGAATAAAACTTAGAGCAGGAAAGACAAGGAAAACAGGTCGTTGAGTTCAGGAACCCGAACAAGAAGCATCCTTCGAGCCACGGACCCGACCCCTCAACCGCAGTGCCATCGGAAGAGGTACCTATCAGCTGGCCCGATCCTTGGTACTACACCGACAGAGACAGCACACCATCCGACACCGGCACGACTGGGACTTAGCTCGTTTCCAGGTCGGAGGAGCAGGATCGAAAGGTACGTGGACCACCCCGAGAAATTTCATTCCCGTCCGTTTCCGCGATCGTCGTACAGTCGGGCGTAAACCGGGTAATTCACGCACAATAGCCCTTGGGAGGAAGTAGGTAGGAATTAGGGAGTAGCATATCGTTAAGGCCTATTTAGATATCAATAAAATTTTCCCATTTACCACTGAATCCCGGCGTTGTGTGTCTCAAGTCCCAATACCATCAATTCTGCTCCCTTCAGGAGCCCAGCGTTGCCTGGCCCCCAACCCACCCAAGGTAGGTGGAGGCCGACAGGCAAAAGTTAACGCAATATCAAGAATGTTAAGGGCTCACAGATCAGTGTTTCAAATGCCGTTCAAATCGTTCAAACAGGTATCGAAAAATTTAATATAAATTATATGTTGTGGCCTACTATATGTTGTTATGGGTCGATCTCATTTGATGATTATACCTCATTATTTTTCTCGACAGATTTTATTCCACTTGTTTCTCCCAGTATTTGTGTGGGCTTTATGTTGAGAAAACGGTTGGAGTAATGGTAAGATTCGGTGACGGCCGATGCCATATTTCCGAACTAGCACTTTTGGACAAACGTTAAAGCTGCGACCCTCGTTTCTCCATCAAGTATGAATTTGCGAATGCATCCGAACGCTATTCTTCAAATTTTCGTAAATAAATGAAAAACGCTGCTAATTATTACACAAAGGTTTATTATTAACCTGTATAGATGCCCCTTCTGCGTAGATCACTGTTTTCTGTGGTCAATACCCTCAAGCCCCCCCCCCCCCCCCCCCCCCCGAAAGCCCTAAATCGAGTACTGGACCCGGCCCCGGAATTAAATTTTCCTACAAATGCGTAGGATTCAATAATACAATCATTAATCATTTTGTAGTTATTCATGAAGCATATAAGGCAAATAATAAACCGTTGTGTAATAATTTACCTGTATAGGTGCCCCTTCTATGTAGATAGTATAATGAACCGTTGTGCAATAATTTACCTTTGAGTAATAATTTACCGTTGTGTAATAATTTGCCCATCAATAATACTTCAACAATTATTCATGTTGCAAAAGTCCCTACCAACAAACTCCAGCCCCTTCTACGTAGATGGTATAATGAACCGTCGTGTAATAATTTACCGTCGTGTAATAATTTACCATTGTGTTATAATGTACCCATCAATAATACTTCAACCTTTGTTCAAGTTTCACTACCTACCTATCAACAAACTCCAAAAGAGCCATCATTTTTCAAGTAAAATAATATCACAAAACAACCAACTCGACTTCACGCTCCGTGAATATAACCAGGTGATCCCTAGCAATGATGATCTCGGGCCGATTCCCGATTGTTAGCGCGTCCCTAGTGATGATATTTGGGCTGAATATATACAATTTCATTCATCCTCCTGTTGAAAATGCCAGTCGGTGCAAACTGCTGGGCCTTACTGTGAACGAACGGCGGGACGTACAATGCTCCGGGTGGCCTTAAAAAACACCCAAGTTCGAGAACTATTTAAAACCGTAAAAACATTCGAGATAACGGCGTCCTGGAGATTTCAACCCCTATTTTTCACCCTTTAGGGATGACTGACAGTAACGCCGAGCTTCGAGGACCAACTAGACCCCAAACGGGACCTACACACCAAATTTCGTTAATTGTTGTTCATGGTAACTAAGAAAAGTGGGAAGTACGGCGTACAGCGGACGGACAGACATTTTTTATTGCATTTTCGGATTCTACATACCTTGAAACGTAAACCATCAAATTTTGAGGGGTTCATTATTGAAAATGATAAACCAAAATGGATATGATGTACACTCAAGAATGATGCGCAAATAATCCCATGTGAATTTCATAAAAATTCGACTGTCACTAGTTATTTCGCCGAGATGGATCGTACCATAAATTGTTTCGCATCAACTAAGTTCCGTGGCGGGTCCACGGATTATTATAGACCAGATCACCCCCTCGTGGTGTACCTCGCATTTAATGTGAAAGCCACACGGTAATAAGCTGATTTCAACATCAATCATTGCAGTAAAATAAAAGGGGCCTTTGCAGTTGACTCGATGTGGTAGGTTTGTGTTGCTTCCACTTTGTTTCAGGTCTATTAGGTACCAACCTACCGCTTCCTTGAGCTGCCGCAGCCGAGCAATCCACCCTTTCCCAGACTTCTAGTGATTGATCTTGTAGCTGTGGGGGATGCGGCGCCAGAAACCAGAGCAGCCAGGGAGGGATCGCGGATCGATAGGGTTCCCTCTAGTGAGCTCTCTTCAGTTGGCCACTTCCATCCCGCTTCCCAACGTCTTGGAGACCTTCCTGGCCGCCCCTTTTCGAGGCCGAGGATATTATTTTTATTTTATTTTTCGTCCGTTCGGCCCCTTCCAACTTGCTTGCTGATCAGTTCGACACCGACCGTCCCTCCTCATTCCATCCTCCCTGTAGCCAAGTGTCCGCTGACGCTCCAGCACCCGCCACGACTCTTTACACGTCTGTGATCTTGTTATGATGGTAAGTACAGTGAGGACTGTTTGTACACAACCGTATGTGGTGTCATCGCGGCATCCAGATGGGACAACGTACATACACTGATCCGAGCCATCCACCCAAAAATGGTACGTATGTACATCATCTGTGATCTCATTTTCACGATCTCACCACCACATCCAACTAGGGCAGCTTACACACAATCATTCGTCGAATGAAGTTACCTAGGCCTGACACGCTGATACTTAGGAACTCCTGAGGCGTCTCGTCATGACATCCAGACCCAACTGCTTACATCCCATTGCACTTTGACTGTTTACATATAAACCCTACGAGACCCACTGAAGGTTGTTTACGATACATCTACGACATCTAGAATAGGACATCATGAACTTCTGTTCAATATTGTATACACCCGCCCATATAGCTGCATACATGCAAACACCAGTCTATGATGTGATCATTAAGTCCAGACTCGACTGATAAACAACATCCCCTCGTCCTTGACATCAATTTAAAAAAAACCCACTGCCCCACTACACTCATCATTGACGCCCAGTCACGACTGCACATCTATGACATCAATGAACGACTGTTTGCATCCTGTCAGCTGAGTAATGATAACAAGCCATACAAACCATCCAAGATCCATCTAAGATATTTACAATCATGATCATGACCCATACCTAGCCCGGACTGCTTACATCCTTACAACTATCTCAACATACCTACATCTCGTCGTCATAGCATCTAACTACGGCGGCATACATACGCCCATCGTTGATCTTTAGGGCTGTCAGGTGAAGGTAGTGATGCACGTCTAACGGTTGAAAGTTGCTGTTGCGTTGAGCGAATTTCCACAGTAGCATACCTACATGAACTAACCTTCAACCTACTATATTTTCCACCCTATTTGACTATGGAAATCCAACTTTGAACAGCCTCAGATCTTGAAATATTATTTTTCACTTCTCGAGTCACCATCCTATACCTACCATTTTTGTGATTTTATATCAATTTTTGCCTATTTTTAGCTATTCTAATCAATTGTTTAAACCGGTTTCTAGCAATTGCGCTCCGAAAAAACTGAAATTTGGCCCTATTTTGGTTTATTATTATGTGAATAACACACTTATCGCTCAGCTAAAAAAAATTATAACACCCCCTCAAAATTTATTATTTTACGTTTCAAGGTGCGTAGATTCCAAAAACGCTGCTAAGACCTTGTCACATTGGTATACCTAGTACACCTGGTATAGGTACCTCTATTGGAAATACCTACCGAAATTTCGGCTCAATTCTTCATTTATTGCTTCATTCATGTACAATAATTTAAATAGCTATGTCTGATAGTTTCCACCAATTTTGGCCCCCAAAAACACGAATTACGCTCCTTTTTATTTAGATTATCTTTGATCATTGATAGTGCCCTTTAATGTCCTCCATTCGCCTGTTGACACTTTTTCTTGTGTTATTATCAGAGCCGTTCAAATGCCATATTGCCATGGCGCCATACAAAAATGCCATATTCTGCCGATTTTTTTGTAAAATGCCATATTCGGCCGATTTTTGGGAAAATGCCATGTTTGTGCCATGTTTTGCCTTTTTTTTTGCCAAACTCCTTCAAACAAATTTTTTAAAAATTTTTGAAGTGAAAATTTCTGAATGACATTAGGTTTCTCGAACCCTGAGGCCATTAGTGTAGAGGGATTACTAATGCCTCCTAACCCTTTTGGAATGGGGTGCTTCCATGGGTCGCCACTCTGTCTGGTGAGGAAGCCACTCTGAAGGAAGGCTGGGAACCTGCTGATGTCCTCTCTATGAAATACGCCCCGGCAACATCAGCTGATGTGGAAAGGACTTTCCCAAAAATGAAATACCTTCTGAGTGATCGACGGCTGGGATTTTCAATGGAAAGCGTTGCTTCACACCTGATGTTGTTATTTAATAATAATAGTAATAATAATAACGATAATAATAATAATAATAATAAATTATTTGTATAAAGCTTTGTATATAAAATAAATTATTTAGCATAAATAACTTGTACGTTGTGATATTATCATCTCAGAGTAGCTGGGGTGGTCGGAGAGGGTTGAAAAATAAGTGCCTTATTGAGGTAAATAAGTGCCATATTTGGGCCAAAATAAGTGCCATATTGCCATATTTTTTAGGGCCCTATTTCACAAAAATAGGTGCCATATTGTGAAGGGCTCTGGTTATTATACAGATTGATGGTGATTTCAGACAATGTCCCAGGTTTATGATTCATAAAAAATGAATATTGGGAGCTGAACCTTCGTTACAATCTCAATTCTTCACTCTTTGGGCAAAATCTGCTTCATATTCGGTCTTCTCGCCCTAAAAAACATGAAAAAAGATACCTCAAACGCTCATTTTACTAAAATGCCAAAAAAAAACTATTTTCACGCCCATTTTTCACCCATAATACCCGTGGGTATATTTCGATATGGCTGCAAAGTTTCGGGACACAACTAGGGCCCAAATGGAGCCTGTACGCGAAAGAATGACTATTTTAGACCAAAAATGAAGTAGTGATGCATGATACAGCGGACGGCGCACAGTGGGGCCAGTGACCCGGAAATTATCTTCGGGGTTTTGAGTGGAAAAAAATTGTTTCTCAGCACAAAAACAATGTTCATGGATGGTTTCAATCAATTTTTGTACGATAAAATGCATAGTGGCTACAAGAAAAGGGTTTTTAGCGAATTTTCGAGGAAACGTAGCTGTGTCCCATTCAAAAATGTCCGAGGACCTCGGAACCGGCCGGAAGCCCCCCCCCCCCCCCCCACAAATCCGTTTCATGCATCAGAGCATCAGATATACAGGTTCTAGTTTCGATTTGTCACATGGGTCTTGATCCACCTGTTGACACTTTTTCCAGTGTTATTATACAAATTGATGGTGATTTCAGACGATTTCCCAGGTTTTTGACTCATAAAAAATCAATTTCAGGAGCTGAACATCTGGTAGAACCTCAATTTTCTATTCTTTGGTCAAAATCGACTTCATATTCGGTCTTCTCGTCCCCAAAAACATGAAAAACGATACCTTAAAAGCTCATGTTACCAACATGTTGCTAAAACGCAAAAAGTATACCTATTTTTATACACATTTTCACTCATAACACCCCTGGGTATATTCCGATCGGGCTGAAAAGTTTCGGGACACAACTAGGGCCCAAATGGAGCATGTGTGCGAAAGAACGATTTTTTTAGACCGAAAATGAAGCCTGTACACGTGATACGGCGGACGGCGGACGGCGGACGGCGGACGGCGTACGGCGGACGGACATTGCATTTTTGGAATCTACGTACCTTGAAACGGAGAAGAAAAAAAACCACAGTCATGCAGCATGGCTATAAGAGCGAATTTTCGAAGAAATAACTGATTTTATGTAAAATGTCATGTTTGGGATATCCCATTCAAATATGGGCAATCTTAAAGTTATTGGGTAATTATAGGTATTCAAGTATGACGCTATTCGGTTAATTCGGTACCTATGCATCAAATATTTATGGGCATACGTAACAAATTTTTTGTTCCATTTTTTGCCGAGTAACACCTCGGTTTGTAGATTTTCCAACGCTGAACACGATGGTGAAGTCAGAATTGCGATATCCCATTCCGTTATCAGATTAGAGCAGACGAACCAGGAAGAACATCTCAAGAAATAACCGCGTTCCTTCATCTTCAAAGTGCTCCAGTTTGAGAACGGAATGAGATATCGCAATTCTGATTTCACCATCGTGTTCAGCGTACAAAAACCTTTAAAATGAGGTGTCACTTGTCAGACTGTTTCATTTTGGGAATTTATGGGTAATTTTTCCCCCCTAAAACTCCCCAAAACTCCCCCTTAGAGTGACCCGATTCTGCCCATCTACGAACTTAGCCTGTCGATTGCCAAGACAGATTTTTCGTGCAAATTTGAACTTTTTATCTCAATTCTTTCGAGAGTTATTGTCTGGAATGACACATACATATGTAAATATATATATAAATATATAAATATATATATGTGATGGAGAAATGAGCCTGGAGAAATGAGCCTGCCTACTGTCTGAGCTTCTGAAACGTAGTACTCGAAAGAAATGAGCCTGCCTACTGTCTGAGCTTCTGGAACGTAGTACTCGAAAACACCAATTGTGTCGCCACTAGCCGCTCGTAAATCCCCTCGAGGTACTTTAACAAACTACTGAAAACTGGAGGGGAGCGCTCACCCTGAGGCCCCACTCCGCAGTAGGGATGTGTAAGATCCGTTCAATTCCGGGAGTTAACTCCCACCAGTTCACTCTTTTCTGGGATCAGTTCTTTGGGATCCGTTCACCCTTCTTCAGTTCTTCACTCTCAAGTTTGACCCTCCAAAGCCCGTTCAGGTAGAATCCGCCAAGATTTCTCCCCCCCCCCCCCCCCCCCCCCCAACCCTACCGCCCTACCGGTGAAGGGAGGGTGATGTGAATGGTAAGGGGTGTAGGGAGGGGTGATGTGAAAGGTAAGGGGTGTAGGGAGGGGTGATGTGAACGGTAAGGGGTGTAGGGAGGGGCGAAGAGAACGTGAAGAGTGAAGAAGGGAAGGGAAGGAGTTGAACTTGATTCTGTTATTCCGTGGAGTTGATGAACTGGTCAGTCAACTCTCAGCTCAAGGGATAAGGGAAGGGGTGAAAGAACGGTAAGGGTTGAAGGGAAGGGCAGAAAGAGAGGAGTGGCGAGGGGAAGGGTAAAGGAGTTGAGAACGGGTGGTGACAAGGAGAAGGAGTGGGATGGGATGAAGGTACGAGGAGTGAGGACGCCACAAGAGGAAGTTCATGAACTGGTGAACGGCAACTCTTTGGGAACCCGTTCAGTTGGGATACGTTCAACTGAAAGATCCGTTCAGTTCGGATCCGTTCAGTGCTGAACGCCACATCCCTACTCCGCAGTCTGTTGAGAGTAGTTGCTCTGTTAGTCGCATTTAATAACCGCAAAGTATTACGATCAGTTTACGTTACAAGTACCACTGTGAGTACCTTCGAGGGGGAGTGTGCTATCGAGTTTTCCCATTTTAACAGTCCGAATCAAAATAAATTAGTTTTTAATCATATCGCGAGTGTTTTGCTTGTGTCTCCCCATGGCATCCGAGTATGAAGAAGGGGAAATATCAGATCCCGAACCCCAGGACATAACATCAGAAGTGGGATATCAAAATCTACGTGCCGGATTCAGTGACAGTCGACGTGAAAATCCTGAGCTGAACGAAAATGTTTCGAATAACCATTATGTGCGAGAAAACTCTTCCATCAGTTGGAGGGCCGGTCGCGGGGCTCCGCCAAGGTTTCGTGCAGACGGATGGCAAGGGGAAACCTTTTCTGGGGGAGGTACCCTTCGAGATCCCGAGCGCTCCCCTCCAGTTTTCAGTAGTTTGTTAAAGTACCTCGAGGGGATTTACGAGCGGCTAGTGGCGACACAATTGGTGTTTTCGAGTACTACGTTCCAGAAGCTCAGACAGTAGGCAGGCTCATTTCTTTCGAGTACTACGTTTCAGAAGCTCAGACAGTAGGCAGGCTCATTTCTTTCGAGTAGGTACTACGTTTCAGAAGCTCAGACAGTAGGCAGGCTCATTTCTCCATCACATACTATATATATAAATAATTTTTGGTGTCTTTCGGCAGTGAATTCAGGATGGTCTGAAACGGATTTTGGTATAAAAATCTTTCGGAAATTCGAGTTTTAAAAATTTTGGACCGAGAACAATATCTTCCTTTTCTTCGAAAATTCGCTAAAATTTTGAGGGGGTGTTATAAAAATTTTTTGCTGAGCGATTACATAGGTGTATTATTCACAGAATAATAAACCAAAACGCTGCAAAGTCCTTGTCACATGGGTTTATTATTCTATTGGAGTTCTAGAGATTCTTGCTGGCTGTTAAATTTATTGTTTCTTTCATGTGGAATGATTAAAATAGCAATTCCTGATGATTTCCACCAATTTTGGCCCCCAAAACATGAAATAGGTACGCTTTTTTTTTTCAGATCATCTTTGATCATTGGTAGTGCCATTTAATGGTCTTGATTCACCTGTTTACACTTTTTCTAATGTTGTTATACACATTGATGGTGATTTCAGACAGTTTTCCAGGTTTTTGACTCATAAAAAACCAATTTTGGGAGCTGAACCTTTGGTAAGACCTCAATTTCCGCGTCTTTGGTCAAAATCGACTTCATATTCGGTCTTCTCGTCCCCAAAAACATGGAAAAAGATACATCAAAAGCTCATGTTACTAACATGTTGCTAAAACGCAAAAAGTACCTATTTTTACACACATTTTCACTCATAACACCCCTGGGTATATTCCGATCGGGCTGAAAAGTTTCGGGACACAACTAGGGCCCAAACGGAGCATGTGTGCGAAAAAACGAATTTTTTATGCCGAAAATGAAGCCTGTACACGTGATACGGCGTACGGCGGACGGCGTACGGCGGACGGACATTGCATTTTTGGAATCTACGCACCTTGAAACGGAAAAGAAAACGCTGCAAATCCCTGCACAACGGTTTATTATTTTGTATAGCCCTTCTGTTACAGATCACAGCTCTATGTATAGATAACCCGTCTATATAATATGATATGTACTATTCTATACATATTATGTAGATCGCAGACCCGCCGTAGGTTAGTACCTAACCCCGTACTCGTTACTAGGTACCTACCTAAACCACGAGTTAAATGTTGCTAAAATAGTTCTGCCGATGTCAAACAGTACCTAACAAAAAGAAACACACATAATGAAGTTCTGAAAAGAAATTGTTGATGAGGAGTGAAAAAAGTTGCAAAAGTACCTACCAACAAACTCCAGCCCCTTCTACGTAGATGGTATAATGAACCGTTGTGTAATAATTTACCGTTGAGTAATGATTTACCGTAGTAATAATTTACCCATCAATAATACTTCAACGTTTGTTCAAGTTTCACTACCTACCAACAAACTCCAAAAGAGCCATCATTTTTCAAATTAAATAATATCACAAAACAACCAACTCGACTTCATACTCCGCCAATATAATCAGGTGGCCCCTAGTAATGATTTTATCTCCGCCAAATTTCCTATTGTGGGCGCGTCTCTGGTTACGAGATTTGGTTTGAATTGTATACAATTTCATTCACACTGGAGTCGAAAATGCCTGTCGGTGCAAACTTCGGGGCCTTACTGTGAACGAACGGCTGGACGTACGATGCTCCAAAACACCCAAGTTCAAGAACTATTTAAAACCGTAAAAATATTTACGTAAAAAAATTGTATAGGCGTTTTGAAAATTTCAACCCCTATTTTGAACCCCTTAGAGATGACTCACAGTAACGTCGAGCTTCGAGGACCAACTAGACGCCGAACGGAACCTATAACCCGAATTTCATCAATTTTCTTTCATGGTAACTAAGAAAAGTGGCCCGTACGGCGTACGGCGGACAGACAGAAATATTTTGGTTTATTATTTTCAATAATGAACCATTGGAATCGAGCATGAAAAAAAAAATTCTTACCCCCCCTCAAAATTTGATGGTTTACGTTTCAAGGTATGTAGAATCCAAAACTGCAATAAAAATATTTCTGTCTGTCCGCCGTACGCCGTACGGGCCACTTTGCTTAGTTACCATGAATAAAAATTGATGAAATTCGGGTTATAGGTTCCGTTCGGGGTCTAGTTGGTCCTCGAAGCTCGACGTTACTGTCATTCATCTCTAAGGGGTTCAAAATAGGGGCTGAAATTTTCAAAACGCCTATACCATTTTTTTACGTGAATATTTTTACGGTTTTAAATAGTTCTTGAACTTGGGAGTTGTTTAAGACCATCCGGAGCATCGTACGTCCAGCCGTTCGTTCACAGTAAGGCCCCGAAGTTTGCACCGACAGGCATTTTCGACACCAGGGTGAATGAAATTGTATACACTCTCGTCACCAGGGACGCGCTCGATTCAATCAATCAATCAATTTATTCAATCAATCGAGCAATCAATCGATCAATTTTTTCAATTGCAATTGGAATTCACTTAGATTTTGAATTGCAATTGGCCACTGCTCACCAATCTACCTAACATCCCCATCTAAATTCCCGACACATTAATCATATAAACATAACTCCACATTCGCCAAAATTGGCAAAGTTTTTTCAATTGCAATAGGAATTCACTTAGAATTGTCAATATTGGTATAATGAATTGGACTTTAATTTGAATTGGAATTTTTTTCGAATTGCCTAATTATTGGCATTGTGCGCTCGTCACCAGGGAAGCGCTCGATTCCATCAATCAATCAATTTATTCAATCGATTTCGAATTGGAATTCATTAATTGAATTGGAATTCATTAATTGGATTGGAATTCATTAATTTGAATTCAAATTAATTTGAATTGGAATTCATTTCGAATTGTCTAATTGGTATGGTGCGCATTGGCATGGTCCGAAATGGTTCTGCAATTCTATTGGCCAACGCTGATACAGAGAGCTGTGATCTGTAACAGAAGGGTATTCTATACAAAATAATAAACCGTTGTGCAGGGATTTGCAGCGTTTTTATTGCAGTTTTGGATTCTACATACCTTGAAACGTAAACCATCAAATTTTGAGGGGGGGTAAGAATTTTTTTTTTCATGCTCGATTCCAATGGTTCATTATTGAAAATAATAAACCAAAAATTATGAGGGGGTGTTATAAAAATTTTTTGCTGAGCGAATACATAGGTGTATTATTCACAGAATAATAAACCAAAACGCTGCAAATCCCTGCACAACGGTTAATTATTTTGTACAGAATACCCTCCTGTTACGGATCACAGGTCTCCCTATAAATAACCCTTCTATATAACATATGTACTATTCTATACATATTATGTAGATCGCAGACCCTCCGTAGGTTAGTACCTAACCCCGTGATTTACCGTTGTGTAATAATTTACCGTTGTGTTACCTTGGTGTAATAATTTACCGTTGTGTAATAATTTACCTTGGTGTAATAATTTACCGTTGTGTAATAATTTACCGTTGTGTAATAATTTGCTGGTGTGTAATAATTTGCCATTGTGTAATAATTTACCCATCAATAATACTTCAACGGTTGTTCAAGTTTCAGAAGTACCTACCAACAAAATCCAATAGTCCATCACTTATCAAATGAAATAATATCGCAGGACAAACAACTCGACTTCATACAGCCATCCTTGATTATAATCAGATGCTCCGTAGTTATGATATCCAGGCCGGATTTATACCGTTTGATTCACGATCGTGTTGACGATGCTTTTTGGTGCTCACGAACGGCTGGACGTACGATGCTCCGGGTGGTCTCAAAAAATTGTTTAGCTCAAGACAAATTTAATAACGTAAAAAAAAACCATACCCTTCCATCGGAAGTTTTCGAGCTACGGCGTTCTGAAAATTTCAACCCCTATTTTGAACCCCTTAGGGATTACTGACAGTAACGTCGAGCTTCGAGGACCAACTAGACCGCGAACGGAACCTATAACCCGAATTCATCAATTTTCTTTTATTGCAGTTTTTGATTCTACATACCTTGAAACGTAAACCATCAAATTTTGGGGGGGTTAAACTTTTTTTTCATGCTCGATTCCAATGGTTCATTATTGAAAATAATAAACCAAAATTCGTTCTTGCGCAGAAAAATCCGTCTCGTCGAGAGTAATTATGAGTTCGCTAACCATCCCGATCGAAATGTACTCAGTGTTCCAAATTTAAAAGCCAGTGTTCCAAAAACATGAAAAAAATGATTTTTTGTCAATGTAGGCATGTGGGGTGTTGCATAATATACACGCCTACGATACACTGCTTGAATACTGATTTCTCAAAGACCTTCCTATTTTACCAAGTATCTACACGCTCCTACTTTGCCAAATCACGTTAGGTGCGTTAAATATCTATTTTTACTAAAAATTCGATCAAAAATCTATGGACACGTTTGGGCACGATTTTACTGCAGATTATTTTACTTGAGTAGCTACAAATTGCAGAACTTCAACGCAATCCTTCCAGTCAAGACCAATCAAGCACTTTTTTTACATTAACGGTCAAAATTTACGATTTTCCAAGCCAAAACCGAGATGTCACTTCGAAAAATGCAATAATGGGTAATAATGTTTGCTTAGACATACCTGAAGAAGATCCAGCCATGAAACTTTTTTTAAACACAAGGCGGGGTGAATTGCACGGACTAACTGAAATCATCATAATAATCATAGCTCAAGGTTCACGGATGTGTAATCATCAAAATAATCATAGCTCAAGGTTCACGGATGTGTTAGTAATCGAACACAGCAGAAATTAGCTAGAACAGGCGTATTTTCATTTTCTCAATTTCCGCCACCTTGTAGAGTCAATGGCCCCGTTGTGCGGCGTACAGACATTGCATTTTGGTTTATTATTCTGTAAATAATACTTCTATGTATTCGCTCAGCAAAAAATTGTATAACACCCCCTCAAAATTTCATCTTTTACGTTTCAAGGTGTGCAGATTCGAAACATGCTATGTCCGTCCGCCGTCCGTCGTATAACGCATAACTACTCGTACTTCAATTTCGATCTAAAAAATTCGTTATTTCGCACACACCCTCCATTTGGGCCCTAGTTGTGTCCCGAAACTTTTCTGCCTGATCGGAATATACCCAGGCGTGTTATGAGTGAAAAAATGGTATAAAAAAGTAATTTTTTTTGTTTTTGTGTTTGAGTAACATGAGCTTGTGAGGTACCGTTTTCCATGTTTATTAGGACGAGAAGACCGAATCTGAAGTCAATTTTGACCAAAGAGACCGTCGTTCTTCCGCACAAAGTTTGGGTCCCCATTTGGGAACACATTTGGCACTAAATTAATAATACTAATTACGATGGCATAACCTTTATTCGGCGGCTCTCGTATAAAGTGATGGGACTGATGGCAACTTCTCGGTCTGCGTGGCTGTTCTGTCTCGCGTGATGAGTCTTGACAGAGTTGAGTGCTGTTATGGTCCTGGTTCTCTCTTCTTTTGCTCGCCTTGCCCCTTTGGTTCGTTGATCGTAAAACTGTCTTTCTTCCTGCTCCACATTCAAAACCCCTCTTTTTTCTCCTCGGGCCACGATCTCTTTTCCTACTGGACCTCCTCCCCAGCTGCCAATTATGGGGTTGGAATGTCAATGCCGTGTGGAGCGTGGATATATGGTGTTGTGTACTGCTAACTTTTGTGGAGCACTTGATAATCATATATTATTACAAAAGTTTCGGGACACAACTAGCGCCCAAATAGACCACGTGTGCGATAGAACTAATTGTTTAGACCGAAAATGAAGCCGGTACACGTGATACGGTGGACGGCGTAATAAACCAATTACATAGGTGTATTATTCACGGAATAATAAACCAAAAGGAGCCGAGGTCGTGTTATTGGGGGCCAGAATTAGTGGAAACCAACTAAAATAACTGTTTCAATTATTGCGCATGAAATAAACAATAAATGAACAGCAACATTTCCGTAGGTATGTCCGATAGAATAATAAACCCAAGTGACAAAGACTTTGTAGCGCTCTTGGTATCTAAGCACTTTGAAACGTAAAAGAATAAATTTTGAGGGGGTTATACAAATTTTTTGCTGAGCGAATGCGTGGGTGTATAATTCACGGAATAATAAATCAATAACTAAATTTCTCCATTAAAGAAAAAAAAAATTAAAAAAAAAATAATAATAGCATGTAGAAATCAGTCACGGGAAGATTATTTACCCGATATACCCGCGGAAGTATACGTAAAAAATAAACAACTACAAGCAAAGATGCACAGCAAATATGCCAAAGAAAAATTCAGAGAGTAATAAACCAAAAACGCTGCAAAGTCCTTGTCACATGAGTTTATTATTTTACTGGGCATACGTACAGAAATTTTGGCTGTTCATTTATTGTTTCTTTCGTGTGCAATTATTGAAATGGCTATTTTTGATGGTTCCACCAGTTTTGGCCCCCAAAAACACGAATTAGGCTCGGCTTTTCCTTTCAACAGATTATTTTTGATCATTGATAGTACCATTTAATTGTCTTGATTCACCTGTTCATACAACTTCTACTGTTATTATACAAATTTATGGTGATTTCAGACAATTTCCCAGGTTTTTGACTCATAAAAAATTAATTTCGGGAGCTTAACCTTCGTTACAACCTCAATTCTTCACTGTTCGGTCAAAATCAACCAAATATTCGGGCTTCTCGCCGTAAAAAACATGGAAAACGATACCTCACAAGCTCATGTTCACTAAAACCTCAAAAATCCCTCGAAAACCCCTATTTTTACACCCATTTTTCTCCCAAAACACCCCTGGGTGGTATGCTGATTGGGCTGCCGTGTTTCGGAGGACAACTAGGAGCCAAATGTGTTCCCAAATGGGGACCTGAACTGTGCGCAGAAAAATAACTATTTTAGAACAAAATTTAACGTAAATTTAAGGCTGGAACTTACTTAGAACCTCAATTTTCCACAATTTGGTCAAAATCGACTTCATATTAGGTCTTCTCGTCCCAAAAACATGGAAAACGATACCTCAAAAGCTCATGTTACTAACATGTTACTAAAACACAAAAAGTACCTATTTTAGCGAATTTTCAAAGAAAATGAAGCTATTGCAATGGCTTCGAAATTTAAATAATATAAATTTTTGGAAATTTTCTTC
The DNA here is from genome assembly GCA_954871275.1 of Leptopterna dolabrata. Classification (NCBI taxonomy): domain Eukaryota; kingdom Metazoa; phylum Arthropoda; class Insecta; order Hemiptera; family Miridae; genus Leptopterna; species Leptopterna dolabrata. The sequence goes on from OX940974.1 coordinate 153,809,407, forward strand.
ATAGAAATCCGTTTCAGACCATTCTAAAACGATTCCTGAAATTTAACACTTTTTTATATGTATATATATATATATATATATATATATATATATATATATATATATATATATATATATATATATATATATATATATATATATATATATATATATTTATTTATATATGTGTCACTCCAGACGATAACTCTCGATAGAATTGAGATAAACAGCTCAAATTTGCACAAAAAATCTATCTTGGCAATCGAAAGGCTAAGTTCGAAGATGGGCGAAATTGGCCTACTCTAAGGAGGGTTTTGGCGCATTTAAAGTGCGCAAAAATTACCCAAAAATCCCCAAAATGTTATTTTCCAACAAGTGACCCCTCATTTTAAAGGTTTTTGCACGCTGAACACGATGGTGGAATCGGATTTTAGATATCTTGATCCGTTCTCAAATTAGAGCATTTAAAGTGCGCAAAAATTACCTAAAAATCCCCAAAATGTTATTTTCTAACAAGTGACCCCTCATTTTAAAGGTTTTTGCACGCTGAACACGATGGTGGAATCGGATTTTAGATATCTTGATCCGTTCTCAAATTAGAGCATTTAAAGTGCGCAAAAATTACCCAAAAATCCCCAAAATGTTATTTTCCAACAAGTGACCCCTCATTTTAAAGGTTTTTGCACGCTGAACACGATGGTGGAATCGGATTTTAGATATCTTGATCCGTTCTCAAATTAGAGCATTTAAAGTGCGCAAAAATTACCCAAAAATCCCCAAAATGTTATTTTCTAACAAGTGACCCCTCATTTTAAAGGTTTTTGCACGCTGAACACGATAGTGAAATCGGATTTTAGATATCTAAATCCGTTCTTAAATTAGAGCATTTAAAGTGCGCAAAAATTACCCAAAACTAGGATAATCTTTAAACTCTTACCCCCACCCCCTTAGAGTGGTCAGATTGAAAAATGTGAGAAGTATTAATTGAAGACGAGAGTTCGAAGCAAAAAAGGGGGAGGCAAACGATTAGTACAACTCCTTGAATTTACCCACAGCGATCAAATAAATAAGCACTTAGTACAATTACGTAATAAACAAACGGTAGAATCAGGATGGACAAAACGTACAAATTAAAATAAATACGAAGAGAATATACATAGAAAACCAAATTTTAGACCGAAGTTTTCCTTTATTCAAAACCATAGCCATTAATTCGAATATTTCTTTGAAAATTCGCTCATTAAGTCATGCTGCATGACTGATTTTTTTATACACATTTTCACTCATACCACCAATGGGTATATTAATTTTTGATCCACGTGTTGACACTTCTTCTAGTGTTATTATACAAATTGATGGTGAATTCAGACGATTTCGCAGGTTTTTGACTCATAAAAAATCAATTTTGGGAGCTAAACATCTGGTACAACCTCATTTTTCCACTCCTTGGTCAAAATCGACCATATACGGTCTTCTCGTCCCCAAAAACATGGAAAACGATACCTTAAAAGCTCATTTTAGGTATACGAAGTTACAATTTTACGATTTTAGGTACGAATTAGGTACGCTCTTTTTTTTCAGTATATCTTTGATCATTGGCAGTGCCACTTAGTCGTCTTGATCCACGTGTTGACACTTTTTCCAGTGTTATTATACAAATTTATGGTGATTTCAGACGATTTCCCATGTTTTTGACTCATAAAAAATCAATTTTGGGAGCTGAACACTTGGCAGAACCTCATTTTTCCACTCCTTGGTCAAAATTGACTTCATATTCGGACTTCTCGTCCCCAAAAACATGGAAAACGATATCTCAAAAGCTCATGTTACTAAAACACAAAAAGTACCTATTTTTATACGAATTTTCACTCATAACACCCCTGGTTAAATTCCGATCGGGCTTCAAAGTTTCGGGACACAACTAGGGCTCAAATGGAGCATGTGTGGGAAAGAACGATTTTTTTAGACGAAAATGAAGCCTGTACACGTGATACGGCGGACGGTGTACGGCGGGCGGCATATGGCGGTCGGACGTTGCATTTTCGGAATTTACGCACCTTGAAACAGAAAAGGAAAAAGTTTGAGGGGGTGTTATAAACATTTTTTACTGAGCGAATACATAGGGTGCATAGGTTCACAGAATAATAAACCAAAGGCATCACTCGAATTTTTAACTGCGCAAAAACGTGCCCAATTACGCGCAAAATGCAAAAAAATCGAGTTTTGTGGGGGTATTTGGTACATTCAGTAGTAAGTCAAGGTATTTTTCACGCTGAATTACGTGACGATGTTTATTTTTCGATTTGCGCAATACTACCTACCTTGATAAAACGGCCAGAATACGGTATAACATTTCCCCTTAATTTACAGTTAGAACACAATGCGCACCAACTTTGTTTTTGGCTTATTATTCTGCGAATAATACACCTATGAATTCGCTCAGAAATTTTTTTTTATAATAACCCCCTCAATTTTTTTTCTTTTACGTTTCAAGGTGCGTAGATTCCAAAAATGCAATGTCCATCCGTCGTCCGCCGTTTAAAAAATTCTTTCTTTCGCACACAAGCTCCATTTGGGCCCTAGTTGTGTCCCGAAACTTTTCAGCCCGATCGGAACATACCGAGGGGTGTTATGAGTGAAAATGTGTATAAAAATAGGTACTTTTCGTGTTTTAATAACATGTTAGTAACATGAGCTTGTGAGGTATCGTTTTCTATGTTTTTTGGGGACAAGGAGACCGAATATGAAGTCGATTTTGACCAAAGAGTGGAAAATTGAGGTTCTAAGGAAGGTTCAGCCTTAAATTTACGTTAAATGTTGGTCTAAAATCGTCTTTCTTCGGCACACAGTTTGGGTCCCCATTTGGGAACACATTTGGGTCCTAGTTGATCTACACAGCTCGCCAGCCCGATCGGAAGACAGCCAGGTGTGTCATGGGAGAAAAATGGGTGTAACAATGGGATTTTTTAAAATGTTTTAGTAACATTAGCTTGTGTAGTATCTTTTTCTATGTTTTTTAGGGCGAGAAGACCGAATATTAGGTTGATTTTGACCAAAGAGTGAAGATTTGAGGTTGTAGCCAAGTTTAAGGTTCCGAAATTCATTTTTTATTAGTCAAAAACATGGGAAATTGTCTGAAATCACCATAAATTTGTATAATAACACTAGAAGAAGTATCAACAGGTGAATCAAGACAATTAAGAGTTACTGTAAATGATCGAAAATAGTCCGTAAAAAAACGCTGCTCGATCGGAATATACCCAGGGGTGTTATGAGTGAAAGTGCGTATAAAAATAGGTACTTTTTGTGTTTTAGTAACATGAGCTTTTGAGATATCGTTTTCCATGTTTTTGGGGACGAGAAGACCGAATATGAAGTCGATTTTGACCAATGAGTGGAAAATTGAGTTCTACCAAATGCTCAGCTCGAATATTTGGTTGATTTTGACCGAACAGTGAAGAATTGAGATTGTAACGAAGGTTCAGCTCCCAAAATTGATTTTTTATGAGTGAAAAACCTGGGAAGTCGTCTGAAATCACCATCAGTTTGTATATAACACTGGAAAAAGTGTCAACACGTGGACCAAGACGATTAAATGGCACTACCAATGATCAATGATTGTTGTAACAAAACCAAAAAAAGGCGTACCTTCCTAATTTGTGTTTTAGGGGCCAAAACAGCTATTTTGATTATTACGCATGAAAGAAACAATAAACGAACAGCCAATATTTCTGTAGGTATGTCCAGTAGAATAATAAACCCATGTGAGAAGGACTTTGCAGCGTTTTCTCCCATAACATCTCTGGGTGTATGCAGATCGGGCTGCCGAGTTTCGGAGCACAAGATTCTCAAGATTCTCTAATCAAGGGGATGTACATTCACTTTGTGTAGTGTGATGAATTTAATATTGCGCTAAATTCACCACGAGCGGGCGAGGGGGGAATGTGCCGGCATCTGGTTAAGGGCGAACCTCCACCGTAAGCCAGATCTTTTTGGGTGTGCAGTTAAGGGCGTACCTCCACCGATCTTTTAGGAGAGTGTGCCAGGCTGGGTAAGGGCGGACCTCCACCATGATCTGGTTCGTTTTGGATGTGCGGTTAAGGGCGTACCTCCACCATGATCTGGTTCTTTTGGGTGTAGGAGAGAGATGAGGTGAGGAGAGAGAGAGATAAGTCAGCGACTTGAAGGAAGCGTAGAATGAGCTTGGAGGCCCAGGAGCCGGGGTCTTATAGACGTGGAGGCCTTCTCCTTCCATCCTCTTGCTGGGAGAGGATGGTGGGGCTCCAGGTTGTGCACCGGCTCTTGTGGCTTCTGTCCCCCACTCGTACCGTTTATTTGCGAGAACTTAAGTTTGCTATGTATAATTATTGTTGTGATTCTGGGAGGAACCCACGACAGAGGTCCCCCCAGTTCGAGCAAAAGAACATTTCTACGTGGCTGAGGGCCCAAGGTGACAAGGCTGAGGGCCGCGGCAAACAGTAGGCGCTGAAGGTGGTAGTGATATAATTGGATGAGATAAAGAAATACAGTGCAGAGCTGGTGGTCCGGTGGAGGTAAGAGAGAGAGAGAGAGAGAGAGAGAGAGAAATGATTTATTCATTCAGAATTACAATGCTACACAAATTAAAATTGAAATACACTTGAATAAAGTAGCCCGTCGGTAGGCATTGCCTGTATTGACGGACTAGAGTTTCGTATTAAAAAAATAATAATGATTTAAAAAAAAATACGTAAAGCAACACTCTTCTCCAAGTGAAATGAACAAATTAAATCACTCTATAAATTGCACTTTGGCTGAAATTTAAAAGAAGAAAAAAAAAAAAATTACATAAATACAATTCTTCATTGGTTAGAATAGGAATTGGTTAGGTGTCTCGATGATGTGTACGGCAGGGCATGGGGGGATTGGGTGCTGTGTGGTTGTTATGCGACAAACAGCACTCAATCGCCCTGAGGCCCTGCCGTGATTGTCGTGGGCGGGGCGGATGATCAGGGCCGCCAGGTCGGGTATGTGTCGCCTTCGCTCTCATCTCCTGAGTCGAACAAACCCCGTGGGAGCTATGGGGGATATCCCCGGCAGTGGAGTAGGTGGGGGAGCCCTGCGTTTCTTGGCTGGGGGGCGGTGGTTGGTTTGGGTCGGCGTGGGGGCCGCTGGTGGCATCGGTGGTGGTGGGGGCTTGAAGGGCCTGGGGGGAACGTGCGAGGTTGGCTGGGGGGGTGGGGGGGTGGCATTCTGGGGTCGACTGGAACGCAGGGCTCGTATACCCCAGTGGCTTTGGCGATGTAGTAATCGCGTATGATCGCCCACCAGGGTATTTTCCACTGCCGGAGCCGGGGAGGTAGACCGGTGATCCTCGGTGGCGGAAAAGAAAGAAGCGGTGTAGGGGGCCCGGGAGATCGACGGAGAGGGGAGAGGGGTGCGGGGACCCAGACATTGCGTAGAATTGCGGCAAGGTCCGGATCCGGCGAGAGTGATCGAGGAGATCGGGAGCGCGGGAGCTGGCTGAGGTCCTGCATGGTTGGAGAGCGTAGACAGACTGTGGTTAGTGTAGGGTTGTGGGAGAACGGGAGCCGGCTTGCAGCAGGCTAGCGGTACTGTGTGGTTTTTCCCGTCAATTAACAGGGTGGCGGTACTGTTTGAGGTGCGGATTACCTGAAAAGGGCCGGCGTAAAGTGGTTGGAAAGTTTTGTGCATGCCGGGCTGTATGAGGTACATGTGAGTGGCCGAGTGAAACCGTTCGGGGTAGGCGGTGTCGCTTTTGGGGATTAGTTGTTGAGGAGGGTCCCTGTTAATTGACGGGTTATGTGTGGGAAAGACGTCAGCGGGCAGGCAAATAGGGTCTTTGAATGCCTGCTGGGCCGAGCTGACGTTGTCGGAGGGTCACTGAGCGGTTCTAAGGCTGAGGAGAATATGCGGTAGGTGTTGTGTCCAAGAGGGAGTGGTAGATGATGCTGCGATCGCTTGTTTGAGTACGGAGTGCCACCGCTCTATCTTGCCATTTGATTGAGGGTGGTAGGGGGTGGTGCGGATTTTTGCGATGCCGAGGGAGCGTAGGAGGTCGGAAAAGGTTGCAGATTCGAATTGCCTCCCCTGATCGACCGTGATAGTTCGCGGACAACCGTAGCGGGCGATCCAATTTGAGAGGAAAGCCTTCGCGACGGCGTCCGCGGTGATATGGGCGAGTGGTATACACTCGACCCAATTGGTCGCACGCTCGATCATGGTGAGGCAAAACGTTTTCCCTTCCGGCGGGGGAAGGGGTCCGACGATGTCCAGGTGGACGTGCTCCCACGGCAGGGCGTCTTCGATGGGTTGAGGGGGGACAGGGGGCCGCGCAGAGACCTTGTATTGCTGGCACTTCTGGCACCCGAGAACCCAATTTCGGATGTCGGTGTTCATATGGGGCCAGAAGTACCGCGATTTGAGAAGGTCTCGGCTAGCGCGGATACCGGAGTGGTGGAGGGCGTGATAGTGGTCGAACAACTGCCGACGAAGGTCTGGTGGGACATAGAGGCGGGGTGAGTCGGCCGTGACGTCACACCAGAGGTCGTGGGGCGGCAGTTGTTTGAGTTTATCGGCGGCGATGAGGTTAGTGAGAGCGGGGTCTGACGCGGGTTGTTGAAGGGCCGCGATCACTGGCAGGGAGGGGAAGGGGAGCAGTTCCTCCACCGGCGCGGGCGTGGGGCGGGATAGGGCGTCCACCACACAATTTTCCGCACCTGGCAGGTACCGGATGTCGGAAGTAAATTGCCCGATGAACTCCAGTTGCCGGAGGCGGCGGGGTGAGGCGGTTTTGCGGCTTTGGAGTAGGGCGTGTGAGAGGTTTGTTTTCGGTTATGACATAGAACTGCCTGCCCTCTACGAAGTCACGGAAGTGGAGGATGGCTTCGTAGATGGCGAGGAGTTCCCTGTCGAAGGTGGAGTATTTTTGTTGCCGGGGGGAGAGGGTCTTTGAGTAAAATCCGAGGGGTTGGGGGGTGGCGCCGGTGTGCTGCTGGAGGACTGCTCCGATGGCCCAGATAGAGGCGTCGGTTGTGATGGAGAGGGGGGCGTGGGGGTCGGGGTGGGCAAGAAGAGCGGCGGCGGTGAGGTCTTGTTGGCAGGCGGAGAATGCGGCGTCGAGTTCGGGTGTCCAGGTGATGGGGCGGCGATCGTTCTTCTTTGCAGGCTGGGGAATGGCATCTACGAGCGGTTAATGGTGTTGGGCGGCATTTTTGATGTGCCGCCTGTAGAAATGTATCATCCCCAGAAACCGTCGTAGATCCGTTGCAGTGCAAGGGGGGGGGGGGAATCGGTGAGGGTCTGGACTTTTTTGGGGAGGGGCGTGATGCCGGTGCCGGAAACAAGATGGCCGAGGCAGCGGACGGTCGGTTGGGCGATCATGCATTTATCCATGTTAATGGTTAGGCCCTCCGCAGCGAAAATGTCCAAGACTTGGCGGAGATGGGCGTGGTGCTCCTCCGGGGAGCGGGAAGCGATCAGGACATCGTCCAGAAAGCAGAAAACGAAAGGAAGTCCCCGGAGGATTTGATCCATATATCGCTGCCCAGTCCGGGCAGCATTGCGGAGGCCGAATCCCATTTTAACGTATTCGAACAGGCCGAAGGGGGTGATGATGGCCGTTTTGGGGATGTCGGGGGGATCAATGTTGATGTGGTGGAAGGCTCGCTCGATTTCGATGGTTGAGAAAATGGTGTGCCGTGGAGGTGGGATGAAAAGTCCCTGAGGTGGGGAACATTATAGAGGTGCGGAGTGGTGTGGGAATTTAGCCGTCGGTAATCCCCGCAGGGCCGGATGGTGCCATCAGGTTTTTGCACGATATGCAGGGGGGAGGCCCACGGGGAGTTGGAGGGGCGGACGATCCCGTCGGCGATGAGCTTGTCAAAGTGTTCCCTGGCTTGTTTGAGTTGTAGAGGGTGAAGGCGGCGGGCTTTTGCGGAGAGGGGCGGTCCTGTCGTCTCGATGTGGTGTTGGATCGTGGAGATGGGCGGAGGGGTGGGGCCGGGGTTTGTAGTTGCGGAGGAGGGCGGCGGAGTGGTCGTCTGGGCACACTGCGTTTATGAACCCGGGGAGATTGGTCCGGGTTGAGGGGTCAAGCAGGCGCGCGTTTTTGACGTCCACCTGGAGGCAGAAGTAGGAGAGGAAGTCGGCCCCCAGGATGGGTTTCTCCACGTCCGCCACGGTGAAGATCCAATTGTAGGCGAGCTTGTCGAGGTGGATCGTTGAGCGGTAGGTCCCATAGGAGGGGATGGAGGTTCCGTTGGCGGCGTAGAGGAGTTGGCGATTGCAGCGCGCCTGCCGACGGAGAATGGAGTTGGGGAAGATTGACAGGGCCGCCCCTGTGTCCACGAGGAAGGGGACGTTAGTCTTCCTACATTTCACAAACAAGCGTTGGTGGGAGGGGGCTGGACGGCGTCCATTGGTCCTGTGGTTGGCGGCGGGCACGAGAGTGCTTGCGCGTAGGTGAGAGTAGGGGACGGTGTGTTGCCAAAGGAGACCGTCTTGACGCGGCGGGGAGCGTTGTCGTGGGTGGGGTGAGGTTGGTGAGGTGGCGTCGTCCGGTCCGCTCGGGCGGCGTCGGCATAGGTCGCAGCAGAGGCGATGGTGGGCGGGGGGGGGTAAGGTGCTGGTCCCCCCCGAGGGCGTCTGGAGGGGGGCCCGCCGGTTTCACCGGCGGGCGTCGGGGTTTTCCGAAGGCTTGCGGAAGGCGCAGGGCTGCTGGCAGTTCCGCGCTTTTTCGCTGAAATTGACGTGGTAGAAGCAGCGGTGGGGGGGGATCAGTGGGAAGGAACTCCTTTCACCGCCACCGGGTGGAGGGGGGGGGGGGGGTGACGGCTGACGTCGTGGGGGGGGGGGGGGGGGAATCCCGACGTCTTTTGGACGAGCGTACATGTCGGTCAGCGGAGGGGGAGCGCTTCTTGCGATCGGAGGAGGGTTTGGGAGGGGCGGCGGGGCGAACTTTGCTGACCGCGGCGGCCGAGGCGAGGTCGTGGATGGTGTCCGCCAGGTGGAGGAGGGAGTCGTCCGGGGCGTCGAGATGGCTGGCGAGGGTGACTTGGATGGAGGGGGGAAGCGCGCGGAGCCAAAATGTCCGCACGACGTCGATCGTTACCACGTCCTGGTGCTGGTGTCGCAAGCGGCGGAAGAGGTGGGAGGCTTTGAGATCTCCGAGGTGGTGGGGCTGCGACAGTGCTGCGATGCGGGCGAATTTTGACGGTTGGTAGAGGGAGGTGAGTCGCCGGGAAACTTCCTTAGCATCTCAGCTTTCCAGCGGTGTTCGAATTATGATGTAGTATCGATGTCGTTTCGATGTATGATGCATCGATACTCATGATTATCATTGTGTGATAATAAAATCAGACATAAAAGCAAGCGAGTGCGAGTATACCTATACATGGTTCCGGGTGTTTTCGGAAATTTAAGCGTATTTTTGTCGATCAGTTTAATAAACGCCGCTTGTTATCTCAAGCACCAATCAACCTCCTTTTGAACGTATAGTCGTCGAATTAACATCTTGTCATGGTACCCGTAAAATGTACCACTCCAAATTGACTTATAAGAGTGCAACCAATAAAGGCGAGGAGACGGTGAGCTGCGATAGGCAAGGGGCAAAGCTAGGTATCTCTCCCTCCAACGATCCCTCAACGGCTTTAAACGGTCATCAGAGGACTGGGGGAGGGTAGAGGCGCCTTTATAAGGCGCCCGCTTGCCCAGCTCGCCATTCTATCGATCTCACTCGATGCCTTCCCAGATGCCTTCCCTCTCTCCCACCTTACCTTTCTCCTCAAACTCTCTCAAACAACAGATCCCAACGTGGTGATAAACCTTTCTGGCGTAAGCCAATGTGGTGATGAACCTTTCTGGGCACATCCTCTAGTATCCAACGTGGTGATAAACCTTTCTGGCGTAGCCAATGTGGTGATAAACCTTTCTGGATACTAGCTTGCTAATACCCGACATCTCCTTCTCAAACCTCATCTTTCCCACCTCACCTACCTCAATCTCGCCATCATCACACTTCTTCTGTGAGGTCTGCATTGATTTTAGACAAAATGAGTCTTCCCCTTCCCGATGAAATGAGCCCACAGAGAATTGACTTTCTTCAAGTTGGGGTGGGCCAACTATGTCATCTCGTCGGAGCTGGACACAAATCGGCAAAAGTTCAAGCTGCGACGCTGAAAACGCTTTTCGCTCGCAATGTCTCTAACTAACTAATGGTAAAATGGAAAACATGAAAAACATCATATCAGCTTTGGACAGCTACTTTGTCCCAAAGATTAACGTGATTTACGAGCGAAAAGTAAGTCTTCGGTTCTGCCAACCAACGAGACAGACAGACGGTTGACGATTACATAGCTGAACTGAGAAAGCTAAGCGCCAGTTGCGGATATAAATCTTTCGAAGACGAGATGATAAGAGGCAGCCTCATACTTGGCATCCGCCTTGAAGCAGCAAACAAGCAGCTCATAGACAATATAGTATGTACATTTGATATGTATACATATTAATTTATTTATTTATTTATACGCACCTACTCGTGTGAAAGTTTTTAAAATCCCGGGGTGGATTTCGACCTGATAAGGATTGGTTCCATTTCAATAACGTCTTCGGAAATTCGCTTAAACAGGGATGTTTGGGCAGAACGAGAGTTAGAATAAAAATTGTGTTATTGAAAGGTGGTTTGTTTCCACTAAGTAGGTATTATGGAAATAGACAACCTTTCAATAACTCCGTTTTTATTTTGAAATTGGTTTCATGATTTCATCGCGAGTGATTTAGTTAGTAAAACGGGTCTTTACGTTGAATCACTTCCCACATGATTTGAGCAGTTGAGGTCGCTTTCCGCGTAATTTTTGAGACAGAATCGAATACGTGTAGTTGTAACCATACCCGAAATATTCCGGGGAGCGAAAACTGATATTAAAGTCCGTCACTGTACGAGGCCCTCCTTCCAGCAACATTGAAGTTTTCATCCAGTTCTTCCCGATCTGACCACATGATTTAATTATATTAAAGTATTTTGCACGAGGAAGCTGTGGGCCAACGTCTCTTGACGCATATTTCGCTATTTCACCATTGGGGGGGGGGGGGGGGGCTCTTCCGCACAATGACAATGCTACCCAGAACGATGACTCCCTAATAAGTGACTGCATACTAACCCGCGCCACAGCTGGGACTTGATGTTTAGCGTAACCAACCAACTTGCGTATTACGCTCCGAGGAGGATAAACATATCAGATGAAGCAACGAACGGGGCCGAAGCGAGGCGCACGACTCGACAGCAAACTTCATATGGTAGCGCTGTAGGCTGGTTGGTTTCTTGTAGTCGGTGGTCTGTTCTATAATAATATCTGGTCAATAAACAGAGTTGGATGTACACGGGTGGGTTTAGCTTTGTCAACCTAAGCAAGTGACAACAGGATGATTGTCTACTGTTGTAGGTATACCGAGATACTGATATAAATAGCACTAGTCGCAGGCCCCAGTTTACAAACGGACCAACTGGGCACTTGTTCAGACCGCCCGTTTTTGAGGGGCAGGAGAATGAGTAGGTACCCACGACTTCTGTTTATATTTTTGGATGAAAGTAGGTTCCATTCTAAGAATTTTGAGACCAACCGCACTGTCCAACGATGAACTTTTCCTATGAGCTTTCAATGTTTCCACAACAAATTATGTAAAAAGGAGGGTACCGCCCTGGTGGGAGTCTTGCAATGACGTTACTTGTGGCTAAAACTTTGAAAGCTCATAGAAAAACGCTGCAAATCCCTACACAGCGGTTTATTATTTTATACAGAATACCCTTCTGTTACAGATCACAGCTATCTGTATAGATAATCCTTCTGTATAGATCACAGCCCCTCCCTAGTTTACTACAATATTCGCCGCTACAAATTAATATCATGCGTTGAATGTTCAAGCAGTCCTACAATCGGGATTCGAAACTCTGATTCAAGAATCCGACGCCTAGACCACTCGGCTGCGGAGGTCACCTGGGCGAGAGTCAAGTGATGTGCCTTCTCACCCCAGCTTGATTTTTTTTTAATTTTATAGCGACATCGTAGAACGCTCTAGCAAAAATTCGGGGGGAAAAATCGAACGAGAGAAAGCCCACTCCTCAAAATAAAATTTTCTAGGATTGGAATACTCTGAATATTTCAACCCCTATTTTTCACCTCTTAGAGTTGAGTGACAGTAACGACGAGCTTCGAGGACCACGGTTGGTCTCAAAAATTCTTAGAATGGAACCTACGTTCATTTAAAACGCTGCAAATCCCTGCACAACGGTTTATTATTTTGTACACAATACCCTCCTGTTACAGATAACAGCTCTCTGTATAGATAACCCGTCTATACAATATAAATATGTACTATTCTATACATATTATGTAGATCGCAGTCCCTCCGTAGGTTAGAACCTAACCCCGTACTCGTTACTAAGTACCTACCTAAATCACGAGTTAAATGTTGCTAAAATAATTCTGTCGATGACAACAGTAACTAAAGTGGCAAAAAAAAAACGCAAATAATGAAGTTCTGAAGGAAAATTGTTAATGTGGAGTGAAATAGATGCCCCTTCTGCGTAGATCACTGTTTTCTGTGATCAATACCTACCCTCGTGGTCGAGTATGATGAACCGTTGGGTAATAACTTGCCCATCAATAATACTTCAACGGTTGTTCAAGTTACAAAAGTACCGATCAAACCGATCAACAAAATCCAGCCCCTTCGTGGTAGATGAACCATTGTGTAATAATTTACCGTTATGTAATAATTTACCGTTGTGTAATAATTTACAATTGTGTAATAATTTACCGTTGTGTAATAATTTACCATTGTGTAATCATTTACCCATCAATACTACTTCAACGGTTGTTCAAGTTCCAGAAGTACCTACCAACAAAATCCAATAGTCCATCACTTATCAAAAGAAATAATATCGCAGAACAACAACTCGACTTCATACAGCCATCCTTGATTATAATCAGGTGCTCCCTAGTGATGATACCCGGGCCGGATTTATACCGTTTGATTCACGATCGTGTTGACGAAGCTTTTTGGTGCACACGAACGGCTGGACGCACAATGCTCCGGGTGGTCTCGAAAAATTGTTTAGCTCAAGACTAATTTAATAACGTTAAAAAAAACAAAACCTTCTATAGAAATTTTTCGAGCTACGGCGTTCTAAAAATGTCAACCCCTATTTTGAACCCCTTAGAAATGACTGACAGTAACGCCGAGCTTCGAGGACCACCTAGACCCCGAACGAAACCTATTCCATTCATCAATTTTTATTCATGGTAACTAAGAAAAGTGGCCAGTACGGCGTACGGCGGACAGACAGAAATTTTGTTATTGCATTTTCGGATTCTACATACCTTGAAACGTAAACCATCAAATTTTGAGGGTGGTTAAACTTTTTTTTCATGCTCGATTCCAATGGTTCATTATTGAAAATAATAAACCAAAATGGGAAAGTAATATAAATAGGAGTCATGGGTAGGTACTCATGATTTGAAGGGCGAAAAAATTGACGGACGAACAATTTTTAAGGACGGAAAAAATAAGTGTTTCGTCGTGCGGTAGGTAATGATTTGATTAAAAAAAAAATACATTTCAGATCCTACAATGTAAAGCACAACGGAAATACTACCTATCTGTAGTATCCCCGCGCAAGCCGTAACAGAACCTCGATTGACTGACCACATTTGTAAGGTGAGGGGTGGTGAAGTTAGTTTCATACTTCACTTATATTTACCTTTGAGTTCTATATTTAGATTTATACCCAAAAAAGCCCTATCTAACCTTAAAACCCCGACCTAAAAAACTTGCTATATTTTCAAGGGAGTTATACTCTTTGTGTTAAATAAAATTAACTTCTGGCTTTGTTTTTGAAAACCTTTGCATAAAACACACTAGTTTGTTTGGCTACATTTTTTGATTTTGTTGTTTCTATTTTGGAAATAAAAAAAATTTAAAAAATGAATTAAAAAAAAAATTGTTACCACACTTAATAGAGTAGGTACTGCCATGGACAGAGTCAAGGGGAAATGTAAAGGTCATTCATTATCTTAGAATCTTTTCATTGAACTATTAGCCTGTTTGTCCTAGTTGAGATTCAAGAATCAATCCTACCTGATATTCACCAGAGTTGAAGACTCTTCGATCTTGGAGGAACCAGAGGTAGGTCTCCAAATTACTTTAAAGACTATGTGATTATTCAAGACATGCAACTGTTAATAATTAGCCACGAGTTAATTATTTGAAACCCCTTTTCTGCCGTTTTAACTCCGGTTTCCAACTCCCTAGAAGAGAAGACAATACCTACAAACAAACAACAAATACCGACAATATCGACAAATAAAATCACCTTAGCATGTGCTGATAATAAACCCATTTCATTTACGTAAACAATGAAAAAGATGGGCCCCAGCACAGTGCCCTGCGGGATTCCGAATCCTCCCAAAGTTTTGAAAGAACGTTGAAATCCATTCAACTTTACACATTGCTCTCTATGGATCAAATAACGCCTGACGCAATCGAGGGCTACAGAGCTAAATCCCAGGTGCTCCATCTTCTCCAATAATTTACAATGGGAAATAGTATCGAATGCTTTCTTTAGATCGATAAATATAGCCAGTGGTTTTTGACCTCTATTCAAACAATGCATGATTAGAGCATTCATTTGGCATGTCGCACCTCGAGTGCTTCTCCCCACTCGGAAACCATACTGATGGTCATAGAGCAGATCACTTTCCTCCTAGAATTGTACTAATTTTAGTTTGAATCTGTACTACTTGTAGCTTGAAGTTTTTTCGAAGTTTCTCAGAAATCAATTAGGTATAGGAACCCGTAACTTGGTGAGTAACTATCCATTTCAACACATAAAGGAATTCTACTAACAAAACATAAAAGTCCTAAAGAAACAGTCCTAAAGCTGTCATAGAAGATAGGTAAATCATTACCATATGAAACGGAGTTAGAGAACCTTGGGATTACCATTGAAAATACCCTTTCGTGGGAACTAACAGCATTAATATGTGGTAAGATGTTTCAGGAAATCTATACCAACTGCGCAGGATCCCAGTAGATTGTAGATTTTCCTCAATATCTACGTCAACAACTTGTATAACCGCTAATTATTCCCAGACTGGACTGCCATTCTAGCTCACTGCGATCTGAATACAGATCAGGTAGACAAAATCTAGAAAGCATAAAATACCGCAGTGCTTTCATTTTTAGGTTGCCAGTGTACTCCCATGCGATACACTATTATAAGAAGCTACAGGTAGAAATAGGAAGAGGTTAGGAAGACAAGAACAAGGCCTTAGCAACAATCGGTTTTAAAAATCTTAAAATTCAAAACCCTCTCGTAGGTATCTGTATTCCCAGTTCAAATTCATGGACCGTGTACACGACAGGGACACCCAGAATGTCAGCAAAATGTTGCTAGTACCGATTCATCGAACCGTACCTATTGTACAACAAGTCATTCTTGGTGCAAGGCATTAGAGTGAAAAATGAATTTCCATGTTTGAACTTGACAAAACCGTTTTTTGAAAATGCGTTCAAAAAAAGTCTTGGTTTTCCAAGCTCAGGTATACAATAGAATGAGAAATGTGGAAAAAAAGCGAGAGGTCCTCTTCCTCCCCGCATCTCACCACTGAAGAAGTGAGCACCTACAGCCCATTTATTACAAGCCATAAATAGCTCACATTCAAAGGTCAAATCTGCGAACGTCAAACTTGATAAGCAGTATTCTGAGCTTAAGGTTGAAATGGGAGATATCGAGGATCATCTCAATAAATACACCGATTCCATCGAGAGGAACACTGATAAGATCAACTCCCGCTGGACCTTCCTCGATGTCAGTTTCTTTGGCGGCTTGACTGACCGATTTTCCACTCTGGAGGCTCATGTAGTTGATCTTCAGTGTCACATCACTTATAATGAGCAATTTTCACTATCGAGATAAGCGGCGTCAGGTCTTCCAATGATAAAGAAGCCCTTGACCTCATTAAGGTTGTCGGTTGTACTCTGAATATTGACGTGAGCGACTTGATTATAAATAATGAGGAATTTGCACGCTTTTGATTTATTATTCTGTAAATAAGTATTAGCTCAGCAAAACATTTTTGGAATACCCCCTCAACATTTTGCTTCCGAGTCTGCGAAGCAGCGGAAGCCTTGTGTTCACTTTCGTGAGCCAAAAAATTTTTGTCTTCAGAAATCAAAATTTCCACTTGCATTTTGCGTTTCAAAGCCTACTGAACAAATTTGGTTCCGTGTCTGTCGGTCTGTGAGTCTGTGAGTCTGTGAGTCTGTGAGTCTGTGAATCTGTGAGTCTGTGAGTCTGTGAGTCTGTCCGCATTTCCTTGTTACAGCCATAACTTCCACGATTTTGAATTGATTCAGCTCAAATTTTGAGGGATGGTGCGGATAAGGCCCCTTGAGGTCCCATACAAATTTCAACATGATTGATCCAGCGGTACGCCCTGCGCATGCGCTAACGTTAAATTCAACAAACACGCATAACTTTCACAATTTTGATTCAATTTCGCTCAAATTTTCAAGGGTTGTTTGGACAAGGCCTAGTGAGTTCCAGTATGAATTTCAGCATGATCGGACCCTCGGTGCGCTCTGCGCATGCGCTGGCGTGAAATAGATTCAATTTCCTTGTTACAGCCGTAGTAACCAAAGATTTCACCCAATTTCAATGTAATTCTCAGGGATTAAGCGGGTAGGGCCCATTGAGGTCCCATTATGCACGGCCAAACGGCTCGACGGATATCGACCAAATTTGGCACGAATATCCAGTAGGCTGCCAAGTTGTGCAACGTCGCATTTTCAATTCCCTGACCATAGCGGAACTATGGTCGACCATGGTCAACTCCTGAATGGCTTGACGGATATCGACCAAATTTGGCACGAATATCCAGTAGGCTCCCAAGTTGTGCAACGTCGCATTTTTAATTCCCTGACCATAGCGGAACTATGGTCGACCATGGTCAACTCCTGAATGGCTTGATGGATATCGACCAAATTTGGCACGAATATCCAGTAGGCTCCCAAGTTGTGCAACGTCGCATTTTTAATTCCCTGACCATAGCGGAACTATGGTCGACCATGGTCAACTCCTGAATGGCTTGACGGATATCGACCAAATTTGGCACGAATATCCAGTAGGCTCCCAAGTTGTGCAACGTCGCATTTTCAATTCCCTGACCATAGCGGAACTATGGTCGACCATGGTCAACTCCTGAATGGCTTGACGGATATCGACCAAATTTGGCACGAATATCCAGTAGGCTCCCAAGTTGTGCAACGTCGCATTTTTAATTCCCTGACCATAGCGGAACTATGGTCGACCATGGTCAACTTCGTTAATTGACATGGTAACCCCTATTTTTTATCGCGTATTCGTAATCTACGTGAAATTCTATCTACGATCGACCCTTCGGACTACCCCCGCGGTCGACCATAGTGCATCCATGGGCCCCTCCATGGTCGAATCCCGAATTGCTCAACGGATATCGACCAAATTTGGCACGAATATCCAGTAGGCTCCCAAGTTGTGCAACGTCGCATTTTTAATTCCCTGACCATAGCGGAACTATGGTCGACCATGGTCAACTTCGTTAATTGAAATGGTAACCCCTATTTTTTATCGCGTATTCGTAATCTACGTGAAATTCTATCTACGATAGACCCTTCGGACTACCCCCGCGGTCGACCATAGCGCATCCATGGGCCCCTCCATGGTCGAATCCCGAATTGCTCAACGGATATCGACCAAATTTGGCACGAATATCCAGTAGGCTCCCAAGTTGTGCAACGTCGCATTTTTAATTCCCTGACCATAGCGGAACTATGGTCGACCATGGTCAACTTCGTTAATTGAAATGGTAACCCCTATTTTTTATCGCGTATTCGTAATCTACGTGAAATTCTATCTACGATCGACCCTTCGGACTACCCCCGCGGTCGACCTTAGCGCATCCATGGGCCCCTCCATGGTCGAATCCCGAATTGCTCAACGGATATCGACCAAATTTGGCACCAATATCCGGTAGCCTCCCAAGTTGAACGTAGGCGCATTTTTAATTCCCTGACCATAACGGAAATATGGTCGACCATGGTCAACTCCTGAATGGCTTGACGGATTTTGATAAAATTGGGCACAAATACCCGGTAGGGTATGGGATTTTTCCGTCGTTTGTTGGTTCCACGATACTGCGTACAGCGAATCTCGGATAGCGAGCGATGCGAGCGGTCAGGCTAGTTATGTATAATGGACGTAATGTATTATGGAAGTCATGTTATGTATAATATGTATATTTCATGTAATGTTATGTAATGTTATGTTATGTAATGTAATGTTATGTAATATGTATATTTAACGTTATGTAATGTTATGTAATGTAATGTAATGTTATGTTATTTTGCTTCCGAGTCCGTTCTATTTTATAATGGGTCACTCTGATTGTGACGAGGAAGCTCCTGTGCCATCACCTTGGCAGTGTATTTTCTTTTACGTTTCAAGGGGCGTAGATTCCAAAAATGCAACGTCCGTCGGCCGTACACCGCACGCCCGACTACTCTACCTACTTTATTTTCCGTCTAAAAAATTCCTTCTTTCGCACACAGGCTCAATTTGAGCCCTAGTTGTGTCACGAAACTTTGCAGCCCGATCGATTGTACCCAAGGGTGTTATGGGTGAAAAATGGGTGTAAAAACAGGGATTTGTTGCTTTAGTAACATGAGCTTGTGCGGTATCGTTTTCCATGTTTTTTAGGGCGAGAGACGAAATATGAAGTTAATTTTTAACAACGAGGGAAGAATTGAGGTTTTAAGTTTAAGACTTAAATTTACGTTAAATTTTGGTCTAAAATCGTCGTTCTTCCACACACACAGGCTCCATTTCAGTCAAAGTTGTGCTCCGAAGCTCGGCAGCCCGATCGGAATACACCCAGGGGTGTTATGGGTGAAAAATGGGTGTAAAAATAGGGGATTTCGAGGTTTTTTGAGGTTTTAGTGAACATGAGCTTGTGAGGTATTTTTCCATGTTTTTTAGTGCGAGAAGACCGAATATGAAGTTGATTTTGACCAAAGAGTGAAAAAATGAAGTTGTAACGAAGGTTCAGCTCCCAAAATTCATTTTTTCTTAGTCAAAAACCTGGAAAATTGTCTGAAATCACCATAAATTTATATAATAACACCGGAAGTAGTATTAACAGGTGAATCAAGACAGTGGCATTACCGATGATCAAATATAATTTGTCAAAAATAGGAGCCTAATTCGTGTTTTTAAGGGCCAAAATTAGTGGAAACCATCAAAAATAGCTATTTTAATTATTGCACATGAAAGAAACAATAAATGAACGGCCAAGATTGTTGTACGCATGTCCGATAGAATAATAAACCCATGTGACAAGGAAGATGAATAATTAAAGAAAAGTTTCAGATAAATGAATTTTCAATTTCTGAGAGTTGATTCCGCCCACTTCCTGATCGGAGATAAATCCCGAAATTGGGATATTCCTTGAAACTGCCTCGTGATTTATTTGAAAAAGATGCCAAATTCAAATGTGTGTGGGCGAGGGAATGTATGGCAGCCTTTTTCAAAATAAAACTAATGTTAACTGGTAGGTAAATATTAGCCTTAGCACATTACAATCCGGAATCACCTATCAAATAATGGGTACCTAGACGCATCTCTAATTGCGGAATATTGTGCCCAGTTTACCCTCAACACATGGAAAAACCTTTCGAGGCATTGTCAAGGGCTCGATCATACGGCTCAGTCTGTGTGTATGTGCGCAATTCCTTGTAGCCATCATTTCTTATCGTACCGTAACATGAATTTCCTATTACACCCGGAACTATGCTGATAACTGTGTCGAAGAATATAGAAAATGTTATAGTATATTTTTAATACGTTCATTCGATTTTATACGCCTCTCGTATGTACCTAGTGTCGTATTTCTGTTCTAGATTGGACCACTTGACCACGGTGCCTGAAACAATTGATTTTATTTCAAGAATTTCCATTGTTCCAAGACATTTTTTACCAATGATCTCTGAAAATGAGCCCGTTTCTCAAAGTGATGCAGCTGTTTCTCTTGATGACAGCTACAGTCCTTGGGATGTTTTTTCTGCTCCTAGTCACTCCGGATTTAGAAGATTCCATATTGGCTGCTATGAGAAGATACCACCACAACAGGCAGTAAGTTACAGACAATTTAGGTTTGGAAGAAAGGTTTGAGGGTAGTTGGGTATGTACACCTACCTAGTTACTTAAAGAAACAAATAAATCACCAAGTTAATCATCATAGTTACACTTGGCTAGGTATAGCTAACTGAAACCATTGGACGCAATGCGTAAGGCAAACTCACCAATGAATCTATTAGGGATCGAAAATTTTAGATTTAGATAATTTTAAATGATAGAGGGACAATTTTAGATCCATTGCATCAGTATATTTTCTTAGACAAATTCCACCTATCGTACCTACTTAAAGTGGGAGGGCAATATCGAAAATGTTAGGTAGGTGCTGACGCATTAGAATCAAAACATCGGAACTGTTCGGCTGATTGTTCTCTAAACTGGTAGGTTTGTCGGAGAAACCGTTCCTTTCACACGAATTCAATTTGCTAGACACAAGACATGGGTATGCGATAAAAATAAACTAAAGGAAGTGAATCACTGCATTCAAAACTTGTAGCAATCAATACAACGAACGGAACAATGAACGAACAAAATTGCGTTATTTGAAGAAGGCATTACCTACTTCTTATTTGCTGACTGCTTTATTGCCAACTCATCAAACCGGCTAGAATCCTCTGACATCGTCTATTTGAACAGTAAGACGAAGTTCTGGTGCTCTATAGGTGGTGGAAGGAACAGACACATATAACTTTCGCTCGTAGAAATAGTAACGTCATCATCTTCACTCTTACACCATCAACAGCCTCCCCACAGAAAACGATATTTTTCCAGCATCATTTGTTACCATGAAAAATGTAGCAGTGAGCCTGAATAATATTCTGAATCGTATGATGACACCTAACATACTCACATAACGATCAATCTAATAATTATTTATCGGGTACGAATAATCGAGGATAGCAGGTCTGAAGGACCCCTAAATAGGTACTTCATGAAAAGCGCGTATTTTTTCAGCGGCAAAGATTTGAAGATGGCGCATAAGTAGTCGTTACCACTGGTTCGATCACGATTAAATTCACTTACAGTCCCCAACTATCCCCAAAATTTGAGCGAATTCGGATCATTCAATCGTCAAAAATTAGTGTTCCTAGAATTTTACTTTTGCGTATGCGCAGAGGCTACCTACAATATTGGTTCCGACAGCGATGAAATTCCTAACCCGCACTATTCGTGATAATTTCGTTGCAGAATTCATGCTTAACTTAAGGCAAATATCAGCGGGCACACTGACAACTGTTAAATTTCGTATATTGGCGGAATAAGCACCTGGCGGAGACCTTGCGTACTACTTGTCGGTCACCTGTTGATAACGCAATAATTAGGTCTCTCCGTTCATATCGTTATTATAATGTGCTCATCGTGTAATATCGTTCATTAAAATGTTAATTGCCCTAGTTTCGGTGTTTCAATGATCTTATTCCTTAAAAGGTTATGGCAGCCCAGTGAAATCGCGTTCGGTGAACGATAAATCTTCCGTGTCTACGATTACGCAGTACGTTCGAGGCAGCAGGTAAGATGAGTAACAACGGCTACCCCCCCCCCCCCCCCCCCCCCCCCCGTCGAAAAGCTCGTAGGTAGGGAGAATTATTCAGATTGGAAATTTGCAATGGAACATTTGCTGAAGTTGGAAGGCCTATGGGATTTCATTACAACTGAGAAAATAGGCGAAAGTAAAGACACTAAAGCTCTGGCCAAGATCGTCTTGTTTGTCGATAAGGTTAATTATTCCCACATAAAACAGGCAAAAAGTGCAAAACAAGCTTGGGACAAACTTCAGGCGGCGTATGAGGATAAAGGTCTTTCACGAAAAGTCGGTTTGATTAGGAAATTCGTCTCAACTAAACTAGTCGACTGTAGAAGCGTTGATGAATATTGCGATACAATAATCACAACTGCCTACAAACTGACCGAAACTGGCCTTGAAGTCCCGGATGAATGGATCGCAGCGATTTTACTGGCAGGATTACCGGAAAAATATGATCCCATGATCATGGCCCTGGAAAACAGTACCGCTACGATCTCATCGGACGCAGTGAAAGTGAAACTACTTCAAGATGTGAAGTCTCCTGGCTCGCTAGATCCCGATCAAGTATCAGGCGCTTCCGAACATACCGAAGCAGCACTTTATACAAAAACCGGCCGTGGATCAAAAGGCAAACCCTCTCCTAAATGCAAAATTTGCCATAAATTTGGCCACTGGACCTCCAAATGTCGGAATAACCCTAAAAATCAGCCAAATAAAAAGGATGGCAATCAGCAAAATAAAAATGAGGGCAAACCAGATGGAAAATTAGCTTTTCTAGCGTGTTTATTTTCTGGAGCCGGATATTCGGATGGATGGTATCTGGACTCCTGTGCTTCCCGTCATATCACCAGGGAGAAGAATTTGTTGATTAAGACGAAACCAGAATCGGGAATCAGTATTACAACAGCCAACAACGGCAGCCTCCAAGTCAAAGAGGTAGGTACCACCCGTATCAAATTGATGGTGAAGGATAAAATCCAAGAAATTGAGGTTCACGACGTAATGTATGCACCAGATGCTACCATAAATTTACTGTCTGTCAGTACGATCGTGAATAAGGGTTTCAGAGTCAATTTCAGCCGTAATGGTGCCAAGATTCTCCACAAAAATGAAATTGTTGCCACAGCAACGAACATGAATGGTATATACCGCATGGATACACCCTCATCTCCAGCCTCTCGAGAAATAGCATGTGCTATTAAAAAACCAGAGTACCTATGGTATAGACGTTTAGCTCATCTCAACAGAAAGAGCATGAAACTCTTGAAGCATATGGCTGAAGGGTACGATGGGGAATTCATACCAAATGAACCCTGCACCATTTGCATAGAGGCAAAACATGCAAGAGCACCATTCAAAGGCAGCAAAAATCGTTCAAAGGAACCCCTCGAACTAGTCCATACAGACTTGTGTGGGCCCATGTCTGTGGAGAGCATAGGAAAATCCAGATGGTTCATCACCTTTATAGATGATTATTCCCACATGATATTTGTGTACTTCCTGTCACAGAAAACTGAAGTCCTGCAAATTTTTAAGGATTTCAAGCAGATGGTCGAAACCCAAACTGGCAAGAAATTGAAGGCACTCCAATCAGACAACGGTTCTGAATATGTCAATGGACCCTTTCAAAAATTCCTCAAGGATCATGGAATTATCCACCGAAAAACTTGCTCGTATACGCCCCAACAAAATGGCGTTAGCTAAAGGGCCAATCGGACAATCCTCCAGCGTGCTAAGAGCTTGCTTTTTGATGCAGGTTTACCTACTGAATACTGGGCAGAATCGACAGCTACAGCGATCCACATTTTGAACCGAAGCCCAACTTCAGTACTCAAGAACATGACACCATATGAGGCATGGTATGGGGGAAAACCTGACCTATCGCACCTCAGAATTTTTGGGTGTGAAGCAATGGTGCACGTGCCTGCACAAACTCGCCGAAAGTGGGACCGTAAATCGAAAAAGCTGATCTTTATTGGCTACACAGACCATGTGAAAGGATATCGCTTGATAGATCCAGTCACA
This sequence comes from Leptopterna dolabrata, assembly GCA_954871275.1. NCBI lineage: Eukaryota > Metazoa > Arthropoda > Insecta > Hemiptera > Miridae > Leptopterna > Leptopterna dolabrata. The sequence continues at coordinate 153,833,166 of OX940974.1, forward strand.
CAGAAAATCAAGATTAGCCGAGATGTAATTTTTCTGGAGGATTCCATGTTCAGCCCCCACAACAGAAATGATCCGACACAAAATTCCTCAAGGCCTACTATACAAGCATCAAGCATGACTCCATCTCAAGAAACCACATCAACTCCTTCGCCATCACCCAATCCATCCCCGCCACCGACACCTTCGCCTAACACCTCGTCGAAGTCGACAGTGGATACCTTCGCTACCATAACGGACGACGAAGTTGATGATGAAACACTACAAACGTCACAGATTCTGCAGGATGATTCGCCGGAGGCTAGTTCTCCATCACTTCCTAACATTCCGGAGACCCGTTCAGGTAGACAAATAAAACGCCCACCGTATCTGATGGAAAATTTCGATATCCATGCAGCTGTTCTCAATTCTGAAGGTGACCCAACGTCTTTTGAAGAAGCTCAGAAGGATGGCGAGTGGAAAATTGCCATACAAAAGGAGCTTGCTCAACATGAGAAACTCCAGACCTGGTCTCCAGAAGAGCTACCACATGGCCAACATGCGATTGACAAACGCTGGGTATTTCGAACTAAAGAGGATGGTACCAAGAAAGCGCGGCTAGTTGCGAAAGGATTTCAACTGAAGGAGGAGGACCCACTCAAATCTGTTTATGCCCCCGTGGCTAGGATATCAACTATACGAACCATGCTAGCCCATGCCGTTCTTGAGAATTTTGAAATAAAATTCCTCGATATTCCCACAGCCTTCTTAAATGGAAAATGCCAAAATGATGTCTATATAAAAATTCCACAGGGCGTCACAAGCAAGAAAGGCCTAGTATTGAAGCTAAACCGCAGTCTCTACGGGCTGGCGGAAAGTCCCAAAAATTGGAACAATGAACTAAACCGAATTTTGGAAGAAAAAGGATTTACTAGGTCGATGTACGATTTTTGCTTGTACATGAAAGATGGCGCTTCACTCTTCGTTCATGTGGATGACATCATGGTCATTGGGAAGAGGAAAAAGGTGGAAGAAATAGTTAAAATTCTTCAAAAGGCTTTTTCAGCCAAGGTTTTTTCAGTTTTTTAACTGTGACCAATGTTATTCGGCAGTTAGACCATTTATCTGAATCACCTAAAAGAAATTTGAAGTAATATATAAGCACAGGAATAGTGTATGAATAGAATGTTTGAAAGTTGACTAATCTATAGGAATGCATTATCTGCGATTATTGTAAGAATTATTATATTCAGCGATTTAAATTTTGTGAAAATTGTTTAAAAAAAGGTTTAAATCGAGGAGGAGTGTTAAATTTCGTATATTGGCGGAATAAGCACCTGGCGGAGACCTTGCGTACTACTTGTCGGTCACCTGTTGATAACGCAATAATTTGGTCTCTCCGTTCATATCGTTATTATAATGTGCTCATCGTGTAATATCGTTCATTAAAATGTTAATTGCCCTAGTTTCGGTGTTTCAATGATCTTATTCCTTAAAAACAACACGTACAAACCAAATTTGTTAAGGAAGGTCTAGAGCGTATAGTGAGAAGACTCATAAAAATTGGGTAAGAAGTGAACCGGTAATTGTACGTTGTATAGGTAGGTACTATCATTATGGCAGTTGTACATAAATTTTGGCCTCGCCTGCAAAGGGAACCAAAAAACTTGAAACCGACCAAGATAACTGTTTACACGACAGAACAAGCAGGGGTTTTTACTCCCCGCAGCTCGACCACCGGGGTTCATTTCTCGTACACCCATTCTCGAGGGGCCCCTGAGGACGTGTACCAAAATTCAACCCTCGGGACCATCATGGAAGCTTGAAAATCGCTATTTTTCAGGTTTTTTAGGACCCAGTAGTAAGAGAAGTCTTCATGTATTTGATCTGGTCAGAAGAGGACAACACTCAGCCGAGAATGAAAAGAACCACATTCAAATCCTTTTCAGAAAATCCTGAATCCAAATCCGTGAAGAAAAAACCATAGATGTGCGTGAGTGCGTGCGTCGTGTGTGCCGCTGCCCAGGGTTTAATAATGGTTATTTTTTGCTTGACGCAGATTCGTCTAGTTGTGCGCTACGTCGCAGGAATTCCGAAATTTATTTCTAGAATGGTGGAAATGGGGGGAGGGGGGTCAATGCCAAAAAAAAAACGCGGGTTTTCGACAAAATATTGTGTGCGTTGCTCAGGGCTTAATTCTCAACCGATTTACGTGTTTCTTTTTTTGTTAAACGCAGAATTCAGTCTAGATGTGCACTACCATGCCGGAATTGCCGGAAACTATAGGAACATCCGTCAGTTGCTAATACTATCATAAAAATGGGTAATAATTATCAATAGATACCTACATTATTATTTGTATGAAGAGTTGTAGAGTTGTATGAGTAGGGGTGTAAGAGTTGTGGGGGAAATACTCACGTTACTCATAACATAACAAACGGTGCAATGGAGGAAGGATTTATTATTCCATTGGCCTTACCTACAGAAATGTTGGATGTTCATTTATTGTTTCTCAAAAACACGAATTAGATTCCTATTTCTTCTAAAAATTACCATTGATCATTGATAGTGGCATATAACTGTCTTGATTCACCTGTTGATACTGCTTCTAGTGTTAATATACAAATTTATGGTGATTTCAGATAATTTCCCATGTTTTTGACTCATATAAAAAAATGAATTTTGGAAGCGGAACCTTTGTTACAACCTCAGTTCTTCACTTTGGTCAAAATCGACTTCATTTTCAGTCTCCTTGTCATAAAAAGCATGGAAAAATATACCTCACAAGCTCATGTTACTAAAACACCAAAAAAACACTATTTTTACACCCATTTTTCATCCATAACACCCTTGGATATATTCCGATCGGGCTGCAAAGTTTCGTGACACAAGTAGGGCCCAAATGGAGCCTGTGTGCCAAATAACGAATTTTGTAGTCCGAAAATGCAATGGATATGGATGATACGGCGGACGGACATTGCATTTTCTGGATCTGCGCACCTTGGAACACAAAAAAATTTTAAGCGGGTGCTATTAAAATTTTTTGCTGAGCGAATGCATAGGTGTATTATTCCCAGAATAATAAACAAAAAGGGTGTAAAACTAGTGTTTTCTTGGGTTTAATAACATAAGCTTGTGAGGCCTCATTTTCCATGGTTTTTGGGATTAGGAGATGGAACATGAAGTCGATTTTGACCCAAAGAGTGGAAAATTTAGGTTCTAGCGAAGTTTCAGCCTTAAATTTACGTTAAATTTTGGTATGGAATCGTCGTTCTTCCGCACAAAGTTCGGAAGTTGTGTAGCGAAGCTGCGCAGCCCTTTAAGAATACACCCAGGGGTGTTATGGCGGAAAAATGGGTGTAAAAATAGGGGTTTTCGAGTTGTTTTTTTTGCGGTTTTACTGAAATGAGCTTGTGAGGTATCGTTGTCCATGTTTTTTAGGGCGAGAAGATCGAATGTGAAGTTGATTTTGACCAAAGAGTGAAAAATTGAGGTTGTAACGAAGTTTCAGCGCCCAAAATTCATTTTTCCAAAGTTTCAAAGTCCAAAACCTGAGAAATTGTCTGAAATCACCAAAAATGTGTATAATAACACTAGAAGTAGTATCAACAGGAGAATCAAGAAAGTTAAATGCCACTATCAATGATCAAAGATAATTTATCAAAAATAGCAGCGTAATTCGTGTTTTCGAGAAACAATAAATAAACAGCCAACATCTCTGTAGGTAAGTCCAATAGAATAATAAAAACAAGGGTTTATTAGTCTATTGGACATACTTACAGAAATGTTGGCCGTTCATTTACTGCTTCTTTCATGTGCAGAACGTGGAACACTATACCTTACGATCTCGTCATCACTAAAACCTCAAAAAAAACCTCGAAAACCCCCTTTTCACATCCAGTTTTCACCCATGACACCCCTGGGTGTATTCCGATGGGGCTGCCGAGCTTCGGAGCACAACTATAGGACCCAAATGGACCCAAACTGTGTGCGGAAGAACTGCGATTTTAGACCGAAATTTCAGATAAATTTAAGGTTGAAACATTGTTAGAACCTCAATTCTTCGCTCGTTGATCAAAATCGACTTCATATTCGGTCTCCTCGCCTTAAAAAACATGGAAAACGATACCTCACAAGCTCACGTTACTAGAACACCATAAAATACTATTTTTACACCATGTTGTGACTCCTAATGGTAGGGTAGGTTTGGGTAAGGTGAAGGATGAGTGAGATGAGAGATTGGGTAATGTGAAGGACGAGAGATTTTGCCCCTTAGGCGTCTTTTCGGGTGGCTAACGCCCCGCGGTTATCACCACAGCAGGCGTTAGTTGGAGAGGAAGCTAGCATACCACGGTTATCACCACAGCAGACGCCAGGAGGAAGAAGATGAATACCCCGCGTTATCACCACAGCAGGTATTCTAGAAGGGAACACCACATCAGGCGAAGGAAGGGTAAGAGAGAGAGGAGGTGTAGGTCAAATGAGACAGAAGTTGTGGGTAAGAGCGAGATCGGTCGAATGAAGAGGTGGGCTGGCCGGGCTGCATATAAAGGCTCCTTTCCACTCGTCGCCTGTCCATCAATGGCCATTGCAACCGTTGAGGGGCGATGGAGTTCAATGGAGGGGACCCTTCGCCTACTTTCCCCACGGCTTCGCTCAGCTCGTCGTTCCCCTCGTTTATTTGGTTAAATGTTTATCACATTACATAGGAATGGTAAATGCAGAAATTTGCAGGGTACCACGACACACCCGTTTTTCACCCATAACACCATTGGGTATATCCTATCGGGCTGCAAAGTTTTTGGACACAACTAGGGCCCGAATGGAGCCTGTGTGCGAAAGAACAAATTTTTAGACTTAAACTAAAGGTAGATATGGATGAACACAAATAACCGAATAGTCGGTGGTGATAATAATAATAAATTATTGTATACAATGACTTAACATAAACATATCACTCACTTCGAAGGATTATTATTTATTTATTTTGTTAGCCTCGGTTCATTCTTTTTATTTGAAAGACGAAGATATTTCACGCGCGCGTGTGGTAGTTTGGGGGGGGGGGCAAGGTGAATTTGAGCATTCTATGAACTTTATTAAGTACATAAAGTGCAACGTATCAAGTACATTAAGTGCAACGTTTAAGGGGAAATAGCCCGAAAAAAACTTGTAAGAATATTCAACAGATGGCAACACCGTCGAGGGTAAATTAATATTCGCTCTCAGTTCGTTAATAATTGACCGATTTTCGATCAATAAACTGCATTGGATTCAGAATCAGCATAGAATTTCCGGAAATTGGTTTTGGTGTTCAAAATTTCAAAATTTGTACATCTGGGTCACTGGCGTTCGAATTTGGCTAATATTTTCGGAAATCCCAATTACCCAAATTCTAGAGGGTTGTGTCCTGATTACTATCGTTTTTTCAAATTTAAAATTGGACCACTAAAACCCCATCAATTCTTGTCCAGAGGGTTATGGGCGAGGGGGTTGGGGAGGAAGGCAGCTCTTGAATGGTGGTAGGGGGTTTCCCAGTCGGGCCCGAGGCCCCGCGGCGCTCAGGTACCTGACTTGTAATTCTCTTCCAACAATCATTTCTACCCAGCTAACCATAATTGTGTCTACCAAAACAGTCAGTTTTCCATTTATCATTTTCAATAATGAACCTTTGTAATTGAGCATGAAAAATTTTCCCCCTCCCCCAACCAAATGTGTTGGTTTCCGTTTCAAGGTATGTAGAATCCGAAAATAGAATAAGTAACGCTACAAATTATTATACAACGGTTTATTATTTACCAGTATAGATGATCACTGTTTTCTGAACTCAATACCTACCTTTGTGCTTCCCACAAGAGAGCCCTAAATCGAGTACTGGATCCAACCGTGCATTCACATTTCATAAATGTGCGGCGGAATGAAGACTTCTATAATTATTATTTGTACTTATATATAATTTTTATTCTATAAATTATTTGCTGTTATTCGTGAAGCGTACCTAACGTTTGTTCAGATTAAAAAACTATCTATAAAAAAATCCAAAACAACCATCATTCTTCAAACAAAGTATCACGATACAACCAACTCGATTTCATACAGACATGCGTAATTATAATCAGGTGTTCCCTAGCAGTGATATCTGAGCCGGATTTATATCGTTTCATTCACGATCAGAAGTGGACTGAAAGTCAGAGAGTGTGGGCTTTTCGTTGACCGAAAATTTGGATTTTTTGGTGCGTCACCTGATGGCTGGATTGAGGGTGAAAATTCGATCACTGAAATTAAATGCCCTCAGTCAGCCAGCAAGTTGACGACAGCTGATGCTGCGTCCAAAAACAGATCATTCTTCATATCTCACAAAGATTTGAAATTGAAGAGAACCCATCCCTATTGCATTCAAGTCCAAGGGCAACTGCACGTTGCGGGAGCCACTAAATGTTATTTCGTAGTGGACACGGGCTAACACTTGCACATCGAAGAAATTCCAATCGACGATGAAGTTCTGGAATCAAACTATGGAGAAAAAGCTCATTTACTTTTACCATCACGCTCTGCTCCCTGAATTGGTGGATTCAAGATTGACGACAAGCAGCCAAATTCGGGAGCCAGAAGTCTCTTTTGATGAGTTCTTATTACTCAGTTGATATTGTTAATTTTGTTATTTATTTCCGAAGAACCAAAAAAGTTATTAATTAATAAACTGAAATTGTAACAACTTCGTTGCTACGTTCATAACCCCTTCTTTAGCAAATCTCACGTTTGCTCTATCATACTTTTTCGATTTATTAGAACATTATGTATGAACAACCTACCAAATTATTCCAAGTGTCTTTCAGATTTGAAAATTTTAGGTGTGATCGTCCTGGAATAACGCCGATTTGAAAAAAATAAAAAATAAAAAATTAATGATTGCGCAGGCACTGCTGTAACGTCCTAATTATCAAGTACCTACCCGTTGTGTACAACAACACGCCAATATTTCGATTTTTAAAGTAGGTAGGTGGTCTGAAAATTATCGATGTTGAATGAGCAGGAATAAGGTGTATAAAGTTTGTGCGTCATGTACAGAGGCGTGCAACTCGTTGAACAGATTGGGGTACAATAAGATTTGAAATGATCATTTCAAACGGCCAAATAACCAATTATTACTCAACAGGTCAAATAAATATAACGATGCTATTAATTTTTAAGCGAACTTTGGTCAACTCAGGTTGTATGATACACGTGGGTATGGATTAGTTTATAAATCAACTGAGAAAGCATAATTATATACCTTCCACAGATTTGGTCTTGATTCGAGATAACCGTCGGTGTCCATTCTTCGAAAGTGCGTAGGTAGGTACCTTGGTTGCTTCAGAGAATATATACGGATTTGGAGGTTAAAACAGAGGTACCTAGTACTCGTCCCTAATGAATTACGTCCAACTGGCGTTGAACTTTGAATTCAGGTATTTGGGTAATTTAATTTATTTTTCATTTGTAGTAGGCTATTTGCAGTTTCAGGCGTCTGACCTCGAAGTCACTAATTTTTGTTTAGGAAATCGTATAATCAATCGATCGTCCAATTTGGTGCTTATAATTGGATTCAAATGCGATCAGTTGGATTTGGAAGTGGGGAGAAGTGCTTAGTTTAATTTTGGTGTGCCTACCTAGGTAAGATCCTATACACTAATCAAATAAAAATAAATTACATTTATTAAAATAGGTACTAATAATGTTGAAAAGTAAAAATAAATTATAATATAACGCATGATCCTTGTTTCATTTATTTGATTATTTTTTATGTTATCATCCCTCCCATGACTGATGCATAAAAAATAGCTCGCACTCTCGTGTAGTTTGGCACTTGGTCATGGATGGGCCCAAACAGTTTCATAGCAAACCTCGAACAGGGAGGAAGAAATCTAAAATTCTTGAATGGTGGGGCAAAAATTGATCTCGGAAATGGCAGGTATCCAAGCTGCTCGGGCGGCGAAACGCCTCCGGAGGGGCCTGGAAAGCCGCCCACCCCCATTCAAGAGCCGCCTTCCTCTCCAATCCCCTCGCCCATCGCCGTCTGGACAAGAATTGATGGGGTTTTAGTGGTCCAATTTTAAATTTGAAAAAACCGTCGTAATCAGCACACAGCCCTCTAGAATTTGGGTAATTGGGATTTCCGAGGAAAGAAGCCAAATTCAAACGCCAGTGATCCAAACATACAAATTTTAGAATTTCAAAAACCAGAACCAATTTCCGGAAATTCTATGCTGATTTTGAATCCAATGCAATTTACAGATTGAAAATCGTTCAATTATTAACAGAAGGAGAGCGAATATCAATTTAGCTCATTTTGGTGCTGCCACGTGGTGGCGGCTTTTGAAACTAGTCGTCGGGCTATTTCCCCTTGTATAAATTACAACGTTTTAAATAGCTACCTACTTAAAACTAACGCCGGAAGCATCGCCGTTGGTTCCACGACTCAGCGTATTATTTGTTTATTATTCACCTGCAATGTCAACGCCGCGCCGTTCTACCAGGAATCTACAAATTCCTCTTTGTTCGGAGGTTTTCAAGCAACAGTCTTTACCTGCTTCTGTTCTCCGAAATTTCTGTAGGTAGGATCCCATTTGGAAATAGGTTTCGAACATACCTAATAATATTGCAAAAAAATTGATGGCAGTGATAAAGCAAACGAACTTAAACATACTTAGACTATAAAATTAAGAGCAATCGGTGGAAATCAGATAAGAATAATCATGAACTTGTAAAGACATTCACCAGCATTGAGACCATTATTTCTGATTCACAATTTTTATCCAAGATAGTTGATTATTTTAATAAGATTTGTGACAAGTATAGAATGACAAAAACTAGGAGACAACAAAAAAAGTTAAAAAATCTCATTGATGAGCAAAAAAAGTCAGTCTCAAACCATAAAAATAAAGCTGTGGAAGACCTCAAACGAAATTGGCTAGTTAATTTAACTACTATTAATGTCCCCCCTGAGGTCCAAAAAGTATTAGCACTAGGAGAAAATTTTTGCCATCAGAATATCACAATTCCAACTATAATAGACATGTGTTACGAGCCAGTTCGACGGAACTGCTTTGGTCAGCTCGACCCAGTTTTCCCGAACTCCCCTCAGGACATCGCCCTCAGTGTCCTGTGCCCTTGTGTCCTACCGACTACGCAAAATGTAATGTTCCTCACGTTGATTTACGGTACAGGTTGAGAAGTCATAAATCCCGCACATAGAACGTTACATATAATAATTTTATTGGGTTGCTGGATGAATAACACAATGTATAATTGGAGTGTGAGTCGCGTACAAGGTGCCACGGCAGACTGAACTGGAGGGCCATATCCTGAGGGGAGTTCGGGAAAACTGGGTCGAGCTGACCCAAGCAGTTCCGTCGAACTGGCTCGTAACACATGATAGCTGATGTAGAAACTATTATTGACACCTTAGACACAGAAGAAGAAAAAAAGAAAAAAAAGAAGCTAGGTGCGAATATTAGTTAATATAGGTACTGACTAATAACATAAAGCATGCTCACAAAATACAGAATCAACACCAAAAACCATTGATAACTGTGATGAATTTAAATTGGCGTAAAATTCACCACGAGACGTCACGGCGAGTGGAGGCGACGTCGGGGGAGGTTGGGGGTGACGCACAGTGTTTCGACTATATGGATTTAGGTGGAAAAAAGTAAGATTGTAGAAACATCATTTTCGCTACGAGAGTGAAAGGCCAAGGTCTCAAATCCGCAATAATGACATTGTTTACTCGCTGCTTGTCTCAACTGGATTGTCACCACTCAGATAAAGACGACTAGGTGAGTAGGTTCAACAGAATCTTGCCCCAGTACTCAAGTGGCATTTAAGGTTGACGGCTTACTTTTCTCAATTATTTTTGAACGTGACTGTTTCTACCAGTGTTATGGATGTTCCCCTGGATGGTACGAATGATTTACCCATCGTTAATGCATGCTTTATTTTGTCATTTCTTTATGCTTTCTTAGAGAATAGGAATTATAAAGTAGTTGTTTCACGTTATCGGTGGAAAAAGATGGAAGTACCGGTTTGTCAAGACTTGAAATTAGAAGCATCTTTTAGAGAAATTAATGCTGTTTGCGAGCACGCAAACCGATTGTTTTGCACGACTTTGCAAGTTCTTTATTTTTTATTTTTTCAGATGTACTTATCGCAATTTCGCGGAACGAATTTTTTGAACAATGGAGAAAATATCCTAAAACTGTTAGAAATGAGGAAATTTACAACTACGTATTGTGTAAACACAGACTCAACGTTTCTGATAGTGGAAGACAGAAGTTGAAAAACAGTATTCGATTGTGGTCAGCAAAAATTTCTGATAAATGGAATAGAGTGGGATGTCGAGTAGAGAGGTTCATCTCTACGTATGAGACTTGGCTAAATGAAAACGATATTGTTTTATTACTCGGCAACTCCGAAGACCTCTATGTGCAGGCAGTAGAAGCTCCCCCAACATCCAAACAATTTTTCGGTCGTCCTTCAAAAAATTTTGTTGATTGTGGGAATAAAACTAAAATAAAGAGGGTACAAGACATAATCAAGAATTATACGTTGGAAGAGATTTTGTTTGCGGCTGAACACTCTCTGAGGCTCGCGAGGAAAAAAAATGCTGCAAATATCGTGAGAGACTTAAGTGATGACTTATTAGGTGGCGCCAAGGAAATAAAAAACGCGCAAGTACTTGCTTCAAAGCAGAGATGTCTCACTGGTGATGAAGCGTTAGGCCTTTACATTGATGCTAAATTGACAACTAACAGTTATAAACTATTAAGAAAAGTATCTGTTAGTGTAGGCCATGATTTGATTCCTTCATTTTATTGTTTGACAAATGCCAAGAAGAGATGCTTCCCACCTGATGAATGCATTCAGGTTGATGAGATCTCTGGTAGTTTTACATTGCAGTCGTTGCTAGATGTCACCTCTGAGCGGCTCCTAGACGCACTGCAATTGTTAGGGACGGAAAAAAATATAAAAGCAACGTTGATAAGTAAATGGGGATTCGATGGGAGTTCAGGGCATAGCCAGTATAAACAAAAATTTGACGATAAAACAGCTAGCGACGAGTATTTATTTTTAGTTTGCTTTGTCCCTTTGAAATTGGTTTTGGAAGAATCCAATACCACGCTTTGGGTCAACCCCAAACCATCATCTACGCGTTATTGCCGTGCAATTGAATTTATTTTTCAGAAAGAAACTACGGCTTTAGTAAATCAAGTAGCAGAAAAAATTAAGAACCAAATAAAAAATTTAAACCTAACTGAAAAAGGCAATGTTTCTGTCAAACACACCCTTCTCCAAACAATGGTTGACGGGAAAATATGCAACATACTATCAGGTACAAAAGGGAACCAGAATTGTTACATTTGTGGTGCCAAACCCAGTCAGATGAATTCACCAATTATTGTTGAAAATGTAAGAACAGAGAATTATGACTATGGTTTGTCTCCCCTCCATGCACTCATAAAATGTTTTGAGTGCCTATTACATATATCGTATAGATTGCCTCTAAAAGTTTGGCAAGTTCGAGACGAGAACCACAAAATTATTTTTCAAGAAAGGAAGAAGTTGATTCAACAAAGATTCAAATCTGAACTAGGCTTGAACATAGACGTGGTAAAACCAGGGTTTGGCACCACAAATGATGGCAATACTGCCAGAAAGTTTTTTGATAACTTTGAACAATCCGCCGAAATAACTGGCATTGATAGAGAACTAATACAAAAATTTCATACACTTCTTTGTGCTCTTACGTCTGGGTACGATATAAATATATATGAGTTTCAAAAATTTTCCCAGGATACTGCAACATTGTACGTGAACCTTTATTCGTGGTATTTCATGCCGCTCACAGTACATAAAATTTTATACCATAGCGTGGATGTAATTGAACACATGGTCTTACCGATCGGAAACTTATCAGAGGAAGCTCAGGAAGCCCGTAACAAAGATTGCCGGAGATTCCGGGAATTTAATACGCGGAAGTGTTCTCGTTATGCCACGAATAGAGATTTACTTACAATGTTGCTGATCTCATCTGATCCAATTATTAATACATTTAGAAATATCATAGAAAAGAAAACAAACCCATTGCCGCCTGAAGTCAGTAACTTACTGGTTATACCTGACTCCCCATCCACATCCGCATCCCTTGAGGAGGACCATTCGCCTTCAATTAGTAGTACGTCTCCTCATTCTTTTAATCGATCCGCCCTTGAATATATGTCTGTAGATTAAATTACATTGACCCACACATATGAATTTATATGCACTCATAGGCAGAACTAGGTGTAGGTAGTGTATCAACGAAACTACAATTTTCTAGTAAAGTAGTACGATTATTACTTTTTTGACTTTCTTTTTTATATTCAAACTATACTTCCCAACTCATTGTTTGTTCATCCATCATTACATTGCATTGAAATCCACCTAGTTAATACAGACCCAGAAGAACCTGATTTATTTTCTAAGAACTCGTACCTGTCATTGGAATAGTTGTTTATATTACTTACCTTCTGTCGTCACCAAAATGGTCAATAAATATATTTTACATGCTTTTAAAGTAGTTTGAACCTTTCTGTTGGACCTACTCCTTCGAGTTTCCGCTAATAAAAGGAATTCAGAACCGGTTTTCGTTGATTATGACTTTTTTCAACCTAAATCCATACAGTCGAAACACTGTGTGACGGTAGCGCCGGGAACGGAGATGGTGGAGACGGGGAGGGACGTTGGATGGTCGGTGGTTGAGAGGAGACTGTGAGGAGTTGAATGGTCGGGGAGAACGGGAGCCGGCTTACAGCGGGCTAGTGGTACGGTGTGGGGTGTCCCGTCAATTAACAGGGTGGCGGTGGTGTTTGATTTGCGGATGACGTGGAAGGGACCGGAGTAAAGTGGGTGAAAGGTTTTGTGCATTCCGGGTTCTTTGAGGTACCTACATGTGTGTGGCGGAAAGGAAACTTTGGGGTAGGTGGTATCGTTTTGAGGGATTAGTGGTTGGGAAGGGTCCCTGTTAATTGAAGGGATGGTTGTGGGAAAAATATCGGCGGGTAGCCGAATGGGATCTTTAAAGGCCCGCTGGGCCGGGCTGAAGTTGTCTGATGGTCTTTGGGCGGTACGCAGACTGAGGAGGATGTATGGTAAGTGTTTTGTCCAGGGTGGGGTAGTCGAAGATGTTGCAATGGCTTGTTTAAGGACGAGGTGCCACCGCTCTATCTTGCCGTTTGATTGGGGATGATAGGGGGTGGTGTGGATTTTCGCAATGCCGAGGGAGCGGAGTAGGTCGGTGAAGAGTGCGGATTCAAACTGCCTCCCCTGATCGACCATGACGGTCCGCGGACAGCCGTAGCGCGCGATCCAGTTAGATAGGAACGTGTTAGCGAGGGCGTCCGCGGTGATGTGGGTGAGCGGGATGCATTCAACCCAATTTGTCGCCCGTTCGATCATGGTGAGGCAGAATTTCTTCCCTTCTCATGGGGGAAGGGGGCCTACTATGTCGAGATGGACATGCTCCCACGGCAAGGCGTCGTCGATGGGCTGGGGGGGGGAACGGAGGGTGTGGCCGAGACCTTGTATCGCTGGCACTTCTGGCATCCGAGGACCCAATAGCGGACATCCGTATTCATAAGGGGCCAGAAGTACCGCGATTTGATAAGGTCTCGGCTGGCGTGGATGCCGGGGTGGTGTAGGGCGTGGTAATGGTCGAACAACTGCCGCCGAAGGTCTGGTGGGACGTAAGGGCGGGGAGTGTCAGCTGTTACGTCGCACCAGAGGTCGTGGGGCGGCAGTTGCTGGAGCTTATCAGCGGCTATGAGGTTGGCGAGGGCGGGGTCTGATGCGGGCAGTTGGTGGGAGGCGATGACCGTTGGCGATGGGAAGGGGAGCAGTTCCTCCACTGGCGCGGGCGTGGGGCGGGACAGGGCGTCCGCCACACAGTTCTCCGCCCCCGGCAGGTAGCGTATATCGGAAGTAAATTGCCCGATAAATTCTAGCTGCCGGAGGCGGCAGGGTGAGGCGGTTTTCCGACTTTGGAGGAGGGCATGTGTGAGGGGCTTATGATCCGTTATGACAGAGAACTGCCTGTCCTCTACAAAGTCACGGAAATGTAGAATGGCTTCGTAGATAGCGAGGAGCTCTCTGTCAAATGTTGAGTATTTCTGTTGGCGGGGGGTGAGGGTTTTTGAAAAGAACCCAAGGGGTTGTGGGGCCGCGCCAGTGTGTTGATGGAGGACTGCTCCGATGGCCCCATCGGAAGCGTCGGAGAGGGGGGCGTGGTGGTCGGGGTGGGCGTGGGGGTCGGGGTGGGCGTGGGGGTCGGGGTGGGCGTGGGGGTCGGGGTGGGCAAGAAGAGCGGCGGCGGAGAGATCCTTTTTGCATTGGGAAAAGGCGGCGTCGAGATCGGGGGTCCATTCGATAGGGCGGCGGTCATTTTTCTTGGCCGGTTGGGGGACAGCAGCTACGAGCGGTTTCTGGTGTTGGGCGGCGTTTTTGATGTGCCGCCTGTAAAAATTGATCATCCCCAGAAACCGTCGTAGCTCCGTAGGGGTGCGTGGTGGGGGAAAATCGAGGAGGGTTTGGACCTTGTCGGGGAGTGGCGTGATGCCGGAGGAGGAGACGAGATGGCCGAGGCAGTGGACGGTCGGCTGTGCGATCACACACTTGTCCATGTTAATGGTGAGGCCCTCCGCAGCGAATATGTCCAAGACTTGGCGGAGGTAGGCGAGGTGCGTCGTGGCGGATGGGGGTCCCGACGTTGCTCGGGCGAGCGCCCACATCGGTCGGAGGGGGGACAGCGCCCCCTGCGATTGGAGGAGGGGGAGCGGCGCCTGCAGTCGGAGGAGAGGGAGCGTTTCCGTCGATCGGAGGAGGGCTGGCGTGGTGGGGGGTTGCGAATTTCGCTGATCGTGGCGGCCAGTCGGAGGAGGTCGTCGTTGGCGGCGTCCAGGTGGCTTGCGAGGGCGATCTGGACGGAGGGGGGAAGTACCCGGAGCCAGAAGGTCCGGGTGACGTCGGCCGTAACCACGTCGCGTAGCTGGTGACGCAAGCGGCGGAAAAGGTGGGAGGGCTTGAGGTCTCCGAGGTGTTGGGGCTGCGACAGCGCTGCGATCCGTGCAAACTTCGAAGGTTGGTAGAGGGAGGTGAGGCGGTTACGAAGGTCGTCGTAGGCGGTGGCGCTGTAGGAGGAGATGTCGGAGGTTTGAAGCAGGACGTCATACGGGAGCAGCGAGATGACCTTGGAGTAGCGCGTCTTTTGGCTGCGGACGGCGGCGGTGGAAAAGGCTGCGTCGACCTGAAAAAACCATAAGGAAGGGTCGTGAGTAAAAAAAGGAGGCAGCGAGAGGGGGAGAGCGGACGCAGCGGTCATGATGTCGGCGGTAGGCGGCGCAGCGACGGTCGGTGCAGCGGTAGTGGGTCAGTGGGAAGGGTTGGTGACAAGAGGGGCGGTGAGCGGTCGGTAGGGGACTCCATGATGAGGGCGTTGTCGGTAAATTGTAAAAAGTTTCGGACTGTTCAATTACAATTTGAGAGTGGATTTGAAGTTTCAATTTGAATTTTGAAATTTTGAATGGGAAAATAGCGAAAAAATGACAGAGTAGGTAAGTGTCGATCAGGGTTGGAAGAAGGTGCGAGATCGTGATGAGTTGAAAAGGGGATTTGAAATTTCAATTTGAATGTTTGAAATTTCAAATTCGAAAATAATGAAAATTGCTGATATTGAATGTTAGCATGGGAGAAGCGTGCGAGTTCGTGACGAGAAAGGAAGGTTGCGGCAACGTCGGGGGTTACCACTGTGATGAATTTAAATTGGCGTAAAATTCACCACGAGAGGGGAGGGGGGAATTTGCCAGTTCTGGTTAAGGGCGATACCTCCACCATGTGCTGGATCTTTTTGGATATGTGTGCGGTTAAGGGCGGACCTCCACCGATCTTTTAGGGAATTTGCCAGTTCTGGTTAAGGGCGATACCTCCACCATGTTCTGGATCTTTTTGGATGTTTGTGCGGTTAAGGGCGGACCTCCACCGATCTCTTAGGGTAGATTGCCAGTTCTGGTTAAGGGCGAACCTCCACCATGTTCTGGATCTTTTGGGTTTAGGAGAGAGATGTGGTAAGGAGAGAGAGAGAGAGTAGCCAGCGGCTAGAGGAAGCGTATAATGAGTAAAAAGTCGCAGGATCCGGGGTTTTATAGACCCGGAAGCCTTCCCTTCCAACTTCCTGGTTGGGAGAGGATGGAGGGGCTCCAGGTTGTGCACTGGATCCTGCGGCTTGTGTCCCCACTCTTACCGTTTATTGACAAGAACTAAAGTTGGCTGTTAGATTATTTGCGAGAACTTAATTCTAGTAGGAGTGGTTCCGGGAGGGACTCACGACAATAACAATACATGAACTGCATCAAACAAAATCATTTATCAAAAAAAATCCTAATGTCCTTGTTATGAAGGCAGATAAAGGTAGAATTAGTGTATTAATGTACAAAGACGAATGCCACAAAAGATTAGATAAAATATTACAACACGAAAATTCATACCAGCAGATAACTTCAGACCCAACAAAAAAATTAGAAAGTAAAGCCAATTCAACCATTTATAATTTACTAAAAACCAAAACAATAGATAAAATTACCCGAATTAAATTAGTCTCACATAAATGTGTAGCTCCACGAATATATATGCTCTCCCTAAAGTCCATAAAGCTAATGATCCACAACAATTGAGACCTATTGTAAGCACAGTTAATAGCTCCAACTACAACTTGTCAAAATTCTTAATCCAACTGTAAGCGGGCACCCTTTCCGAAGGTTCGGGTTCCCTCCGCCAGTCATGGAGTAGCGCCTCCATCGCCGCCCTCGTCCGAGTATGGACCGTGGAAGGGAGGCAACCCTGCCAGGAGCGCTTCTCCCGCTCCAAGCGGCCACTGAGGGAACCCAGGCCTTATATAAACTCGGGATTTCCCCCTTCTCCTCAGTCCACTTCAGTCCTCTCCAGTAGTTCGCTTCATTTAATTGTCTGAGTGGCTCACCTGAGTCTCGCGCCCGTGTCTAGTAGCTACGCGCAGTACCAGAGCAGCTCGTATATTCTCCATTTTCTTATAAAGGGTTTTCACCCTATTTAGTACTGTGGTACGTGTGGGTACGCTTAATCGGCAAGGTAATCCGTCGACAGCTACCGTGTGGTACAGTCATACCGTGTGTTTTCCAAGTAGTAAATTCAGTGTAGTACAGTGGTACGTGTGGGTACGCTTACTCGGCAAGGTAATCCGTCGAAAGCTACCGTGTCATTGGTGTGTGTGAATCTCAAGATACCTCCGATATAGTGGTATGCAAGATTGTTATCATATTGTTAAACCTTTATAAAGCTCTTTATCATCCTTCCTTACGAGACTTCATCTCAAACAGCCATCTGCCTAATCATTAATACCTTTAGTTAAATTATCTATTGCGCAGTCAACCCTAGTTGTGAACGGGTGAATTACTTGTATTTTTGAAGCGCCTTCAGCCATCTTGTTAACGGCATACGACCGCATCCAGCCCTAAGCTCAAATCTTATTGTTGTCTGAATCGTATATTAACGTATATTCTTAACCAAGGTAATTTCGACTTCATCGAAATTCCCTTCTTTCATTGTCACAAGTTCTGTATTCAATGCTATGACACGCAGTGTCTCACACAAATCCTAAACGTACCTATACTTTCGAAGGCCTTGTTCGCCGCTACCATAATTATTATTATTTCCCAAAATACTTTGTACTAAATACTCTTGAATAATTCTTGCATTATTAATTCCAAATTAAACCTTTCACTTACTCGAGAATCTTGGTCTTTCTTTCTCCCCAAGTCTCCTGTAAGACGTCCTACTTCAAATGTAGGTGGTGGCAGCAACCTCTACCCTATTTGGAATTAATTTAACATCTCGTACCAGTAACCCTAGTTCCCGGGCTTCACCCGAATCCTTATAGAAGTTCGGTTAAATATTTGGTGACAGCGAAGGAATATAAAAGTGATTCCCTTAGCTGTTGGCGGGTAAATGTTGGTGGGTGTATGCTGTTGATCATGTAACTTCTTGTAACTTTGTGATCATGTAACTCAAGCTTTTATTGAACGGTTGAGTTTTGAATTTTTATCGATGGTTGATAGAATACTATGCAATTGGCAACTGATTGCCTAACAACACGGGCATAGCCTATCGTTAGGCAGAATCAATTAAATGTTTAGCGCCTAAGTACCATTGTATCTGTTACTCATTTGTCTTATGTCATTGTAAAATCATTTGTGAATAAACTTTATTCTATTCTATTCTGTCAATACCGATAAAAATAGTGGTTACATATTTGGTAGCAGCGGTGGGATCTAAGATTGGTTCCATTCGCTGGTTACATATTTGGTGGCAGCGGTGGGATAGGAATAGGATTGAACACAGAACGACAACCTGTATATAATTCTCTGTATTATAAGTTTGATACGTATTTTGTGTTACCTACCTCGTTATTTTAAGTATTATTGAAATCATTATTTTGTTTGTAACTGGAATATCTGACTCGCGTAGTTTTCGGTTCCGCTTGGAACACAGTACCTATTTTGCGAAAAAAACCGAGCGTGCCGTACCGAACGAACCGATTCCTGCGGGTAGGACCGTTCTCCCCAGCCTTTTTCATCCCCTTGTTTCGATTTTTTAAACTAATTTTTGCGGTACGACCCCCCCACCTATACCTCAACACCTTCAGTGAACCGGTACGATTGTTGGACCAAAAGCTTGAGTCCAAAACCGGAAAGGCTACCCTTCGGACCCAAACAGCGTTTAGTCGAACCTTTTTCCACCCTTTGCCCCTGTAATCTCGTATCACTATCAACAATATTTGTAAACAACCCTCCCCCTGTCCATCTCACCTGTACCGGTACGGACCTCGTCTATCCTAGCATACCAGTTCAGTGTATATAGTGCCTTATTCATTTTCTATCATTATAATTCTTTTTACCTTGTGTTAAATATCCTTGTGCGCGACTGTACCTCATCCTGGTACACCACTACTGCAAGTGTCCATTACCAGACTTGACAAACCGGTATAAATCGGTACAATTCGAATTTTTTTGACGTTATCCCTAACTACTGTCCACGCCAATTTTTTCTTGGCCTGGTACGCATACCATCCTACTGCTAAACCTAAAAAGAAATGATGGACGCTAACGTGGAAGCACTCAATGCTGTGGCTGCTGCCATGAAGCAAATGCAAGAGGCAATACAGTATCGACCCCCAGTACCCGCCGATCAAATCCCACGTTCCATCCTAGTGGAACTGGACACCTGGGATCCTGAAGACCATGACATTACCCCGATTGAAGATTTTCTGGATAACTTCGATGGAGTCACGCAAGAGCTACCACAAGAGGTCCGCCTCAAAATTTTGCGGATGAAATTGAAGGGAACAGCAAAATCCTTTGTTCAAGACCACCTGCATATCACTGAAAGGGGAAATCCCTATAACGTAATCCGTGAGGCCCTCCTGCGATGGTATGGCAGAGAGGATCCGGAAAAAGCTGCTGCCCGCCTATGGACAATGACAAAAGGGGAAGGTGAATCCCTGCGTCATTTTGCTGACTGAGTCCGACATACAGCACTCCGAGCCGCCAAAGTTGAGGGCGTAGAGCTGACACCCAAACAGACTCGCACATGGGTAGGCACCCGATCAGTGAAAGCATTCATGAAGGGGATACCGACCAGATACTCCAGTCTCTTCATCAACAACCCACCCACTACGCTACAGGAGGCCCTCCTCAAGGTGGAAGAAGCCGAGGAAGCTTTGAATTCCGACGGTTCCACGAGTGACCCCTGGGGAGTGGCGCACATCAGGGCCGACGACGCACCAAGGAAGTGTTTCGCATGCGGCGACTTCAACCACTTCGTTGCCGCTTGTCCGCGCCGAGCAAACGGAGGCTTCCGAGCCCTCCCGATAGCACCCAGAAATCGACCAGCGCGTGGCACCCCGCGACAACCCTGCGTCTTCTGTGGAAGCAGAACTCACTTTCCAGTGAGCTGTCCTCAGGAAAACGAGCCAGACATGTGTGACTTCTGTGGATTTTTCGGACACACGGAGCCCAACTGCCAAAAGAAACAACACTTCCCTCGGAAGGATCGCCGCGAGGTGGCCGCCGCCATGCGCCAGGAGCCACCCGCAGATGGACTTGGCGAATTGGCACCACCCCCACATGCAGAGGCCTATGAACGACCTCTAGCGACCGACGCCGCATGTGTGCCGGCTGTGGACTCCCCGTTCCGACAATCAATACACGTGCGCGTAAAGCTACAAGGTATGGAGAGAGACTTATTACTCGACACAGGTGCACAAATCTCGGTGTTGACCAACCCTGTTCCCGGTGTCCCGATCACCCCAACTAGGACCTTGGCCTATGGCGCCGATGGACAGTTGCTCCCCTTCTTGGGACAGCAATCGGTGGAGTTGGAGATCGGACCTTTCAAATTGCGACATGCGTTTCGCATTTTCGCGAGGGACCACTCGGGTTTGGACTTACTGGGCCTGGATCTACTACGTCGACTACCTGTCACTATCCACCTCGACCGTTGTGAAGTTCGCCTGACGGACCCGAGGAGTGGAAAACAAACAACTATCAGTGAGCTCCGTGATGGGATGCTCACCCCGATGCGACAAATGGCCCACCCGGTGATGCCAATCCGGAGGAGAACCGCAGAACTGAGGGATCCCGCACAAACCCCGTCAATGACCTCCCTCGACATGACTGACGAATGCCCGCTATATGATGAAGCTGCTGAGTTCCCTACCGAAGAGTGGAACTCGCCACCAGCGGACTTGGCAGCCACTATCGGCAGACAGATTCAGTACCTGCCGGCACCAGACGCCGCCCTCAGAATCGACCCATCGCCGGCGTATACACCCACTCAATCAAGTCTCCGCCAGATCTACCAGACGGCCACCCGCACCTTGAGAAGTGCCTGCGACAAGAGGTTACAAGTGGCCAACGCCCGAAAGAGCCCGCGATACTTCTGTGTGGATGACCCTGTTTACGTGCGACGCGTCAAACCACCCCCGGGACTCGTCCCTAAATTTTGGAGTCCATGGATCGGCCCACACCGAATTACACGCCGTTTCACGGAAGTGACCTACGAGGTATGCGACCAGCTGGGACGACGATCCGTCATCCACGTCAGCCGTCTGAAGCCAGCGTACGTGCGAGGGATTCCAGATGACTCATACGTCACCGCCCCCGGGTTTCAAACCACGGCACGCCCTCCCCTGTCATTGGTCAAGGAGGAGCCGATCGAGGTGAGCGCGGACACCAAGATGCCTGACGAAACGCCGCCCCCGCCGAACCCCCGTGTGACCGAGCCTGCAGGCGATTGTCCTGAAGTGACCAGCGCTCCCGCCCCCACGGAATGTCCGCCCCCGGCGCACCCGTACAAGTTGAGGGAGCGGCCCCGCTTGGATTACCGCCAACTCGCCATGGGACGAGCCACCTGAGCCCCGACTATTTCAGAGAAAAATTATACATATATGGAGATAAATAAAATAAATTTAAACAGAATTTCCTGTAAAAAAAAAAAAAAAAAAAAAAAAAATTTAATATCCCCTCCTATTTTCCTGTTATACGTTCATTTGTTGTTCCACCTTCTTTTGTGTACATTCTTTTACCGGGTGAGATATTCCCCTTTTCGCTACTCCCTAAGCCCAAAATTACCGCGTCTGACCGCTGGAGTTGCCCCTCGGTGCACCACTCTCGGTTCCATTAACGTCAAAATTCTCCGCGCACAGTCAGATATTCCTGAAAATTTTCCTATTAAAGAAAGGCAGATGTAGGTATAGTAAACATGTATTTTGTACTGAGCTTCACTTGTTGATACACTAGGCCCTTCACACACACCATGGCCGGACCCCAGCGACACGGCAAGGACTTGCGCCAGCTCGCCAAAATCTCAGGCCAGGACTGGAGCACTGACGAGGATTCCCCTGGTTACTCTCCGCTCACCACCACTCGAGCTGATCCTCCTTCTGAGACGGTACCACCACCGGAATCTTCCCACGTCCGGGGCTCTAGTAGTACCGATGTGGAAACGGCCCTCTGGGATTACCTGCAGCGTGGCATCGCCTCCATGCACCAGGCGGTGGACCCCTGCGATCGAGAAATCTGCCATCTGGAAACCAGCGCAGCTTTTCTTCGCCTCCGCCGTTTTTATGACCAACGCCGTCCACCAGCCCGACCCCAAGTCACCCGTCCCGTCCAGACGACCATCCGCCCGAAGCAGCCAGCACGTCCACTGCCCTGCCCTGTTGCAGTCCCGCAACCCTTGGAAGTCCAGTCGACCCTCCCGGCGCCCAACGCCACCACAGCCACTCTCGTCACTGGAACCCCGTGCCCTATCTGCAGCGAGCCCCGCCGGTCTCGCTCCCGTAAATGGTGCGAGGCCTGCCGCGCTTTCAGCTAGCGACTACAAAAGGACGCACGCCGCGGACTGCCTGCACCCACCTGCTCTACGACCACCCACACGGCCACACCTCAGCAAGCCGCCCGATGCCGAGCCGCCCGAGTCCACGCTGTCCTGCCGCCGCCAGCTCCCACAGCTGCCCCCGTCGCCACAGGAGTTGCCGATGAGGACATCGGCCTCCGGAGACGAGGGGGGGTGTAAGCGGGCACCCTTTCCGAAGGTTCGGGTTCCCTCCGCCAGTCATGGAGTAGCGCCTCCATCGCCGCCCTCGTCCGAGTATGGACCGTGGAAGGGAGGCAACCCTGCCAGGAGCGCTGCTCCCGCTCCAAGCGGCCACTGAGGGAACCCAGGCCTTATATAAACTCGGGATTTCCCCCTTCTCCTCAGTCCACTTCAGTCCTCTCCAGCAGTTCGCTTCATTTAATTGTCTGAGTGGCTCACCTGAGTCTCGCGCCCGTGTCTAGTAGCTACGCGCAGTACCAGAGCAGCTCGTATATTCTCCATTTTCTTATAAAGGGTTTTCACCCTATTTAGTACTGTGGTACGTGTGGGTACGCTTAATCGGCAAGGTAATCCGTCGACAGCTACCGTGTGGTACAGTCATACCGTGTGTTTTCCAAGTAGTAAATTCAGTGTAGTACAGTGGTACGTGTGGGTACGCTTACTCGGCAAGGTAATCCGTCGAAAGCTACCGTGTCATTGGTGTGTGTGAATCTCAAGATACCTCCGATATAGTGGTATGCAAGATTGTTATCATATTGTTAAACCTTTATAAAGCTCTTTATCATCCTTCCTTACGAGACTTCATCTCAAACAGCCATCTGCCTAATCATTAATACCTTTAGTTAAATTATCTATTGCGCAGTCAACCCTAGTTGTGAACGGGTGAATTACTTGTATTTTTGAAGCGCCTTCAGCCATCTTGTTAACGGCATACGACCGCATCCAGCCCTAAGCTCAAATCTTATTGTTGTCTGAATCGTATATTAACGTATATTCTTAACCAAGGTAATTTCGACTTCATTGAAATTCCCTTCTTTCATTGTCACAAGTTCTGTATTCAATGCTATGACACGCAGTGTCTCACACAAATCCTAAACGTACCTATACTTTCGAAGGCCTTGTTCGCCGCTACCATAATTATTATTATTTCCCAAAATACTTTGTACTAAATACTCTTGAATAATTCTTGCATTATTAATTCCAAATTAAACCTTTCACTTACTCGAGAATCTTGGTCTTTCTTTCTCCCCAAGTCTCCTGTAAGACGTCCTACTTCAAATGTAGGTGGTGGCAGCAACCTCTACCCTATTTGGAATTAATTTAACATCTCGTACCAGTAACCCTAGTTCCCGGGCTTCACCCGAATCCTTATAGAAGTTCGGTTAAATATTTGGTGACAGCGAAGGAATATAAAAGTGATTCCCTTAGCTGTCAATACCGATAAAAATAGTGGTTACATATTTGGTAGCAGCGGTGGGATCTAAAATTGGTTCCATTCGCTGGTTACACAACTCCTAAAACCATTCATTGAAATTGATAAATATCATACAAAAAACTCATCTGACACTAAGCAATCCCCTAAAAATATTGCTGTCCCACCAAATTACAAACTCACTAGCATGGATGCTGTTTCATTGTTTACCACCCTTAGATTTGGTATACTACACAATTAATACACATTGGCCAGAAATTCAAATAAAAACCCAAAACTAAAACGCGACCAATTTCAATAAATTTTAAATTTTGTACTAAATAACAATTACCTTGTATACCAGTCTAATTATTACAACCAAATTAAAGGAGTTCCCCAAGGATCCCCAATAAGTCCCATCATTGCTGACCTAATTTTGGATGATTTTTTTAATACCATTTTAGGTACCTACCTAAATTAAAAACCATATTGTTTGAGCTAAGAAATATGTTGATGATCCTGTTCTGATTGTACAGGAAAGTATTACAAACTCCCTCCTACAAGAATTTAATTCCTTTTGCCAATCACCCTTGAAATTCACAATGGAACTTGAAGAAAATAATTATAATAACTTTATTTCCAAAATAGGAACAATGTGCCTGCCTAGCTTTGCAGGAATAACTGCATTTCATTCCTTGACCTCAAACTAATAAATCAACAAGATGGTTCAATGATTTGCTGTCTTGAACCAAACTGACAGAAACTTAGAATTAAGGAAGTTGCATACATGGTAAAAAATGAAGAAAAAAAAAAAAATTTTAAGAGAGATGTTAAGGGGTTGCCAACCAGTTACTCAAAACTACTTAAATAATACATAAAACTAAATTTCCCCTCCAAAGTTATTACCACCCCTCATTCCACAATTACATAATCCATTCTTGACATTATATACTGGTCACAAATTTATTTAAACGAACTATTTAAATATTCTACCATTGTCAATTGCATAACCTCTCATTCCATAGCTTAAATTTACCACTCCTCATTCCATAGTTACAAAATCCTTTCTTGACATTATATTATACTAGTCACAATCATAAGTATTTAAATATTCAACCACTGTCAATTTGCATAACATCTCATTCCATACCTTAAAGTACCTACCTAATGATAAGTCACTTAATTCTAGGTCATCCAAATCATTGTTATATCCTACCTAATTCAAAGTCACGTAATTCTAAATCATGCAGATTACTGTCATATCATCTAGTACTCTAAGCCACAAAAATTACTGTTATCCCACCATTTTCCACAGACTAGTTGATAGGTAGGTAAAATAATAGCAATTCTGGAACAAACTTCCTCCATCTCCTCACAGGCTACAAAAAAATCCTTCCTCCATCTTTAACACACACCATAACATCCATTACAATCCATCCATCCATTATATCCATTACAATCCCACCCAACTCCCACAGCCATCTCCTTCCTTGTGCTTAGCCATTTGTAATTTCATGAAGCCACTTCAAGTTTTTTACTCATCTGAAGAATTCTACTCAGTTACTCATCTGAACAATCATCCTCATGATATAAGTAAGTAGCTCTTAACATCGAACAATACCTAGCCTTAAGTTTTACCTATTAATTTGAACGTTATAACTACCCATTACTCTCATTATTGTGATTGTAGAGACTCATGAATAGGACCTAGTACACTAGGTGGAAACGTTGAGAAATGGAATAAACAAAAACAAACAAAAAACCCAGGACTAGTTTGGTCAAACAACCTCTACCAACTTCACTAGTTCTACTAGACAGAAGATTCATACTAAAAAAGGGAAGACCGCTATGTCCTTGTTCAAGGAGAAGATGTCCAGTCACAACACCCAGAAACTGATGAAAAAATGGATTGCACTTAAAAAGAAATCATGCTCATCAATTGTAGATAATAGGTTCCTAGAAGAATGCAAGAAGCACTCTATCATACCTAAACATATTAAGAACTCCACTAAAGGGATTATAAAACAAGGAGTTTATAATAACTGTCCTCATAATAAGAAATTGATAGCAAACGGTGGAAATCAGATAAGAATAATCATGAACTTGTAAAGACATTCACCAGCATTGAGACCTCATTATTTCTGATTCACAATTTTTATCCAAGATAGTTGATTATTGTAATAAGATTTGTGACAAGTATAAAATGACAAAAACTAGGAGACAACAAAAAAAGTTAAAAAATCTCATTGATGAGCAAAAAAAGTCAGTCTCAAACCATAAAAATAAAGCTGTGGAAGACCTCAAACGAAATTGGCTAGTTAATTTAACTACTATTAATGTCCCCCCTGAGGTCCAAAAAGTATTAGCCCTAGGAGAAAAGTTTTGCCATCAGAATATCACAATTCCAACTGTAGACATGATAGCTGATGTAGAAACTATTATTGACATCTTAGACACAGAAGAAGAAAAGAAAAAAGAAGCTAGTCGCTAATTAGTTAATATACTGACTAATAACATAAAGCATACTCACACAATACAGAATCAATACCAAAAACCATTTTGATATCAAAACATGAACTGCATAAAACAAAATCATTTATCTAAAAAAATCCTGATGTCCTTGTTATGAAGGCAAATAAAGGTGCAGTTAGAGTATTAATGTACAAAAGACGAATACCACAAAAGATTAGATAAAATATTACAAGACGAAAATTCATATCAGCAGATAACTTCAGAACCAACAAAAAAAACGCTGCAAAGTCCTTGTCACATGGGTTTATTATTCTATTGGACATATCTACAGAGATGTTGGCTGTCTATTTATTGTTTCTTTCATATAAAATAATTGAAATAGCTATCTCTGGTGGTTTCCACCAATTTTGGCCCCCAAAACAAGAATAAGGTACGCTTTTTTTTTTTTTTTTAAATTATCTCGGATCATTGATAGTACCATTTAATCGTTTTGATCCACCTGTTGACACTTTTTCTAGAGTTATTCTACAAATTGATGGTGATTTCAGACGATTTCCCCGGTTTTTGACTCATAAAAAATCAATTTTGGGAGCTGAACATCTGGTAGAACCTCAATTTTCTATTCTTTGGTCAAAATCGACTTCATATTCGGTCTTCTCGTCCCCAAAAACATGAAAAACGATACCATGTTACCATCATGTTGCTAAAACGCAAAAAGTACCTATTTTTACACACATTTTCATTCATAACACCCCTGGATATATTCCGATCGGGCTGAAACGTTTCGGGACACAACTAGGGCCCAAATGGAGCATGTGTGCGAAAGAACCACTTTTTTAGACCGAAAATGAAGCCTGTACACGTGATACGGCGGTCGGACATTGCATTTTTGGAATCTACGCACCTTGAAACGGAAAAGAAAAAATTTTGAGGGGTGTTATAAAAATTTTTTGCTGAGCGAATACATAGGTGTATTATTCGCAGAATAATAAACCAAAATTAGAAAGGAAAGCCAATTCCGTCATTTATCTATACATATGATAAAACAGTGTCTGTTTGTTTGTTTGTTTGTCTCGGCATCAATTGAGAACGGCTGAACGTAGAAAGTTGCGGCTGGTACCATTTGACGCAGAATTTTTCTGGGAAGGTTTATGAAAAATCCGCATTTGAATCTGTCCATCCGTTGAAACGCTATGAATGAAATACTACTAAAAAACGTGTTATAATCACTTCTATGAGGACGTTTATGCTTATAATAACTTTGAACGATTGGACGTAAATCCGATTGTAATTAGATTCTGGATTCAGCTCGACGAGTACATTCAAGTGGTACTTCAATCAGGATGTTAGTGGGAGGGAGGTACAGGTTATGAGAGGGGGGGGGGGTCTACAGAAATTTCAAAACTACTTGACCAATTGGAGTGCAACTTTGGGAATTTGTTGTGTGAACATTGAGGAATGTTTCTAACCAGGTAGGGAGGGTTCATAGGATACGGGGGGGGGGGGGGGGGATCAGTTGAGGAGGTGGTATCTGTTATGAGTGGGGCCTGTCCTAAAGGGGGTGTCTGTTCTACCGTTGCGAAGCGTGGGTACACAGCTAGTAATTTACTAAAAGCCGAAGAAGAAGATAACATTTATTGAAAGCTCAACAAATAACGTGAACTGTGTCTGTGGGTCCCATTCGCCATAGCAGTTGACAGTGTTTTGGTAGTTGTGACATATCTGATATTTATTTTTTGTTTACATTTTCCCACCAACCCTCTATATGAAGTTACGAACTCTCCTTCTGTTTCTCGATGCACCCATATGGAATGAACCCAGTGTCTTCTTTTCTTGTCTGCTTCCTCATGCTATTGCAGCAAGATTTTCTGTTTTGAGATTCATTTTAAAGGCTCATCTCAGACGCCACTGATCACGGGAGGGCGTTGACATGGAAAGTTAAGGTACTGTTTGGATGACAGTGAAAATTTTGTCACGGATGCCACTATAGCACCGAATGCTACGTCCCGTCACGCCACGGATATGTGTGAATCGACCTTAATTGGGTGATGAAGCCAACTTCACATGGTCCATCCACTAGTCGGTAGTAGGAGAAGGAGAACCTGTAGAAGCTGGGAGTGGTCGTTTGGGCGAAGGTGGGGTGAAGCCTTATATGGCGTCACTGTGGTCAAGCGTGATGGGTATGGAAGGTGTTCGATCACTTGGGGCAAAGTCACAAGGCTTTGAAGCTACTACCAATGGAATGTCAGGGGGTGCTGCAATGTGTCGAGTTGAAAGCACGTAAGTTCATATTTTCTCTGACAGTTATGTCTCCTGACAGAGACGGGACCATTTTGCATGAGCCATTTGGGCTGTGAATTTCCGTAGAATGAACGTCTGGAATGATGAAACATTGTCTCGTGAGGGGTAGTATTAGTTGACCTATATAAAAGAGAGTGTACTGAGTGTACAGCCTCAGGGATAACGGTTTCCCACGCTTCTGTTTTCATTCTCTTCGATCGTAAAATGAGGGAGATGGTTCTCCAGATAGATAATGCCATTGTAGCGTTCAACCTGGGAGTTGCCCGTAGGATTCTACACGAGGAATAACTTGAGAAGTCTCAGAGAATTTTTCAGTTCATTCGACATGAGTGAACTTCCTCTGAGTGAATATAGGCCGGCATACCAAACATGGAAAATATTAGTGAGAGACTTTAAATCGCTGAAGCAGCAGATAGATCGGAATATGTTATGGCAAAGGGGTACCTGGAATACTCACGGACTGCTGTCAATATATATTTGTTTCTTGTGGAAGATGGGATTGGTCCCTTAGAATCGACCTTTGGCCACTCAGATGTTGCCATACC
Organism: Leptopterna dolabrata; assembly: GCA_954871275.1. Taxonomy (NCBI): domain Eukaryota; kingdom Metazoa; phylum Arthropoda; class Insecta; order Hemiptera; family Miridae; genus Leptopterna; species Leptopterna dolabrata. Next base: position 153,862,350 of record OX940974.1, read on the forward strand.
ATGTACATAAGTGGTGTGTTTGGTTTTTAATAGAAACGCGGTTTCACTTCTGCACATATTGGGCAAGGTGCGATAGTTTTTCTGACATCGTAAACTGAATACAGAAGGTTCTTCCTCTTCAAAAAATGGTGCATTCTGACAGTACCAGAATGCACCAGCATCATAGAGCAGACGGCGTAGTTGTTCAGCATCTTTCACTGATATGGCTGCTGACACTCTTGAAAGTGCTTTGGTGGCAGCAGTCTCCTTACTGGGTCTTTAATCATATGAGAATGAGGCCAGTTCTAGTCGCCATCTTTGAATTTTACTGTTCTTAATTTTCCCACTGTGCTTACAGCTGAACGTATAGGACTCTGATTTTTGATTGATAATGAGTTGAAAGTGACTTAGGTTATTAGTGTGACTTAGTGAAAGTGAAAGTGACTTAGATATTAGGAAGTGCCCCATTTTTGCAATGCCTCATCAATGGCGGCTCAATGACAAGGAGTCGTTCGCATTCCGAAAAAGTATTGGAGAAAAATGCCACTGGTCGTCCTAGTTGTGTAAGGGTGGTGGCGATAGCATGATCCGAGGCATCCATTTCTACTGTGAAAGGGATCTCTTCAGTGACGGCGAAGATGCGGGAGTTTGCAATTTCCTTTTTGATTGCCTCAAAATCAGAAATTGCTTGGGCACTTTGGGGACGGAATGTTTTCGTTCCAGTTCGTGAGACCATGAATTCTATCAGAAAACCTCGGAATCCATTTTGCATAATAGGAAAACCTTCCAAGGGCCCCCCTCAAGCTAGCAACATTCTGAGGAACTGGCAGCCTCCTGGGGAACTGGCATCCTTCAGTCGATCAGGGCCCATGGATATATTCTCAACGATTTATCCCAACACAGAGATTCGCCTAACAGATAACTTGTACACTTATTCAAATTGAGTGTTAGATAATATTTATCTATAGGTACCTACTGAAGGAATCGTTCGAGATGGTGATCATGCACAGTTTCACCTCTGTCCCCTAAGTATGGTCAAGTCGTCTAACCTATGCATACAAACATATCTTGTGTTCAATTTCAATAATCTGGTCGATTGCTCTCTGAAAACAACCACACCATTCGTCACCCCAAAGGAGATGTGGTTAAAGTGGTGCAGTAAATACCGTGACCTTCACATGCTGTGAACCGTTTTCTTGATCCCTGAGAGGTATTTGATGATACACTCTCCAAAGATCTACAGCAACAGAAACATTATATTGTGCGAGTTTAGCGACAAAATCGTCAATATTTGGGAGCTGGTAGGCATCTAAAATGGTAGGTATATTTGTTGATGGTCTGGGAATAATCTATCGCCAACGTCTCGTTTTGTGACCTTTATGTACTACTTTCAACGATTTGGGCTCTTCATGGGGTGTTGCAAGGTTCAGTAATAGGTACCTACCCTCAGCTAATAGCTTGGCGATCTGTCCTTTTATAAAGACTATTGGCTTGCAGTGAGAAGATAAGGTACCAAAGAGAGGAGGTGTGACAGGTCTAGACTATAGTGCTGTCGCAAGATGCAATGCCCATTTGTGATGTCTGCAGCGACTGTTACAGCGCTCGATCCGTGATGTTGTCATTTAGGTTATTTTTCCATACTGTGTAATGTTTTCAAACAGTTGTAACTCGGCTTCCACTGAACCAATCAGGTTCAGATTTTGAACACTTCCTCGGGGAGCCCCAGTGAACAAGTAGTCAAATTTTAGCTCTGAGAACCCTCTCTAACTTACTCCTTAACCTTTTGAGGACGAAAGCATCGTACCGATGCTAACCTCCCAACTCCCCATGGGACGATCATCTGTTCCCTCATTTTCCTGTTGTGGACGAAAGCATCGGTCTGATGCTGAATTCTAAAGTCTCCACTGGACGAGTAATAGTTTGGCGCCAACCTTCTCTGAGACGAGGGAAAAATGGTGTTCTCATTTGATTATGATTCACCAGTACAAATAATCATTTTTTATTGAAAAAAAATTGAAGCAATTATTACTTTTTCTTCCTAGCGTTCACTGATGAGCATATGTACTTAATTCTGTTTCGACGTCTAAAATATTGATATTGAATTTGAAATATTACTATTCTTTGTGTAAAAGTGACGTTGTTCAGAAGCAACATTTTCACTATCTTCTTTTCTGCTAATAAGAATGATAAACTACGAATGATTTGATGATTGAACTATTTAAAATGATCTAATGAAAGTTTAGGAACATGGCAAATCTTTTTGTTTTTTAATTTCGTAAATCTTCTGGAGTAGGTAATGAAACCTCTCAAAACAAGTCCTGGGTACGGACCAATATTCACTCGCGACGAAATCGTGGAAACCCATTTCAAAGAAAAACGTAGTTATTGAAAAAATAGTCTATTTCCACTAATACACGAAAAAACGCGAAAAACACTGTTATACCGGTTTCGGTGATCAAACCATCGTCAGTAACAAACAATAACTGTAACTCCGTTTTTCTCCCACGATCCTGCACGAAGAGTTGTAGTCCCGAATGTGTATTGCGTGGAACAACATAATTATTAACGAATTTCATTTGTCAAAGGCTCGTTCATTGGTCACTGTTTGATTCTTCAAATAAACACAGTAACAGCTTAACTTTGAACACCTGAAGCAGGAGTTATTGGCTGTATTGGAGTATGATAATTGTTCGACCGGATTTATCATTATCTGAAGGAAATTGTCGTGCATTCAAGGAGTCGAAAATAAATTAGAGTAAAATAAAAATGAGAAAAAATGAATCAGCTTCACTACGATGCTTTCGTCCATCGGGGATTTTCTGTTCAGCATCAGTATGATGCTCTCGTCCTCAGGGGGTTTCTCAAAACTCGACAGGTTCGTCTTGAAGGTTGTTTCACCTGAAGCATCGTACCGATGCTCTCGTCCTCCATTTGTTTTTCAGGCCCACATCTTTCGTCCTCAAAAGGTTAAAACAGCCTACCAAGTGGTGGAATGGGGGGGGGGGGGGGGGGCTTCTACTGAACAGATCGGATTCGGACTTTGAACACTTCCTGAGGAAGCCCGGTGAACAAGTACGCTAAATTTAAAGCCCTCAATACCCTCTCTAACCTACTCCGAAAACCCCTATGGTAGATTGGTGGGGGGGGGGGGGGGGGGAATGCGCAAAAGGCGCTTCCTTGGGGCATAACGAATGTGTGCAAAATTTCACCACGTCCCGTTATGTCTGTGAGGCTGTTTTTGCCCTGTCAAAGATCGAGAACAACTAGAAAACTTGAAAAACAGCGATTTTCAAACTTCCATAATTCCGGCATCTGATGATCCGGAGAGTTGAAATATGGGAAACGACCTGAGGGGCCCCTCGAGAATGGGTCCCCGCGTCCCTAGATCAACATGATACAATTTTGATAACGGCTTTGTGTTCTGCAGTCAGATTGGTTATAAGGCCACTTTTCAAACATGTGAAAATTTGTTGAAATATTTCTGGAACAGTGAGCAAAATTTATTTGCACAAAGAAAAACGGAGTTATTGAAAAATAGTCTATTTCCACTAATACACGAAAAACGCAAAAAACACTGTTATACCGGTTTCGGTGATCAAACCATCGTCTATTTTTCAATTACTCCGTTTTTCTTTGAAATGGGTTTCCACGATTTCGTCGCGAGTGATTTAGTTCGTGTTATTTGCACACTTTATGTACCAACGAGGATTACCCATAACTTCTGTTTATATTTTTCCATTGAATTAGATCCCATTCTAAGAATTCTGAGATCAACCGCACTCCCCTACGAGGAATAGCTCTTTTTCTATGAGCTTTCAGGTTTTCGGCAACAAGTGACGTCTCAATTGGCAAGGGGGTCCCGCTCTGACTAGAGGGGTGCAATGACGTCACTTGTTGCAGAAAATTTTAAAGCTCATAGAAAACTAGAACTAGTCATCGTAGGAGAGCGCGGTTGATCTCAAAATTCTTAGAATGGAACCTACTTTCATTTAGAAATGGGAAAGTAACATAAACAGAAGTCATGGGTACTCCTCATTTCCTGGATTTCTATTTACCTACTATGTCTTGATGAGACAGCAGAGAGATTTCCTGGATTTCTATTTACCTACTATGTCTTGATGAGACAGCAGAGAGATTTCCTGGATTTCTATTTACCTACCTATGTCTTGATGAGAATCAAAATATCAAACGAGAAGGATGTAAACAAAATGTCTCATTTTGATGCTGCCACGTGCTGGCGGGTTTCGCAACTGACCTCGTAACAACGCCTTAAATCAGAAACTAAGATTGGTCTCTACTATAGGTCACCTCAACGGTGAACAGCCACTGGATAGGCACTATTCAAATTCTTAGGTAGGTACCTAATGGTCTTAAAAATGTAATGTTAATGTACAAATATTTTATTCTTTCACAGCCTGACCACTCCTCATCCAGAAGTGAAAAGAAGAAATTCAGTCTCATTTACAGGTAGGAAGCGAAGAATACTGGGATATTTCGTCATTCGCCGCACCAAGATGAAATATAACCAATATAAATATTCAAATGTCATAACATGAAAATCAGAATACACAGCAACTTAGGTTCCTACGTGTTCTGCAGGAAACAGGAAGGTTGCTTAAAAACCTCTACCAATGCAATGAGCAACTTGCACGATTTTCAGAAGTATTTTTAATGGATAGGTAGCACATATACCATTTAAGGATCCCAAGGATGGTTTTAAAAAATTTCCGAGCTTATTTTTAACTTTTGTGATTGCTTAAAGTTACTTAGCTGAAAACTATTCCTTGAAAATGGTCCCACTCCATTTTGTGTAGTTGTCTTTCCATTTCTTATCAGTCAATTTTATTTATATTTTTTGTTACTGAACATTTTTTCTGGTTATGAAAACATTCACAGAGGGGTTATAAGGTGTCCCAAAAAATATGAACTTTTTGAAAAATTAATAAACCAGTCAAATTTTAATGAAAGTACTTTTTAATTATTTACATTCAACAGCTTATTCGATAGTAATTTTTTTTTTAAACCGTCTCAATTGAGGGGGTCATGTTAGCAGATGTTGTTTCCCATTAGATACCTACCTATAAAATTGAAGACTGTTGAATGTATCATTTTTTCAAATTATATTTTGTTCGAACGTTCCTGATTCATTTTTCGAAAAGCAAGTACCTACTCTGTGATACGCCCTTCAGAAGTGTGAGGGGTCATATAGGAACAGAAGTGATCACTCAGCGAGGCTAATTGTGAGAACACTGAGTTATTGAAGTGATGATGTCTCTATTTATGTGAGGGTCAGAAGACATTATGGGGTATACCCTAAACCCATTGTATATAATCACTCCTACCCCTCCGTCAACTGCCCCTCTTCTTATAAATGCCTTCCCTTTCACACTGGTGCTGCTGCAAACAAAAATCTACCTATTTTAGCTCATCGATTGCCATCAAATCCACCTTAGACATTCAGTAACCTCAACGCCCAGCTGTCCGTTCTTCACTCAGGCTCCATGGCCCTCTACCTTCAACACCCCCTTCTTCTCGCCCTTGTGGACTCAAGACGGGTGTTCTTTGTTACTGGTCCGTATTTTCAAAATTTAATTACTATGCGAAAACTTGACGAAAAAGTAAGTTTCAGGTAGCGTTTTGGAATCTATAAAAAACGTACCTACTTTCCACTCATTTTAGCCCTGCGAATGCAGGAATTACCTGAATAACGATAAATGCGAGTTGAAAAAATGGGGGCCAGTAACAAAGAATTTCCCCAGTCAAATTCTTTATTGGTGGCCCCCAACCCTCTTTCATATTATATTACATTCTCCAAGGAATCTGTAGTTATTATTTTTGTGATCTCGGATAATTTACCTGATGTTATCCCTTTCTGAGCTCAACTAATCCATACATTTCAACTAACTTGTTCTTTGCAATTTTGAATGGATTGGGGATGGTATCCAGATCGACTAATTAACAATTCAACTAATCGACTCAACGTGATTTTGGATAGATAAGAAATGCTAGGTACCTAGGTATTTAGTTAATATTTGAGATGCGAATGAAGAGAACATCCAGATACCTACTAACCTATACTTACACAGGTGAATCTGCACATGCAAACCAATGTACAACGAATTTTTTACCTAGTCAGACTTTCTCTTTACTGCTCCCTCCCACATATCCCCCCCACTAGTATTCAGTGTACAAACATGATAAACCACATTGTAGGAAATACCTCATTCAGCCTGCTGGTACGTACTGGGATTATAGCAATCCTGTACACATTTCAAAAACTCGTTAAACGGATCAGCCATCAGTTTTCCACTAATGTTTGCCCTGAGAATGCATCGATTACTACTTGGATAGGGAACGATAAACTTGAAATAGAATTGTTTGGTTTATTAATGTCAGTAATGAACCTTTGGAATCGGGCATGAAAAAAAATTCAATCCCCCCCTCAAGATTTGATGGTTTACGTTTCAAGGTGCGTAGAATCCGAAAATGCAAAAAAAAAAATTCTGTCCGTCTGCCGTACGCCATACTTAGCACTTTTCTTAGTTATCATGAACCGAAATTAATGAAATTAGGTTTGTAGGTCCCGTTTGGGGTCTAGTTCGTCCGCAAAGCTCGGCGTTACTGTCAGTCACCTCTAAGGGGTGAAAAATAGGGGTCGAAATTTTCAGAACGCTTGTAGCTCAGAAACTTTCAATAGAAGGGTATGGTTTTTTTAACGTTTTTAAATAGATCTTGAATTGAGGATGAGACCACCCGGAGCATTGTAAGACCAGCCGTTCGTTTGTACCCAAAAGCTTCGTCAATGATCGTGAATCAAAGGGTATAAATCCGGCACCTGATTATAATCACGGATGGCTGTATGAAGTCGGGTGATGTTATTCCAGTCTATGATATTATTCTATTTGAATATAATCACGGATGAGTGTAATATTATTCCATTTGAAAAATGATGGCTCTTTTGGATTTTGTTGATAGGTACTTTCGCAACTTGAACAAACGTTGAAGTATTATTGGGTAAATTATTACACAACGGTTTATTATTTACCTTATTATTCATGAATAACTACAAATAATTAATTATTGAATTATTGAATCCCAGGCATTTGTATGAAACTTTAATTCAAGGGCAGTGATCTACGCAGAAGAGGCATCTGTACAGGTAAATAATAAACCGTTGTGACCGTCGTTTTTTAATTAAAAAAAAATTAAATGGGGGGCCAGTAACAAAGAACACACCTCAAGACGACCACTCAGTGAACCACGTGTAAATAACAACAACTTTATTATAACCACTAGTGTAGCTATACCTACCTACTCCTCTTCCTCGTTATTGAGTTATTCGAGTTCAAAATCGAGTAACTGTCCCTCAGATTTGTGAATTAGATTTTTGGGTTCAGGGAACGATAAGTAAGGGAAAGAAAATAAATTTCGGGGAAATTCCGACCCATGCATGTTCCTCATTATGTGCATGCATGTTATCTGGAAGGTAACCTACCAACAAATTAGTTTGACCAGATAGCATAATATTAATTTTTTCCTCAATTTGTTGAGGTTTTTTTCATCTCCCTCCTCATTTGTATAGATTAGGTATCTACCTCGTTATCTACTTGAAATGCACCAACATACTGTAAGTAGGGAGATCAATGCAGAATCAGGTTACATCAGCACCATAATTAACCTAGATTTGATTGGGCTACAACCAGATTAGATCAGGTTGGTATAGGTAGGTACTCAAATGTAGGTGTGTTAATTGCAATTCTGGATTCTGTAGGGAAAAGTTTACCATTGTTGGTAAACGGTTAACTTGATGGTTAATTAAAGTTTTTACTTACAGGTGGTGGGATGGTGGTGGAACTGGACCGAAGGAAAAAGGAGTTTTCACCATGGCCTAACTCTAAGGACTGCTCAAGATTTAGAATACAGTTTGCACGGAGAAAAAGTCTTCCTATGACAGCCCTTGTATCATTCCCAGGAAGTGGAAATACGTGGCTACGATACTTGCTTGAAACGTCAACTGGAGTGTTCACTGGTAGCGTTTATACTGACCGACAAATAATCAACAAAGGTTTGTTGAATCTGACTTATTAGTTTTCTATGGAACATGGACTATTCTATAACTAATCATATTGCAGTTACTTGGAGTTTTTGTCGCATTTTGCTAGAAACGAAACAGTAGTTGATACCTAACAAAAAGATCCATGAAAATCGGATGGAAATTGCGACCTATAGATAATATCCAAAACTATGTTGCCCCACTACCTCCCACTCCATCATAATACCTAGGGAGGTATAACCAAAGGAATGAAGACATTTTGAAAAAGTGTGCCAAAATATTGCTTAACCGGTTCAACTCAATGAGTGAAACAGTAGTTGAGTATGCAAGTCGCGTGGATTTTATGTTTGCACATGGGCAGACGAAAGGTAGGTTAGTACCTAGTGTTTGATATCTAAAATTCATATTGGACCATCTAGGTTCCATCTGGCAGCTCATTACGACTTTCTGTTTTATTATTTTCAATAATGAACCTTTGGAATTGACCATGGAAAAAAAATTCCCCCCCCCCTCCCCAACAATTATCATTGTTTTACGTTTCAAGGGACGTAGAATACGGATGTCCAATAAAAATATTTCCGCCCGTCCTCCGTACACCGTCTCCCGTCCGTGGCTTTTTTCTTAGTTCCCATGAACCAAAATTCACGAAATTCGGCATATGGGTCCTGTTTGAGGTCTAGTTGGCCCCCCAAAGCTCGGCGTTACTGTCATTAAAATCTAAGGGTTGAAAAATAGGGGTTCAAATATCCAGAGTATCCCTATCTAGGAAACTTTTAAAGCGTGGGTTTTCTCGCATTTTTAAATAGTTTGATTTATTTCTGAATTTTTGAGACCATCCAGAGCATTCTACGATGCTGCCATAAAATTTGCTGTACAATTTGCTGTAAAGAGCAGGGATGTATGCAGGCATCAAGCTGACTTGAAAGCGCACATCACTGGTCTCTTGGCCAGGTTGGCGCTGTAGTGCAGTGGTCTAAGTGACGGACTGTAACGCCAAAGTTCCTGAGATCAAAACCATTCATTATTATTACTATTATGATTCGAAGATAATCTGTAAAGGAAAACAAAAACTAGCCTAATTCGTGTTTTTGGGGGCCAAAATTGTTGGAAATCATCTAAAATAACTATTTCAGTTGTTGCACATGAAAGAAACACTAAATGAACAGCAAAATTTCTGTATGTATGTCCAAGAGAATAAAAAACCCATGTGCCCAAGGACTGTGCAGCGTTTTTCACTCATGTCACCCCTGGGTACATTCCGATCCGGCTGCAAAGTTTCGGGACACAACTAGGGCCCAAATGGAGTCTGACTGCGAAAGAACGAATTTTTTAGGCCGTAGATAGGGAAGAGACGGCACATGGCGGACGGACATTGCTTTTGGAATCTACGAACCTTGAAACGTAAAAGACAAAATTTTGAGGATGTTTTCCTGAGCAAATACATAGGTGTATTAGGTATTCACGGAATTATGAACCATATCTTCTTCATTTTCGGTCTGAAAAATGCATTCATTCGCAGACAAGCTCCATTTGGGCGCTAGTTGTGTCCCGAAACATTTCAGCCCAATCGGAATATACCCAGGGGTGTTATGGGTGTAAAAACAGGGTTTTTTGGTGTTTTAGTAACATGAGCAGTGACGCATCGTTTTCCATGTTTTTAAGGACGAGGATACCGAATATGAAGTTGATTGTGAAAAAAGAATGAAGAATAGAGGATTCGTTACAGCCTCAAAATGTGTAAAAATAGGAGCTTTCGAGTTTTTTTTTTTTTTTTAGTTTTTTTTTTAAAGGTTTTAGTGAACATGAGCTTGTGAGGTAAGTATCGTTTTCCATGTTTTTTAGAGCGAGAAAACCGGATACGAAGTTGATTTTGACCAAAGAGTGAAGAATTGAGGTTGTAACAAAGGTTCAGCTGCCAATATTACTTTTTTATGGGTCAAAAGCCAGGGAAATTGTCTGAAATCACCATATATTTGTATGACAACACTAGAATTATTACAACAGGTGAATCAATACAGTTAAATGGCACTATCAATGATCAAAGATAATTTGTCAAAAATAGGAGCCTAATTCGAGTTTTAGGGTGTAAAAAAACGGGTCTAAAAATAGGGGTTTTCGAGGTGGTGGGGTTTCGTTTTCCTTGTTTTTTAGGGCGATAAGATAGAATATGAAGTAGATTTTGCCCAAAGAGTGAAGAATTGAGGTTTTAACGAAGGTTCAGCTCCCAATATCCATTTTTTCATCGGTCAAAAACCTGGTTAATGGTCTGAAATCACATAAATTCATATAACATTACTAGAAGTAGTATCAACAGGTGAATCAAGAGAATTAAATGGCACTGTCTATCAATGATAAAAGATAATTTTTTAAAAATAAGAGCGTAATTCGTGATTTTGAGAAACAATAAACAAACAGCCAACATTTCGGCAGGTATGTCCAATAGAATAATACACCCATGTGAAGGAATTTCCAGTGTTTTTGGAATCTACGCACCTTGAAACGTAAGGGTGCCTACAGAGTGGAGCGACGAGGGTAGCGACGACGTCGCGGAGAGGAAAGAGGAATGCGTGTGATAAGAGAGGGAAGAGAGTGCCAAGCCAGAGTGGAGCGACGAGGGTAGCGACGAGTGTGGCGGAGAGGATAGTGAATGCCAGAGTAGAATGAGTAGTTTCAAAAATTTTGCCCGGGGCAGTACATTTGTTTTTGCAATTCCTTGCAATGGATCCAAATTATTTTTATCTTGAAAATTCTGGACTGCGAATCTGGTATTTTTTGACTCGCTCACGACAGGGCATTCATGCTATCAATCAGTCGCGAAGTGAACATGGAGAACTTGTCCAGTACAAATCTATTGTGATGAACGGGGTCCCTTTGGTCCCACAACGGTTTTTTGGAAAGCACTGAGCTGATGAAGGCATCAGTGTCCATGTTTCCATGTAATAAAAAAAATTAATGTAAATATGTAAGAAAAATAATTCGACACGAGGCGAGAGGAGAGCGACGAAAACAAACTGGTTTGTTTTCGTCGCTCTCCTCTTCCGTGCACGCTTCCCTCTCTCTTCCATCGCCTGCCCACTCTGGGCGCGTTCCCCCCTTAAGGTTTGTTTTCCCCGCTTTCCTCTCTGCCGCGCTCGTTGCTACCCTCGTCACTCCACTCTGTAGGCACTCTAAAAGAAAAAACTTTGAGGGGGTGTTATAACAATTTTTTGCTGAGCGATTACATCGGTGTATTATTCACAGAATGATAAACCAAAATGCCCACCTAAAGCGTTTGAGCTTTCCATACTTTTCAATCAGTTACGTATTATTATGCAGTGGAAAATGAATATTTCTGTGGTGGAGAATGCCCACTAGTCTTGGGAGGTTCTTGTTCATAACAACGAATGTGGGCACCTACTCATTACTATTAAACACACAGCTACATTATCTTAAATTGGTATTTTACATTCACAAATACCAATTAGGTGTTGTGGTGAAGGTAAGTTTGAAGTAGGTTTGGGAAGGTGAGGTTTGAGATGGAGATGTCGGATATTAGGTGAGCTAATATGCAGAAAGGTTTATCACCACATTGGCTTGCGCCAGAAAGGTTTATCACCACATTGGCTCGCACCAGAAAGGTTTATCACTACGTTGGGATCTTTTGTGAGAGAGAGGTTGAGGAAAAGGGTGAGGTGAGAGTGAGAAAGAAGGCTCTGGTTTGACAGAGATCGGTAGAATGGTGAGCTGGGCAAGCTGGACCCCTTATAAAGGCGCTGCTACCCTCCTCAGGTCCTCCGACGGCTGTTGAAAGCCATTGGGGGATCGTTGGAGGGAGAGATACCTGGCTGTGCCCCTTACCTTCACGCACCTTGCCTTCTCCACGTCTTTATTGGTAATAATCTCATATGTACAATTTGGAGTGGTATATTTTAAGGGTACTGTCATGGTACCCCTTTACAATATACCACTCTTGCACATATGATTCCAATACTGTTCCAATACTGTTTCCAATAAAGCCAAGGGGAAGGTGGGCCTACGTGACTCCAAGGGGGAGCACAACTAGGTCTGCTCCCTCCATCGTTTGGAAAGACGCCTATAAAATGCGCTCTCCCTATCTGGCTCGCCATTCTACCTACTGCACTCAAGTCGATGGCCTCTCTCTCTCACCCTTACCTTCCTCCTCAAAACTGTCTCCTAAAAAGATCCTGAATAGGTAGCAACCTTCCCGGCTCAGCCGATTTGGTGGAACCGTTCGGGCACAACGTCCTAGCTTTCGATGTGGTGGCAACCTTCCTGACCCAGCCATAGGTGTAACCTTTCGAGATGCTAGTCACCTCATACCTCAAGCCCTCCATCTGACATGCCTAGCAATCCAGGGTGGCCAATCGATCAGGATTTTCATTTTCCCTGACTTTTCCCTGACTTCTCCCTGACTTTTTTGTCGATTTCCCTGACTTTCCGAGATTTTTGAAGCCCGACTCTTCCATCTTTTTCCCGATTTCCCTGCCTAAATTTTAGCATATTCTCTGTCAAATTTAAATGTCTTAAAGGGTAAATAAACGGGTAATTAGACTAAATATTATTAAACCGAAGGATTTATGTATCAATTTATTAATGTGCTAACCTAAATAAATTTTTAATTTAGAGGAGCGATCGGGGCACAAGAAACGCCAACCAACCAGCATACAGCAAAGCGAACTACCAAGCGTCAGCACAAAAAATGCTGCAAATTCCTACACAACGGTTTATTATTTTGTATGGAACACCCTTCTGTTACAGACCACACTTCTCTGTATAGAACATCCTTCTGTTACAGATCACAGCTCTCTGTAAATATAACCCTTCTATACAGGGTGGTCCTTAATGAACGTACCACCCTTTCAATTTCGTTGGTTGTGGAGAAATCAAAAAACTTGTCGAAGTAACCTCCCCTTATGTTTTTACAAAGAATTCAAAAATTGCAGTTTGAAGCGTCGAGCATGCGCGCAAATGCGCGCTGCGCGCACCAACTTTGTTTTTTCAAATGGAACTCCCCAATTTTTATTGCAGATTCGCATTCTACATCAAATTTCATGAACATTTTACTTCGACAACTTTTTTTTTCCACTGCGCGAAACGGGCGCCAGGAGCGTTCAAAGTTGCTAAAGTCATCAAAATTGCGCAAAACATGGATTATGGTAAACCCCAAGTGTGGCACATGACTTTACATTGTTTTTCAGCGCTGATTCTCGTGGTGCTGTCTGTTTTTAGATTTAGCTCAGTTTTTTCGATTTTATGCCCTTAATCTACGTTTTTTGGTGAAATATTACAGTTTTTCCGAAGTATCAACTTTGGCAGTAGATTTATTTTCCCTCGCCCTTTCGCAACCCGGGCTTGGGACTGGCTAAGGCGGGCTTAAAAATAAATCACACTCCTCGATAATTTTTCTGCTAAAATACGACAAAAACAATTCCTTCTTTTTTAAAAAAGAATAAAAGAAAATAAATTAAGAAAATAAATCGTTCACAGTAGTCGTTCAAATGGACCGCCGTCGTCCTCCAAACAGGCGGCAGCTTGACGAGCCCATTCGGTGGTGACTGCCTCGAACGTAGATGCCGGAGATACCGATTCGCAGGCGTCGATGATCCGCTGTTGCAATTCGGCAGCACTTGCGATAGGAGGGAGGGAGGCGTCGTAGACCTTGTTCTTCAGGTAACCCCATAAAAAATAATCTAGTGGAGTCAAGTCCGGTGAACGGGCTGGCCAAGAAATCAGGCTCCGATTGCCAATCCACCGAGAACGGAATCGGGCATCCAAACGGCGTGTAACAGCCCGTGCGTTGTGGGCAGGACAACCATCATGTTGGAACCACATTGCCTGCCTGGTGGCGAGAGGGACGTCCTCCAACAAGTCAGGCAGAACCTCCTGGAGAAACTGAAGGTATCTCTCCCCGTTGAGGCTACCACCGGTCAAGAAATGTGGCCCAATGAGGTCATGATTTCTCAGAGTATCCTTCTGGGTGCAGGAACCAAGCCACTTTTTTCTTAAAAAAACGACCATGTTTCTGGCTGTTATTTCGGGTTCATCAAGTCCAATAAAAAAATACCACGTGATTATTTTTAAGCCCGCCTTAGCCGGTCCCAAGCCCGGGTTGCGAAAGGGCGAGGGAAAATAAATCTACTGCCAAAGTTGATACTTCGGAAAAACTGTAATATTTCACCAAAAAACGTAGATTAAGGGCATAAAATCGAAAAAACTGAGCTAAATCTAAAAACTGATAGCACCACGTGAATCAGCGCTGAAAAACAATGTAAAGTCATGTGCCACACTTGGGGTTTACCATAATCCATGTTTTGCGCAATTTTGATGACTTTAGCAACTTTGAACGCTCCTGGCGCCCGTTTCGCGCAGTGGAAAAAAAAAGTTGTCGAAGTAAAATGTTCATGAAATTTGATGTAGAATGCGAATCTGCAATAAAAATTGGGGGGTTCCATTTGAAAAAACAAAGTTGGTGCGCGCAGCGCGAATTGCGCGCATGCGCGACGCTTCAAACTGCAATGTTTGAATTCTTTGTAAAAAAATAAGGAGAGGTTACTTCGACAAGTTTTTTGATTTCTCCACAACCAACGAAATTGAAAGGGTGGTACGTTCATTAAGGACCACCCTGTATAGATCACAGACCCTCCGTGACTTAGTACCTAACCCCGTACTCGTTATTAGGTAGCTACCTAAATCACGTGTTAAATGTTGCTGAAATAATTGTATCAATCAAAAACAGTAGCTAAAATGGCAAAAAGGAACAAACAAGTTCTGAAGAGAAATTCTTCGTCTGGAGTGAATTCAACAGTTCACTGCCAATCAAACCCTACCGGGATTCAAGTCCCAGTAGGGTTTTGATCTCGAGAACTTTGACATTACAACCCTCACTTAGACTACTGCGCCACATCGCCCATCTGGCCGAAAGATCAGTGTTGTGCGCTCTCAGCTCAGCTTGATGCTTGCGTACACACTGCTCTTTACAGCAAATTGTATAGCAAATTTTATGGCAACAACGTAGAATGTT
This sequence comes from Leptopterna dolabrata, assembly GCA_954871275.1. Lineage (NCBI taxonomy): Eukaryota > Metazoa > Arthropoda > Insecta > Hemiptera > Miridae > Leptopterna > Leptopterna dolabrata. Next base: position 153,877,403 of record OX940974.1, read on the forward strand.
CCGGATGGTCTCAAAAATTCAGAAAAAATCTAACTATTTAAAAATGCGAGAAAACCCACATCTCAAAATACAATTTCCCGAGATAGGGATACTCTGGACATTTCAACCCCTATTTTCACCCCTTGCAGTTGAGCGACATTAGCGCTGATCTTCGAGGATCAATTAGAGCCCAAACGGGACCCATATATATATATATATACCAAATTTCGTTAATTTTGGTTCATGGGAACTAAGAAAAAAGCCGCGGGGCGGGCCGTGGCGTTGGACGGCGTACGGAAGGAAATATTTTTATTCGATATTCGTATTCTACGTCCCTTAAAACGTAAAAAATGGCAATGGTGGGGGGTAAAATGTTTCGCGGTCGATTCCAACGTTCATTATTGAAAATAATAAACCAAAATCCTCCATAAAACAATGCAAGCGTTAACCAACCACATGCCGACCCTCGGCTTGACACAGCTTGCATGCAGTAGTACCCGACACGTGCAGACATTTCATCATAATTGAACTTATCTGATTTTACAGCTGGACAATCGAAAATCTCCGCCCGCCCCGTCGCCCGCGCGCGGTTCCCCCTAAAAATTTTTTTGGGATGGAACATCGATGGTTGATGTTATCGAAACATCAATGTTTTGACTTCTATGTTCGACATTTAACCATCGATTCCGATATTATTGAACATCGATGTTACCGTTCCGATATCCCGCCCCGTCGCCCGCGCGCGGTTCCCCCTAAAAATTTTTTTGGGATGGAACATCGATGGTTGATGTTATCGAAACATCAATGTTTTGACTTCTATGTTCGACATTTAACCATCGATTCCGATATTATTGAACATCGATGTTACCGTTCCGATATTTATTTAACAGAACGGGCAAGGCCCAGCTGTACAGAGACGACAGTTAACATCGAAAATATACTTCAAATATTTGAAGTATATTGTAAACCAATCAACTTCAAATTGAACATTTAGACTGAAACATTAGCATCATACTACAGTCATAACAAAACTAGATCTAACTACAGTTAGATCTAGTTTTGGTGATTGAAGCAGTTTGAAAATAATGAGAGGAAGGAATGAAGGAGGACGATAGGGAATTTCTGATTTTCACTAGCAGGGAACGATCGGTGAGGTAACTGGAAACAAGATCTAACGTATTTCCTTGAAAGCCGAGAGCATTCAACTTGTATAAGAATAAATTATGATCTACCCTATCAAACGCTTTGGAAAAATCTAGGTATATGGTGGCGACCTGGTATCCTTGTTCAATCTGTGTGTATACATAGTTGGTGAAAACTAAAAGATTTGAAGGTTGACCCGCTTTTACAAAAACCATGCTGATGGTGTGCTATCAATGGTTTAAACAATTTAAACAAGTGTCAAAGTATTAACTACCAACATATAAACATCGATACCATCGATGTTAGCTGAATCCATATCGATGTAATTTATTGTGAAATGGAGGAAAATTCAAGGCTGAAAAGAAACTGGTGGAAGTGGAAGAAGAATACCCCGTAGGAATATTCGAACGCCATCAACTACTGTTCAAGTACCCTATCGATTGGTTCATAATCGAACTTCCCAATCGTATTCCCTAGAACTTCCCACAGGCCTGCGGGGAGCTGAGGGGACGGATGGGGCAATGGTGACATCCTCTACTCTGTTCACCAGGTGCGCTAGGCAGGCATTGCATGCTCTAACCTATCAGATGACTGGACAGAAGCAGAGCAGTAAATAAAGTGCGTCAGTTCACAATCTCAAGAGAACAGCGGACGTGCAGTAATTTTCCCTGACTCGCCACTCGATTTCCCTGACTTTTCCCTGACTTCCCTGACCAACATTTTTTTCCCTGACTTCCCTGACCGGTGGCCACCCTGCAATCAAAGTGGTGAAAACCTTCTTGGCCTGGCCATAGGTGGTAACCTTTCTGTTTGCTGGTCGCCTCAATTCACAACTCACCTATCCAGACCTACCTTCAAATTTCCTATCACCACAGTTACCATGACAGAAGTCTCCCAGATTGCACCAATAAAGTTAAAGCTAAGGGTTTAAAAAAAAAGGCCCTGAAGGTGAGCAAAACATATTTGGTGCTGAAGGCAGAATGCTTATAACAAGGTGAAAAGTATTTACAAAGGTAAAAATCATAAAGATATGTACAGAGGCAAAGAATGATCGATATAGGTGGGTGAAGCAAAGTCGGTGACAGGTCGCGGTGAATGTCGCATCGGTGCATCCGGACGTTCCTGGCTGGGATACCGTGGGGGAGTACTCAGACAGGAACATGCCAGAGGCCCCACTGTGATGAAGCGGAGTTGGGCAGTAGGCTAGTTCTGCCTGTAAGGTTGCTTCCGTCTGTCACTTTTGTTTCTCGGGCCTTTTCTTCCTGGTGGATGAAACGGGTGATATCCCCAGCAGTGGCGCCGTCCTGGCTGGGGGTGCAGTTGTGGCAAGTGGAGGCATGGCCAGGTCGGCGGGAACGTACGTGACATGTGCCCCTGTGGCTTTCGCGATGTAATACTCGCGGATGATGGCCCACCAGGACACTTGCCACCACCAGGGCCGGGGAGGTAGTCCTGTGATCCTCGGAGGTGGTGTCCACGTAGGTGGCCGGGGAGATCGAGGGAGCGGCGACAAAGGTGATGGGACCCGTACGTCACGCAAGACGGTGGTGATGTCGGGGTCAGGAGATTGCTGAAAGGGCTGGGAGAGTTCCATCACGTACTGAGTCGAGAGTGAGAATGTCTGTTGATTTGTTGATTGGCGGGTCCTTGAGAAAGATGTCAGCGGGTAGCCATAACGGAGCATGAAAAGTCATTTCAGCGGGGCTAACACCATTGGTAGGTCGGGGGGTTGTGGGGAGACTTGAAAGGATGTACGGAAGGGCTTTTGTCCATGAGATTGCTTGAAGTTGAAAGGGCCTGCTCAAGAACTGAATGCCACCGCTCTATCTTGCCATTGGATTGAGGGTGATTAGCTGTTTACGTGATTCCGAGGGAGCGCAGTAAGTTGAGGAATTGGGCTGACTCCAACTGCCTGCTCTGATTGACCGTGACGATTCGCGGGGAACCGTACCGAGCCACCCAGTTTGTAGCACGGTTGATCATTTTCAGGGAGTAGCACTTCCCTTCAGAGGGGGGAAGCAGCCCGACAACATCGAGATGGACATGTTCGAATTGGAGTGCATCGTCCAATGATTGGGGCGGGACGTGAGGGTGAGCCTAGACCTTAAAAGGCTGGCACTTCTGTCACCCTAGAACCCAATTGCAGATATCAATGTTCATGTGGGGCCACAAGTACCGTGTCTTGACGAAGTCTCGGCTGGCTCCAATCCCGGGGTGAATGAGGGCGTGGTAATGGTTGAATAACTGCTGCCGCAGGTTGGGCGGGACCAGAGGGCGAGGGTTATCGGTGGAGAAGTCACACCATAGTCCACCAGTTGGGGTAGTTTGTCGGCTTTGATGAGGTTGGTGAGGGCGAGGTCAGTTTCAGGGTCTTGACGCGCTCCTATATGCTGGGGAGAGGGGAAGGCAACAGTTTGTCTACCAGCGTAGGACATGGGGGGGGGGGGGAGTGTGTCAGTGACACAATTGCCCACCCGCGGCGTGTATTGGATGTTGGTTGTGAATTGGGTGATGAATGCTAACTGCCAGAGGCGGCGCGGGGAAGCTGACTTAGGGTTTGAAGGAGGGCAAGGGTGAGGGGCTTATGGTCGGTTATGACAGAGAACTGCCGGCCCTCTACAAAGTCAGTGAAGTGCTTTATGGCTTTGTAGATGGCAATGAGTTCCCTGTCGAACTTTCTTCTGGGTTTCGGAGAGCGTTTGGAGAAAAATCCCAGAGGATGGGTGGTGCTGTCGATGTGCTAGTGGAGAACTGCGCCGATAGCCCAGTCGGAGGTGTCAGTCATAATGGAGAGTGCGGCGTTCGGTGCAGGGTGGGCAACCAGAGTGGCCTTAGTGAGGTCAGACTTGCAGGCTTCAAAGGCGGCGTCGAGTGGTGGGGACCATGGGATCTTGGGGGAGTCGTTCTTTTTTGAAGGCTGGGGAATGGCGGCTATGAGGGACTGCTGATGTTGGGCAGCATGCCCGATATGGCGACGGTAGAAATTGAGCATGCCCAAAAACCGCCGAAGTACGGTGACGGTTGTGGGCGTGGGAACTGGCGGAGTGAGTTGACTTTGTCGGCAAGGGGAGTGATGCTGGTTGACTGACGAGATGCCCTAGGCACTTAACCGAGGGCTGGGTGATCACACATTCACTTTGTTGATAGTCAGCCCCTTGCTGCGGAAGGTGTCGAGAACTTGGCAGAGATGGTCGTAGTGTTGGCGGAAGCTATTAAAACATCATCGAGGAAACAAACGACAAATGGAATACCACGGAGGATCTGGTCCATATATCTCTACCATGTTTGTGCCGCATTACAGAGCCCGAAACCCATCTTGAGATATTCAAACAGACCAAAGTGAGTGATGATTGCGGTTTTTGTTATGTCGGGGGGATGGATGTCGATATGATGGAACGCCCGGGAGATCTCAATGGTGGAGAAAATGGTGGTACCGTGGAGGTGGGAGCGGAAATCCCGTAGGTGGGGAAGTTGTACATGTCTGGCATGGTACGGGACTTGAGTCGTTGGTAGTCCCAGCAGGGTCGAATTTGTCCATCGGGTATCTGAACTATTGAAGGGGAGAGGCCCAGGGAGAGCTGGAAGGGACGATAATGTTGTCAGCAATGAGCTTGTCGAAGCTTGTGAGAGTTGAAGAGGGTGAAGGAGGAGATTGGTGGGCCAGTCGTCTCGATGAAGTACTGAACCTTGGAGAGGTGGGATGTAGGCCGTGGTTCGGGTCGGTATGCCTCCAGGTGCGCAGTGAATTTTTGGTCGGTTGGTAGGGGCATGACGGAGTTGATGAAACTGGTGATTGGTTTCTTGGAAATAGGGTCGATGAGGCTGGCATGCTTCATATAGACTTGGAGGCCGAAGTACGAGAGGAAATCGGCCCCCGAAATTGGCTTCTCGACGTCAGCGACAGTAAAATTCCACTTGTAGGTGTGGCTGCTGTGACAGAGTATCACCGATTAAGAAGGGATATCGATTAGGCTTCCACCAACTGACCCCGTCTCCACCGGAAGAAAAAACAACTAGAGAACTGCCACAAAGTCACCCCCCCCCCCTTCTACTCCTTCTGGGTAGCAGAAGTCAGAGAGGGAAAAGGGGTGGTGGTGGTGGTGTGAAAAGTAGTATGAGGTCTGGTTCAGGAAAGGACATCCGAACAACTTCAAGGTGACTAACCTCCATCGTAATGGTACTACCTCCATAATATTTGGTATTGAACAAAGCTCCTACATATATAACTTATTAATTAAATAAATGATTAGCAAAAACCGAATTACCAGAACCATCCCTAAAACGTCGTTGGTGTTCCCTTAATCTTTCCCTGAAAATTCAGGAAAAGATTAAGGGAACACCAACGATGTTTTAGGGATGGTTCTGGTAATTCGGCTTTTGCTAATCATTTAAGGGAGGAGGGTCATGGATTTAACTTCAGTATTGATAGGAACAATTCATCAGTTGAGATAGTTCATCTTTGTAATAAAGGTTCGAAACTGGATGCACTGGAACAATTGGAAATACTGAAAATTCATAAGTTAAGCGCTTCTGTAAATGAAATAAATTTCCAAAATCATTCACCTTTGATCGATTTATTTCTTTAAGCTTGGTTAGTATCACCTCATGGCGTTTGATTCATTTTCCTTTTGTCCTACCTCCTTTCCAATCAGAATGTACCACCCTTCACTAGTGTTGTATTCCAGCCAATCAGGCTCCACCTCCCTTTCACTTCTTTGGCCTCAACAGCCAATGAGATTGCACTACCATTCACTCGAGTTGTATAAATAGGAGCTCAAGTTCCAGTAGTTTCATTCTGTCGTGTACTGGTGATGGTGTAACAACTGAAACCGGTCTACAATTTGTTATTTTATGTGGAAATAGACTATTTCTATTTTTATCCTGTAGTTTTTTAAAGCTCCTACATACGAGTACTGGCGGAGAAAAAATGTTGTCAGAGGTTGTTGTACAGTGAATTGTGCTCATCTGGGCAACCTCTAGGTGACCAACCTCCATCGTTAGGATGGAACAACTATTGGGACTTGTAAATTAGGACACGGCATTACTCGCCGTCAAATAGCACAATATATTTTAATTATATTGTCACTACAGTGGGGAAGCCAATAGATGTATGTATTATCAAAGGGAAGTGAAAATTTAATTCTCTTGATCCCCGATGGAGCAACGGCGGCAACTGCGGAAGACGCTGGAGACGAAGGTGGTGGGGCCGTTCCACTGGTGGTGCAGGGAGTGTTCCCTGGGTGGTGGAGGATAATTCACATGAGGACCGGCATTTGCAGGCCTGGGCCCCAAAGGTGACGTGGTACCAGCAGCGGGTGAGGTGGTCTTCTGATTGTTGGGTTTTGGGAGGGGGTCGGTCAGAGTGGGGACATGGGGGCGTGGTCCCTCGGCCGGGCGGTTAGCTCCTGCGTACAAAAGAGGGACTTCGGTGGCGACTTGAAGAGGTAGATCGAGAGTAGGGTTGGCAGTTGGGGGTAGGCCGGACCTCATGGATGGGAGAGGAGGAGCTGATGTCGTGGTTCGTGCCGGCAAGCCGGAGGAGGGCCACGTCATCTGCGTCTAGGTGGGCGGTGAGGCAGAGCTGAACGTGGGGCGGGAGTGAGGATAGCCAGAAGATCCGGGTGATGTCAGAGGTGAGGACATCTTGTAGCTGGTGTTGGAGCCGGAGAAAGAGGTGGCTGGGCTTGAGGTCCCCCAGCTTTTGCTGTTGGGAGATGGCGGTGATTCTAGCAATCTTGGAGGGTTGATAAAGGGCGATGAGGCGGGCGTGGAGGTCGTAGTAGGCAGCAGCAGAGTCGGGCGGGATGTCCGCTGTCTGAAGGAGCATGTCATAGGGGAGCAGGGCGATCGTCTTGGAGTACCTTGTCTTCTGCGCTCGGATGTGAGAGGCGGAAAACGCAGCATCGAGGTGAAAGAACCAGAGGGTGGGGTCATGGGTGTAGGAGGGCGGCAGCGTGAGCCGGATGGCCATGGAGGTGGTCATGACGGCGGAGTTCTGTTGAATTGGCTCATAACATCACCTCCCCCTATGAGGAGCACCTGTCCTCAGGCGTACATATGAAATTCAGCCTAGATATGAACTAGAATAAACACACTGAAGCTAAACTGAATAACACTCAGCAAACTGGAAGTAATTAACAGTAAATAGAGATCTTGGAGTTCATTCAAAGAGTTCGGGAACGTTGGACAGTACTGACTGTATTCTTGCAAAACGTTGTAAATGGTATTCAGATCCACAGTCAAAGAAGAGTAAGCTATGAATATCTTGGGATATGCTTCCCATGGCAGCAAACATCAAATGCAGATTAGAGATTCCTTGGAAATATTTTGGAGCGTCTCCAAGAATTGTCTGTGGGAAATGAAAGGCTTACTTTCCTATTGCAGTCAAGCGTAACTTTTGATTTTGATTGGTGGACCTCCTCTTGTTCGTAGTTCCTTTGCCTGTAAAGCTAATGAAGGAAAGTCACATTCGATTCCCAAGCATACTTGTGCCAGCTCATCTGACGTAATGCTGTTAAGAGTCAACAGTTGATGAATAGGTATGCTGAATGGGAATACAGTATGTAAGAAGTGTACATCTGGGAAGCTGGAATACTCACAGGAATTTATCAGTGAAGTGAGTACAGCTTCTCTATTGCTGATTCTCCCTCCGCTTTTTGAGAATATCTGCCCTCAGATGGAAGTGAGGGTGGAGCAAATTTCTTCAAAGTAGATTCCTCACAACGTATCCCATCCTTGAACGATGGTGGAGAGGAAAGGGGGTACGTAGTCCACCATCGCGTTTTACGTCATCAGCTTCACAAATTCTAGTGAAGTTGAACAGGTTGTTACAAAGCAGCAAATTATGTGCTTTGTTACGCTGACATGCAGATCGGGAAGTACACATGTTGTGGTTGAGTGTCGAGGCAAAGCAGTTCGCACATTAATTGTTATAATGAATTACATCCCATCTCTCTTCAACATTCATCCCTTTGAATGTTTTGCATTTACGAAGGGCATGCCGTCCATTGCAAACTTTGCAAGGAAAATTCTGTATTGCTGGGGTTGAAGAGGATTTGATATTTCGGGTGGGATGAGCGATCTGGTGGTCCTTGACTTTTGTAACACTTTGAGATGTGGCGATATTTGATGCCAATGAAGATGATTGTTCCAGGTTGTGATGGTTGGATGTTTTTGTTGAAATGCACGTCTTGGATCCACAGGCTTTGTGGAGAGGGTATGGGGGTCGACTTAATACGTGAGTGCACGTTTTACCCGTTCAACAGCTTGTGAGATGACCGGCTTGGAAGGGATTGAATAAGTTCATCTAAGTTCCTATCAAATTTCTGTAGAGTGGGGCGGTATTGAGAAGCTAAAGAATGGGGGCTTCAAGTCCAATTAAAGGCCTTCAACCTTCATCTAGGTGCTTCTATTGTATTAAATGGGTAGCACAACGTACACCCTCTTATGAAAGTTCAACGTTGTTCTGAAACAGCATAGTCACAAAAACTTAACTGCCTTAGCACACAACACTCCATAACTAATCACAGAATTCCTTATTGGGAACGTATTAAAGTCCGTGAAAATATGGCTGCGCCCAGAGATGGGCGTAGTTAACTAAAAATTTAGTTCAACTAAATTTCCAACTAACAACTGATAGTTGTTAGTTGAAACTCAACTAACAACTAAAACTTTAGTTGTTAGTTGTATGGTGCAACTAAATTATTCAACTAACTTGGTTGTAACTGCACTTACAACTACAACTAAATTAGTTGCTAGTTGTAAGTGCAACTACAACTAAGTTAGTTGACAAATTTAGTTGCACCCTACAACTAACAACTAACGTTTTAGTTGTAGTTGAGGATGACTTCGAATAATTTAGTTGTAGTTGTTAGTTGTTAGTTGCAACTGGTTTTTGCCCATCACTGGCTGCGCCAAATGTAATTTTCCTGGCGGTGATTTGAGGTTGAGAAGGATGGTACTCACAAATCCCGCACATAGAACATTTCAATACAAGTTTTTATTGGTTATTGGATGAATAACACAATGGTATAATTGGAGTGGAGTCGCATACAGAGGGCGATGTCCTGAGGGGAGTTCGGGAAAACTGGGTGGAGCTGATCAAACTACTAAATAAAACAAGCTTCCCCAAGGAAAAGGAAATAATAGAAACATGAATAATAAGTTTGCACGTGAGCATTGAAGTTGTAGGACGTCGATTACTGTCACTATATTCGAATAAAATGCTTGGTCTTTGGAGCTACAGGGCAGCTAACATTCATGAAGGAACCACCATTGATGCTCTACTAGAATATTGAATATCCATAGCCAAAGAAATCTAGCTGGTAGCTGTTAAACTTTGAAAAAAGCTAGGTACAGAGTAGAGAAGGAAATTCAAATGCCAACTAAACTCATGGTTTTTTTTCTCTCTTTTTTTGACCGGGGCAGTGGCTCAAGTGGCCTTATGGACGCAACGCCCCTGTCCCGTTACGTTTCTTCCATTTGATCCTTTGCTTCCACGAGCCTTTCATACTTATCGTTGAGCACTGTCCACTTATCTACAATGTCAGGAAGTGAAAGTTCAACATCAGATGTCAACAAATCTTCAAGAGAATTGGCTGGCTTCTTTAGTAAGAAGAGCCCTTAACTCGTCAAGTTTGCGATTCCATAGGAGTGTCTTCCTTTTCTTTGCGGTCGAGAGACATGATCGCAAAATGAGTCCACGTTGCACAAACTCTTAATTCCAAGTCCACAGTCACAAATACCACCGGTCCTGTCACGGTCACCAAAACGTTCAATACCAGGGTCTTCAATTACAAACAACTTGAAATAAAATGAACGTACTTTATTCAAATAGAATCGCATTAGATAACATACAATCGTATCCATAAGAAAAAAAAAACAGGGAGCCATCTGCAATGGCTATTCAAAATATATCGAGTAATATCCATGATTGTTTCTTCTTCTTCTTTTTGGTTTCCGTTGTCTTTCAGTGGTAGTCACTAATAGTTCTTACCATTTCCCACAATGCAGTGAATCGGGTGGAGGGGGATCGAGAAATATGTGTACCTACCGACCTACTAATAATTTTAGACTCATTGCAACAGCTTAATCTTTGTTGGAAATTCGCTAAAAGTGTGACATCAGCAACCATGGTGCCCCCTCTTGCCCTGAGGAATTTGCAACATACTGAACGTTGTGACACCACACTAACCTTTCCACCTATTTTTCTTGGCCTGAAGGAATTCGGCGCTGCAATTATTGGCACAAGAGTTTAGAAGATAGGTAGTACCTACTGAACATTTTTGATTTCAAGTGCGTATTTCCGACCCCTTGGCTAAAAAACAGGAGTATGATACGAGTACGTTGATAATAATTTCATTATTATGTGAAGTCGAATTGTAAATAACATCATGTATGATGCATCATGCTATGTATAAGTAAGTGTGTAGGTACCGATATTGTTGGGAGAATAGGTAATTTTCCTTCATTGTGGGTACCTACACACACATAATTGTTGTAAAGTAACTATTGATGAACTCCCCAGGATTTTATGGAGAGGCCGTGCCACCTGACTGTGGTTGTACTTCTGTTCAGAAAACTCATGGTTTCGCTCTGGCTGGCTTTGTTCCCCACGAAAAAAAGAAATCCGCTGAAGTGGCCCTCTTCAATGGTCGAGCAGTGTTGTTGCTGAGAAACCCATACGAGGCTTTACTGTCTTACAGGAATTTTCTTTATGGTGGTCACACAGGGTTTGCCCCTTACGACAGATTCAGTGGACCGGGTAAGGTGATACAATACATCCACATAACCAAATGTTGACAAAATCTTGAACTGTTAATGGTAAATATAGAAAATAGCATTTAGTTGATTTTATAAGCTTGCTGTGACCCCGAATATATTACATATTCATCAGATTTAAAGAACTACCTATGCTACTACAAGGCGAACAATATAAAATCAGTATAATGGCCAGCTCCTTACTATGCAATTTCGACCATTCAGATGAGTTGTGTAACCACTGACTCCAAGCTTCGTCATTTGAATTGAGATCATTTTCCTGGTGCGACTGTAATTATTAAATTTTCACAACTCATATCAACGTGCTTAAGCTTCCAAACAAACAAGATACATACTTACCTACCTACGCCATTCACAATTAATTTATCATCAGAAGACATCTGAATTCTGTTTTCATTTCGAATGGACGTAACACCTCATTCAAACAGGTAGGTATTTAACTAGGGTCATTTAGGAGATTATTTAAAGGCTCAACAAAAGAACTGGTGGTTGTCCCATTCAGAGGCATCAGAATGAATTAATATATTACATCTTGGGGTTTCAAGATTGGGAACGGTTCGCATCAAGACTGGCAGTTGTTTGGAAAGAGCTAGCAGCAACTTGGATTAACAGTACCCATGGAGACGAAGCAATTGCTTTACACTTTGAAAAACTGAGACTCAATCCAGAAACTAGTCTGCATACAGTACTATCCTTCTTGAACATTGCCTGGGACAGCAGGCGGCTCTCTTGTGTACTTTCTCATATTGATGGACCTTTTCGACGACCACAATCTCCCCAGAACCTGATGTTTAAATCCAGGTCATACTCAAAACAAACTAGACAGCATGAACTAGTTATATGCTTTACGGAAGCATGATAAGATGGAAACATCTACATTAATTCATCCAAAGCAGTATGAGGCGCCTAACTTTGCTGAGCGCTGAACTTGCATGCTTACAATGCATCTAATCGATACAGGATTACGATAGTTTAACTTTTCAATGATGAAGTAGGTAGGTAGGTACCTACCTATTCCTAGGTTAAGGTAGTCTTCACACGAGTCGTTACAGTATTGTCGAGTTCTTGTCAAAGAATTTAGGTAGGAGTTCCGTACCAACACGGGAATGACAGAGATGCAACTGCTCGTCTCTGCCCGCGAAATGAACTAGAATGCCCACATGGGTCGTCGAGGCATGCACTTATATATGCGCACTTATAATATGCGCTCATGCACTTATATGCGTATTCCACCCATCATGCTATGTAGCCCTTACGCATGACGTCCGATAAGTCATATGTGGCCGTCCACAAGTCAATCCACATTGACCAATTTTCACCCCTGGTCCCGGGTTTCCAATCGACCATTCTGTTTTGTCTGTGACAGTCCTCGAATGGATTACTTACACACTGAATCCAGATGGCTGGACCCTGGTAGTTTTATGGTGATGTGAGTGAAACCACCTACTTCTGTAGTAGCAGTTTTTCCTATAGGTACCCAAAGTTAACTCGAAACTTGGGGCCAATTTATTTAAGAATCTGAAAGGAATTAAATCAATCTTATATTTTTGGTATTTCCAGTTTATTACTTAGGTAAAGTTACCTAGATGAGTCTTTCCTAATTAGTATTTTGGTTTGTTATTTTTAATAATATTTTCTAACCGGTATCTTAGCATCACCCATAAATAAGATTGTTCCACTTTGAGACACGTCAAAAGGCTTCGAATACTAAGTTTCTGGCGGGTAGTTGCCAACCCTCTAGTAAATTTTAAATGACTTTTTTTTTAATGGCTAGTTTGAAGGGAATAGGTACACCTACCTTTCTACCTAACGATTCTGATAATAGTTAATTTTTAGGGAGTTTAGCAACCAAGAATGAAAAATCAGGGAATATAGTGGTTCTCGTTCAGGTTCTGGGAAAGAATTAGAAATAACTGAAACATTGGAGGAAAAACATAAACCCTAGTCCTTGCTAGAAACCCAGAGTTTGCAGTATGATGATGTTTATAGTGAATCGCCTAACGTTATCAGTTGGTGTATCAAGTATTAGTTGGTATCAGTATTATTAAAATAGATATATCTGCTAGGCATTCATACTTTTTATGCCTGTTGCAATCAGCAGTTACATCAAATGGAAACAGGTCATCTTATAAAATGATAATACAATAGGTAGGTATAGGTAATGTACAGCTACATAGGTAGGAAGTACCTATTAATCTTCATTATCACCCTTTGATGAAGGCAGCATTTCTCACTAACTTAAGACTATAAGATCCTTTCTCAATGAAATTTGTGTACAAACTGACGCTTCCTCGACGATGGTTAACGACTTGTGTGTGGGCTCCACAACGAGAAAACAACCAGTAATTTCGCTGCATGTCCAATGCCCCTCACAAAAAGCATGGACAACAAACCCTGCGAAGGTTACATATCTAAAAATTATCTAACCAATTTCCAATTTTATGACAGTTATTAATGGATATTTTACGAAATAATAAATATATTATTGCACTTTCACCATTATTAAGTAAAAAGGCTACCTAGTACCAAGTATACCTACTGTGGATGAGCTCTGTACCTTATAGCAGGAGGTACCTACATACTCACCTATTTTCTTTCCACTAGACACTCACCATTTTCAGAGAAAAATGTTCATGAATGAATTCCAAAAAGCTGAAGAACTGTGATTTTCTCCAGTTACAAATCAGTAGGTGTACCCATTTAGATGTAGCACATGTGGTTAACAGGTGGAGGGTCGAGGAAGAATAATAGAGCAATAGACAATCCCCATGGCTCGGGAATTAGCAGTTTTTAGCGAGAAAGGTACATGTTCTAACAATGACGTACCGGCCGAAAAACTTCACCACATGTGTCTATTGGACATACCTACAGAAATTTTGGCTGTTCGTTTATTATTTCCTTCGTGTGCAATAATTGAAATAGCTGTTTTTGATGGTTTCCACCAATTTTGTACCCCAAAAACAGGAATTAGGCTCCCATTTTGCTTCCAGTCTGCAAAGCAGCGGAAGCCTTGTGTTCACTTTCGTGAGCCAAAAAATTTTTGTCTTCAGAAATCAAAATTTCCACTTGCATTTTGCGTTTCAAAGCCTACTGAACAAATTTGGTTCCGTGTCTGTCGGTCTGTGAGTCTGTGGGTCTGTCTGTCCGCATTTCCTTGTTACAGCCATAACTTCCACGATTTTGAATTGATTCAGCTCAAATTTTGAGGGATGGTGCGGATAAGGCCCCTTGAGGTCCCATACAAATTTCAACATGATTGATCCAGCGGTACGCCCTGCGCATGCGCTAACGTTAAATTCAACAAACACGCATAACTTTCACAATTTTGATTCAATTTCGCTTAAATTTTCAAGGGTTGTTTGGACAAGGCCTAGTGAGTTCCAGTATGAATTTCAGCATGATCGGACCCTCGGTGCGCTCTGCGCATGCGCTGGCGTGAAATAGATTCAATTTCCTTGTTACAGCCGTAGTAACCAAAGATTTCACCCAATTTCAATGTAATTCTCAGGGATTAAGCGGGTAGGGCCCATTGAGGTCCCATATAAATTTCAACATGATAGAGCCAGCGGTTCGCCCTGCGCATGCGCTAACGTGAAATTCTTCAAACACGCATAACTTTCGCAATTATGTATAATGGACGTAATGTTATGTAATATGTATATTTCATGTAATGTTATGTAATGTAATGTTATGTAATATGTATATTTCACGTTATGTAATGTTATGTAATGTATAATGGGTCACTCTGATTGTGACGAGGAAGCTCCTGTGCAATCACCTTGGCAGTGTATTTTTTTTTTCGAATTATCTTTGATCATTAATAGTGCCATTTAGTTGTCTTGATTCACCTGCTGATACTACTTCTAGTGTTATTATACAAATTTATGGTGATTTTAGACAATTTCCTATGTTTTTGGGTCATTAAAAAAGAATTTTGGGAGCTGAACCTTCCTTACAGCCTCAGTTCTTCATTTATTGGTCAAAATCAACTTCGCAAACGATACCGCACAAGCTGGTATTCGCTGAAACCTCAAAAAAGCCTATTTTTTTACCGATTCCCCCCCCCCCCCCATAACACCCCTGGGTGTTTTCCGGTTGGGCTGCCGAGCTTTGGAGAATAACTAGGAACCATGTGCTCCCAAATGGGGACCCAGTGTGGAAGAACGATGATTTTATACAAAAATATAACGTAAATTTAAGGCTGAAACTTCGTTAGAACCTCAATTTTTCCACTCTTTGGTCAAAATGGACTTCATATTCGGTCTCCTCGTCCTAAGAAACATGGAAAACGATAACTCACATGCTCATGTTACTAAAACACAAAAAAAACCCTATTTTTAGACCCATAACACCCTTGGGTATACTTCGATAGGGCTGCAGAACTTCGAGAAAACTACAGCCCAGATGGAGCCTGTGTGCGAAACAACGAATTTTTTAGAATGAAAATAAAGTAGATATGCATGATACGGCAGACGACGGACGGCATATGGATAGCATTTTCGGAGTTTACGCACCTTGAATCATAAAATGAAAAATTTTGAGGGGGTTGTCGTGATCCTCCCAGAACATCAATTCTTGTGTATTAAGATTGTTCAAGTAATAAACGCAACGAGTGAGGTGGCGTATGTGACCACAGGCGCAGAGACCCAAAAGTCCAGGAGGACTGGTGGAGAGTGGGGTGGGGAATATAAAACCTCGCCGGCTCCTCATTCTACGCTCTCCTTAAGTCGACGACTTATCTCTCTCTCTCTCTCTCTCCTCTCATGCCTCCTAACCTCTTCTCACAAAAGATCCCAGATTGGTGGAACCGGCATTGGTGATGACCAGCCTTGAGTGGTAACCACTGGGCATATTCCCTCTAGCGTCAGGTTCGCCGTCTTTGCGTTAACAGGGTCCGTTATCAGCGGTGATATTTCAGTGCTGTGAGTGTTACTTAAACTCTGTTTGTTGATCATTTTTGGTTCTCGTGGTTCAGTTTTACACTTCCTACCCGTGAATGGTTGATTCTCAGTTGAAAACTTGCAAGTTTCACGAATTTCGCAGCAGTTTTCGTGCTGTATTCCAGGCTGTTATCACTACTGACTTCTGTTGTGTGGATCATACAGTGTACCTCTGCAGTGTCCATAGCAAGGTCGGATTTTGCGTGCCCCGGGTTGCATCTGGATACTGCGGGTCTAGTACTGCTGTTAATCTCCAGGCGCTTGTCTAGTGTCTACTCCTGACTGTAGGTCACGGGATCCCTAATTGCGCCTGTCGCACCTCTGTTCATCAATACAGGAGTGTACTGCAGTTTGCCTATCCCATTAGAGCATCCATCCGCTTTGTTTACTTCCCGGTCCTCATCATCTAACACGGAAAATTTATCGCCAAAATCATGAATTGTCTGGTATGTAAAAGTAAAACAGCTATCACCAGAGGCACCCCATCCATTCAGTGTAAAAAATGCAATGGTCTCGTCCATGTATCATGCATAAACCCTAAAGTAGAATCTTCGGATGAGGTGGAATTTATGAAGGCTTCGTTCATGTGCCATAACTGCACTAAGGCCCATAGGGCTCTAGCTCGAGACCCGGAATCGCCTGTTCCCTCCACGAAAAATACTCCTCCACCCGTGTTGAATTCCTCGGATGGGAAGATTGATGTTCTGATTTTGTCCGTGAAAAACCTTACTGAATCGCTGGATGGGTTGAAAAAAGATTTTGCGTCATGCATGAGCACTGTCAATGAAACCAATACACGTATATCCTCTTTAGAAAATATGCTTGGAGCACGTATTCAAGCTGTGGAAAATTCTTAGGATGAGCTGAAACGAACGGTTGCAGAACTAGAGGATCATCATGGTGAGGAGGTTGAATCTTTGAAGGTGCAACTAAATGTTATGGAGCAGTATACACGCCGGACGTCATTGGAGATCTTCGGACTACCATACTTGAGAGGTGAAAATCTCCCCAACCTACTTCACCAACTGGCTATGGCTCTGGGATTTACAATTGACCCATCGGAGTATGAATCTGTTTTCCGCATCCCATCATCGAATCGTGACGAAGATGTCTCTCGCTCGTTACCCGTCGTGGTGCGGTTTCTTAGGGAGGGAACCAAGGATAAGTTTCTCGCTGCCCGGAAGGTTCGGAGAAATCTCAGGGTGAAGGATCTGGCTGTACCTGAATTCGCTCGTCAAAGTGAAGAGCCCATACACTTGAATGAGTCTCTCACTCGATGGAACAGAAAGATGTTGAAGATGTTGAAGATGGCACGTGACCTTAAAAAGGATAATAAGCTTAAGTATGTTTGGGTTAAGAGCGGTTCGGTGCGAGTGAGAAAGTCGGATGGTGTAAACTTCACAATTTTAAGATCCGAAAAGGACCTTATACCTTACCAAAGTTAGCAATCACTGCAGTTGTTCATTCTGTATGGTCTCGATTATGGCATTATACTTCTAGTATTTCTCAAAAATGTTCACCCTGGAATTCCTAGTATCATTTTGAAGCCCGGTATCAGTTTGTTTTTCTTTTTTGAGCCAGATTTATTTTCAGTCCCCGAAACCTATTTGAAGCCACACAATTTTCTTTTTTTTTGTTATAACAGGAATATTTAACACTAAAATATCGCACCTCCAATGCAATAGGGCCACAACTCGAAAATTTGTGATTTTTGGTTTATTCGCCCTCAAACATCGCTACTATGAGTTCTTTCAGCACACTCGACCCTGTATTAAAATTACGTATCTAAGCCACAGAAAAACATTAAAACGTCCTCGTTGCACTGGTGTTTTTTTGAAATATATTAATGCAACACAGTCACAACTCGAGATGCGGCCATGTTAAACTGAAAATAAAAATTTAATTTCCCGCAACGAGGCCACAAGTCGAGAAGTGGCCTTATTGCACTGAAAATAAAAATTCAATTTCTCGGTCCTGAAGCCAGATATCGAGATGCGTCCTTGTTGCAGTGAATTAAAGAATGACCATAGGGCAGTGGATTTCCAACAAATAAATTTTGAACGGAAGCGTACAGCTGGCCGTCCGCCTCCCTTGCTGCATCCCGCTTACAAGGCACCACCTAAGATAGCTGCAGCAAAAGCGAAAGATCTAATGGACTTATGTCGGGAAAACATAATCCCGAAAATACATCACAAGTTCTACGAAAGTCTGTAAAAATAATTTAAAATTTTATTCAATGATATTGCTGTAGCACCACTAATTAAAATAATAGTCATGTTCATAAAAAAATATTTAATAAATTAATTATCTACTTTTACGGCTTTGGGTGATTTTTTTCGTTTATATTTTTTTGAACGTGACAATAACTATAATGGACCATGGTTATTCGCCCCCCTTCAACACTAGGGTGAACCTCATCCAATATCGGCTTTCTGTGTTGATCAAGTTATGAACTGGAAGCACATAAAGAAAATAAGACAAGACGACCATCAAACAATCAGTAAAATTATAAAGGATAGTTGGGTGTATAGATCACTAACTGTGATTAGGGGAGGCCTTTTTTAATGCATAATTACTATTATTTTGAAAGGTAAAAGTACGAAATCGTAACAGCGAGAAAAATAATTATTGAAGGCTGGAAACTAGTAAAGGTGGAATCTGTATAACAAAAATGAAGTCATAACTACAAAAACTTGAAACTTTTCAGTGCATTAAGGCCATAATCTCGTTTGGGGCCTAAGTTATCTAACTAATATCAAAGAGAACGACTGTGGACGCTTTCTAACCTACATTGAATATTTCTTGTAGAACATTCCAGTTTTGAGACCCTAGCCTGAACTTTCTTCAACAGTTCAAAAACTTTAAATGCTCCTCCTGACAAATTCACAAAACCGACATGTGGCCCTATTGCATTGAAATTTTCAGTGCAATAAGGTCATATATCTCGTATGGGGCCTAAGTTATCTAACTAATATCAAAGAGAACGACTTTGGACGGTTTCTAACCTAGATTGAAAAGGTTTTCTGGCCCTTTCCAGTTTTGGGACCGTAGCCTGAATTTTCAACAAGCGTTCAAAAACTTTAAATGCTCCTCCTGAAAAATTCACAAAAGTCGACATGTGGCCCTATTGCATTGGAGGTGCGATATGTCCAATTTAATAAAATTTGCACATGTTAATATCGATTCTTTGCCCTGTCATTTCCATAATTTCAAACAGTTCCTGCACTCTAATTTCTTTCATGTTGTCAGTGTAGTGGAAACTCTTTTAAAACCTGGCATGTTGGATGCTGACTTCTCTATTCCTAACTTCAAAATACATCGCCTGGACAGAAGTGACTCAAAGAAAGGTGGAATAGCCATTTTTTTCCATAATTCTGTGGAGTTTTTGGTTTTAGCTCATAGTGAGCCGAACAGTCCATTCGAGTACATATTTTTTGAACTAAAGTATAATTCACAGAAAATTTTATTCTGTTCTTTATACCGGCATCCTCATGCTGCTATTGGGTGTGAATTTGAATCGAATTTCACATCTTTATATCCAATTTATAATAATTTAATCATTCTAGGGGATTTCAATGTTGTTTTCAATGAAGGCAGGTCTTCTGATGAAAAGAAGTATTTGGTTAATTTCATTGACTCTTTCAATTTGTTCAATGTCAAACTTGGCCCTACTTTTCACAAAAAAGGTGTAAACAGTTGGCTTGATCTTATCATACTGGATGATGAAGATAAACATTCTGTGAGTGGACAGACCTCTCTACCATTCCTGAGTCAAAATATGTCTCATGACTTAATTTTTGTTCATTACGGAGCTGAGCAGAGGCAAATTTGGGGTAGGTGGATTGAGTTTCGCAACCTTAAGAAATTTGACGGGGTACACTTTTTGAATGATCTGAAACTTATTCCATGGGATGTGGTTTACTTGACCACCAACATAGATCAGATGGTGCAGTACTTTTCGGAAAAGGTTTTACACTTGTTTGATAAGCATGCCCCTATCCGTGCTGCCCGCGTTAGGAATCCACCATCGCCATGGATAACCGATGAGATCAAGTTGAAAAAAAAAGAAAAGGAAAGACTTAGGCGTAAAGCTGATCGTACGGGGGACCCATACTGGGATGAACTATATAAACTGGCTAAAAATGAAGTGAATCGATTGAGGAAATCAGCTAGGTCCAGGTACTTCAGCCATATATTCAGCACCACGACAGCACCAGATGTGGGTGGGGTATTCGCTGCCAAGAAATGCAAGAACGAATGTCATACGATCCTTGGTCTTCCCAATAGTTGACTATTGTTGTGTGGCTTACATGAATCTTGATAGCACCCTCAACAGCAGACTACAGTTAGCAATAAATGCCTGTGTGCGTTTCATATTCCAAATCCCTCGTCACTTCCATATCACTCAATATTTCAAAAAACTTGGACGGATGAAGCTAATGAGTCGTCGTCAATATTTCATTGGAATCTTTATGTTCAGTGTTTTCAATAATAAAGTGCCTTATTATATAAGGAATATTTTTACCAAGAGATGTGACATACAAAGTAGACAAGGGCGGGGGTTGAACATGACTTTGTTATACCCCAACATCGTACAGAAATATTTGGCTCTACGCTTGCTGTAGAGGGTGTGCGTTTCTGGAACAAGCTCCCTCAGAACATTAAAACAAGTAGGTCACTCTCTTTGTTTAAAATAAATTTGAAAGAGTTTCTTGAAGCTGCAACAGATTGATGATGTGGGTCTTTTGTGTAGTCAGTCCTTGATTTTTGGAACAATAGGTCATATTGTATGTATATCTACATTCAAAGTGTGCATTTAGTTTACATTTAAACAAATCTATCAACCTCTGATTTTATTTTCTCAGCACTCAACCTATAGGAAGGTATTTTTTATTTCAGAAGTAACTTTATTTAATTTGTTTTTATAATACTATTGGAATATTTCTTGAGACTGGCACTGCTCTGGTTATCTTATATCGCCTAACTCATGTAGTCCTCAGAGGACAGGACTTGTCCATTTTGTCCTAGGACTTATACATAAGAAGTGTAAATTGTTTTTAATCTAAATAAACGTCAATCTCTCTCTCTCTCTCTCTCTCTCTCTCTCTCTCTCTCTCTCCTCTCATGCCTCCTAACCTCTTCTCACAAAAGATCCCAGATTGGTGGAACCGGCATTGATGATGACCAGCCTTGAGTGGTAACCACTGGGCATATTCCCTCTAGCGTCTTTAGTAGTGGTAACCTCGATGACGTCATGATGACTGCTTCCTCCCTCCCTCTTACGCTACCCTCCTTCTATTCGCACGACCCCGCCCTTTGGTTCTCCCAAATTGACACCGCCTTCTCCACCACCAACCTACGCAGCCAGAAGACCCGCTACTCTCGCGTCATCTCCCTCCTCTCTTATGATATCCTCCTCCAAACATCGGATATCTCGCAAGATTCCCCCACCGCTTACGACGACCTCCGCCACCACTTGATTTCTCTATATCAACCTTCCAAATGGCTCGCATCTCCGCCCTCTCTCAGCCCCACCAACTGGGGGACATGAAGCCCTCCCTCCTCTTCTGCCGGCTGTACCACCAGATTCAAGACATCATGACAGCGGACATCACCCATACATTTTGGCTACGGGCTCTTCCCCCACCAATCCAGATGGCCCTTGCCAGCCATCTCGAAATTCGCCCCACTCTCGCTATTTTCCTCGCTTTCGCTCCGTCACCCCTGATGAACAGCGACCCCCCTCCGCCGACCGACGAGCCTGTACCCCCACTCGATCTCCGCCTTAGCAGCGATCAAACGAACCCCCTCCACGCCAGTACCATCCCACCGACCCCCCCAACAAATGTTGGTACCACGTCAATTTCGGGGACCTAGCCCGCAAGTGCCGGCCCCCCTACCAACATGCCCCCTCCCAGCCGGAAAACGCCGTCCCCCTTCCACCTTCTCGTGGGGGGAACCAGTCCCCCCCACCATTATCAACTTCAACTAAACAAATCTCCTTCAGCGACCCGCCCGTCGCCGACGCCACACACTCGCCCCCTCTCTCCTATGCCGTTGCCTCCCGCAAGACACCTACGCCCAAGCCAGCCGCCACCAACGCTTTTCTCCAACACACCACCCCTGTCCACCGCCGCCTCTTCATCAAATGTAGAAAACCAATCTACCCTTCCTCGTGGACACTGGTGACGCCCTCTCGATCATCCTCAACTATGTGCTCTGTTGTCAGGCGTGCTGCGATTGCCAACTTCTCTACGCCACCAACGGTACGACCATCCCCTCCTACGGCACCCAGTGTTCAACCGTCTAACTGAACGGTAACACTTACGAATGGATCTTTATCGTGGGTGACGTAGAGAAGCCCATCCTGGGGGCCTACTTCCTCTCCTACTTCGGCCTCAAGGTGGACATCAAAAATGCGCGCCTGATCGACCCCACCACTAGTAAACCCCTTTCAGGGTTTATCAATTCCCTCACCCCTACGCCGACCTCCGACCGCTTCGCCTCACTCCTTCGCAACTACACTCCGCAGCCACGCCCCTCTTCACATCTCTCCATGGTGCAGCACCACACTGAGACAAAAGGACCCCCTCTCACTGCCAAGGGGCGTCGCCACCACCCCCTCCAGCTCACTCAGGTGAAGAAACATTTCGAACGTCTCATAGCCGAGAAAATCGTCCGCCCCTCCAACTCTCCATGGGCCTCCCCACTACACATCGTCCAGAAACCCAACGGGGACATTCGCCCTTGCGGAGACTACCACCCCCTCAACTCCTGCACTATGCCCGACCTTTATAATGTCCCCCACCTCCAGGATTTCTCATCACATCTCCACGGCACAACTATCTTCTTTAACCTTCATCCGGTCGCGTCCTTCCGAGTAACATCATCAGTCGCAAGGCGGTAATTTACCGCCCTCCTTCTTTTTTTAACTTTTGGTTTCATGTTTCACTCTATACTTATGGCAATATACGTGACTATTTAGTTAATAAACATGTAGTAGACATATATTATGATTCAAACAAATTTATTCAACATCAAAAATGCAAAAAATATAGAGTACTTGGTGTATCAATTTCAATCAGTCCCAAAATACGTAGGTGTGAGATAAAAGTAATGAACAAGTTATTGGTACTTCTTGTTCCTCTTCATCCATTCTATCTTCACCAACATCGTCTTCTTCTTCAAAATAGTGGGTTAGGTTGATCACTTCGTCATTTTTAGGGGGAGGGTCCAATTCAACTTCTGAGTCACTATCGTGATCATCCTGCTGAAAACTTCTTGATCCTCGTAATCAATGTTCTCCAGTTCGTCAATCTGTGGCTGGTACTGTTGTTGACTTTGTACTTCTCTTTCTTCTTCTGATTCTGCTTCCAACTCCAGAAGATATCGAGATATATCCTCAGATTTATAAAAACGAGCCATGGAAAAAGGAGAGTACGAAAAATGTATAGCAAATAACCAAAAACACAAACAACTAAACTGAGCTAAAAATGAAGCTGTCCCACGTCATCCACTGAAGGTTTTGGATAAATAATCAGCAGCTTGGTTAACATTACTACCGAATAAATGCATTAAAAGTTACAAAAAACTATAGTAAATACTCACATGTTGCTCCAATGGTCGGCAAAAACAGATTGCGTATGCGGTCGCGAGGCAGTAGACTACCGTCGGTCGACACCTTGCAAACTTCTACGCACTACTAAGCCAAGTGGAGGCGGCGGAGAACTATGATTTCTCTGCCGTATAGCGTAGACATGAGTAATTAGAGAATACGCGTCCATTTCACACCCCTGCAGACTGTTTGGAGACCGCTCCCCGCCTTTTTATGAGCAGGGCGGTAGTCTACCGCCCACGCGACCGGATGAAGGCTATCCTCGACATCTCCCGTGCCTTCCACCACATTGATGTGTATCCCCGCAACGTAACAAAGACAGCCATTATCACACCCTTCGGCCTCTTTGAGTATGTCAAAATGGGTTTTGGCCACCGTAACGCTACCCAAACCTGGCAACGTTACATGGATCAAATCCTCCGCGGCCTCCGATTTGTATTTCGTTTTCTGGACGATGTCCTGATCGCCTACCGGACCGCCGACGAACACTACCACCACCTCCAACACATCTTCGCCATCTTTCAGACAGAAGGCCTCATCATCAACAAAGAAAAAGCGTGATCGCTCAGCCTTCAGTCTGCTGCCTTGGCCACCTCGTCACAGCCTCCGGGATCACGCCCCTCCCGGACAAAGTCGAATCCCTCAGAAACTTTCCCCAACCTCGCACGGTCACCTAACTTCGCCGGTTCCTCGGCATGATCAATTTTTATCGCCGCCACATACGCCATGTCGCCCAACACCAACAGCCACTATCAACGCTATCCCACAACCATCTCACAAGAATGATAACCGCCCCATCACCTGGACCCTCGCACTCACTTCCACCTTCAATGCTTGCAAAGACGACCTCACTAATGCCGCTCTACTTTTCCACCACGACCCCCCTCCATCACCACTGACGCTTCAGAATGGGCTATAGGGGCGGTATTACATCAACACACCGGCGCCACCCCCCAACCCCTCGGCTTCTTCTCCCGCACTCTCTCTCCAACGCAGAAAAACTACTCCACCTACGACAGAGAACTCCTCGCCATCCACGAAGCCTTCAAGCGCTTTCGAGGCTTAGTGGAAGGCCAACAGTTCTCTGTCATCATCATCACAGATCATAAACCCCTCACTCACGCCCTCCTTCAAATCCGCGTCGCCTCCGGCAGCTCGAATTCATCACCCAGTTTACCACAGACATCTGATACACGCCAGGGCCAACAACTGCGTCGCGGATGCTCTCTCTCGCCCCTCTCCCGCGCCGGTGGATGAATTACTACCATTCCCCTCAGCCCAACAACACATCAGCTCCCGTCAGACGCCCGCCACCGACCCCGCCTTCGCCAATCTCATCACCGCTAAAAAGCTCGAACAACTGCTGCCACACGGACTCTGGTGCGACGTAACGGCCGACATACCACGCCCCTTCGTCCCACCGGACCTCTGGCGGCAGTTGTTTGACCATTACCACGCCCTCCACCACACCGGCATCCGGGCGAGCCGAGATCTCATCAAGACGCGGTACTTCTGGCCCCATATGAACAAAGACATCCCCAACTGGGTTCTCGGGTGCCAGAAGTGCCAACACTACAAGGTCTCGGCTCACCCCCACGTCCCGCCCCAGCACATCGATGACGCCCTTCCATTTGAACATATCCATCTCGATCTCGTGGGCCCCCTCCCCCCCCCCCCCCCTCCGAGGGAAAACGATACTGCCTCACCATGATCGACCGTGCCATCAACTGGGTAGAGTGTATACCCCTCGCACACATATCCGCTGAAACCTTCGCCGCGGCCTTCCTCAATAATTGGGTCGCCCGCTATGGTTGTCCGAGGATACTCACGGTCGATCAGGGGAGGCAGTTCGAATCCACCCATTTTAACTCCCTCCTCCACTCCCTTAGCATCACCAAAACCCGTACCACCGCACATCACCCCCAATCGAACAGAAAAGTAGAGCGGTGGCACTCCGTCCTCAAGCAAGCGATATCAACTTCATCTAATTCGGCCTCATGGACTAAATCGCTACCCTATATCCTTCTCAGCCTGCGCACCTCAGCCAGACCATCAGACGGGTTAAGCCCTGCCGAGCGAACCTTTTCCATACCTTTGAGGCTGCCCGCCGATATTTTTCTCCCCTGACTCGTCAATCAACAGACCTCTCCTTCACCAGCAAATCCCCATTAACGATACCGCTTACCCCAAGTGCTTTTATAGTGCAACCCATATGTATCTGAAGGAGCCTGGCATCCATAAAGCTCTCCAACTGCTTTAAGCCGGGCCCTTTCAAGTCATCCGCACTTCCCAAACTACCGCTACTCTGTTGATTGACAGGAAACCCTACATGGCACCACTCGCCCGTTGCAAACCCGCCTGCGTTCTGGACTTATGTCGTGATCCTCCCAGACCATCAATTCTAGTGTATTAAGATTGTTCAAATAATAAACGCAACGAATGAGGTGGCGTACGTGACCGCAGGTGCAGAGACCCAAAAGCTCCCCACGAGTCCTCCTGGACTGGTGGAGAGTGGGGTGGGGAATATGAAAACTCGCCGGCTGCACCTGTCACCTCATTCTATGCTCTCCTTAAGTCGACGACTTATCTCTCTCTCTCCTCTCATGCCTCCTAACCTCTTCTCCCAAAAGATCCCAGATTGGTGGAACCGGCATTGGTGATAACCAGCCTTGAGTGGAAACCACTGGGCATATTCCCTCTAGCGTCTTTAGTGGTGGTAACCTTCCTGACTTCGGTTAAAGGTTTAACCTTTTAGACGCTAGATCCAGCAACCTTGCAATCCTCAACCTAGCCACCACAGGGATGTTATAAAAAAATGTTGCTGAGCGAACTCACAGGTGTATTATTCACAGAATAATAAACCAAAAGCTTTGCGGAAATGGCTCATCACTTGTTTTGTTCCGAATTTCTCTCACGATATTTTTCATTTTCACCCTCCTTGCGCCCTTGTTACCTGACAGACATTTGTTGGACAAAGAGGTATTAAAACTGGTGGTGAAAGGGAGACTGCAACGCAACCTTCAACTAGTTCGGTCTGTCATTTCCAGGGCAACAGACGGATAAAAATTGATTCTGACATCAGGACCCCCCTATTTAGCCCCCCCCCCCCCCGCACACTTTAAAATTTTTCATCAAAGTCGGTCCAACCATTGAGAAGTTGCGCACTGCGCACTATGTTCTAAAATAGCATTCTCTTTGGTAAGGCATACTGCAAAAAGTATCAAATTTAATGAAGACTGACATTTTGGCAGTAATTGGTTCCAGACAAACAGAAAGTCGTTCTAGGAGCATTTTCAGTGGTTAGAATAACGATTTACTGTTTTCCTTTGCACAGCTTCGTTGCATTTTGAGCAAGTTTCATTCGAAGCAAGTAAATAGGCATCATCCCTGGTCAAGGGGCACGGCCCCTTGCGTAGCGCTTAGTTTTCCCCTGGAATGGGGAAGTTTCGTAATTTTTTTTTTTTTTTTTAATATTCAGAACTGTTGGAAAAATGGTAGTTTGAAGTCTGTATTTAAAAATAAGCGTTATTTTTTAAATGATAGTGATTAAAATTAAAATGCGGCAAAAAAATGATGTATCAGTCTATTGACATCCGACTGGCTGTTCGCCCAAGGAGGCTGAGCAAAGCCTCAGAGGGCTAGGTTCTCAATGCTGTCAACAACCCAACATTAGAAATGGCAAACCTTCCTGGCAACATTCAAGAACCTTTGCCGTCCCCTTTCCCTTGGTTTGATTTTGAGGATGTACTTTTTAAATTCATTTATAAATTTCCAGTTCATCCATCCACTGTGGTTCTGTACATTGCTTGAAGTGATGCACTAGCGCTCTAAGTTGTACTACTCGGCAATTTACCTGTTACGTCATTTGTAGCGGGAATTCAGAAATTAAAATTTTGCACTCGTTTTCTGCCTAGACTTTCCGACATAAACACCTCATGATGTGGTCAATAATTAATTTGCATTACTGAACAGAATTTGGCAAAAAAGGAGAATTTGTGACCCACAAAAATTGCCCATTCTATTTTAAAGGCCGTATCACACTGAGCAGGTTTTATGCATTATTTGTGCATTTTTCAACTCAAAACTAGCAAATATGAAGAATAAAAAAAGTTAATGTTGAAGAGGAATAATTGGTGTACCTACATTTCAAATACAACGCAGTCTAGCGGAATGCAGTTTTATTAACATTGAAACTTTAGGCCACTGGTGTTAGGTTAGGGCTTGAATATTGAAGCAATGCAAAGAGTGTAGCATTATCACAGAGTAACAGAAGGAAGAATAAACAAAATTATTACTCAGTCTTTGATTATCACTGAACAACAGTGGGATATTATATTAATTCTCAAAATTGGAGAATGGAAAGGTGACAACAGGGTTACACTTTAGCAGTTTTTACGCATTTTTCTTATTCCCAAACGTGAAGTGGAAGAACTATACTTTTTCAAAATTTTGTCAAGATGAACTTCTCCCCCCCCCCCCCCCGCCATAGCATTATTAAGCTCACTGGGCTATTATTAGGACAAGTTTTAATTTTTCCCTCGACTCCATTTTCTGTAAGAAAAATTTTAAAACTATCCTTGGGAAGGTAACAATTCAAAACTCTGTCGGTAACCCCGTTGTCACCTTCTCCATTTTCCAGCTTTGAGAATATTAATATATACCTATCCTTCCGTTATTCAATGATACTCAAAGACTGATTATTCTGTTTATTCTTTCTTCCTTTACTCTGAGATAATTGTAAATGCTAACGTGACTTCAATATTTCAAGCCCTAACCAGACACCAGTGGTGTAGAGTTTCAATGTTAATAAAAACGCATTCCCCCAGAATGCAGTGTGTGATAGGGCCTTTAAAGGTGTCCCATTAATATTGCTTAACCCTGCGGAACGCGCGCCCTGTGAGGTCCCCCTTGTTTCAGGTTTTCCTCGCCCAACATTAATGTGGGGGGACGGTCGAATGGGGAGGCCGGCGTATGCCTCCCTTAGCATTTACTTCAAACTTCAGTTTTTTACGTCAAGTGTCCATTGAGGGTGCACCACACAACTGGCGTCAAAAAATACCTGGGTGGGTCACTTGCGCCTGTTTGTTCGGTTAGGTACCAGTTTTTGATGGTAGTTGTAGCCATAGGTACCTAACTAGTTCATAGGACGACGTATTTGAGTCAAAACTAGTATTTTATGTACCTACTGCTGAGAATAACTTGGCAATACTTCGTCAAAGTGAATATACCGACTTTTGAACTCAGCTTGACTGAATTATATTTTATTATTAGAATATTTAAAATTGAGCAACTTTAATGTTTGAATAATGAAGAAATGTTTCATAATTCTTCATTTCAAGTGTCCTGGAGTACTTTGACCAAAAACAAATGAAATATATTAGGTTTTTGTTGTTAATGACGTGAAAGACCTCTCAGGTCGATTGCGCTTCCCCGAGTGATTTTCTGATTGCGCGTTCCCAAGGGTTAATATTGCTTCACCAGGATGTTCATGCGGGGGGGGGGGGGGTCACCTTTAGAAAATGTCGAAAAAGTGTTCTTCCACTTCACGTTCAGGAATCAGAAATTGCGGGAAAATAGCCAACAACTGCTAGTGTGATAAGGCCTTAATAGAATTTAATGGGTTCGTAAAAATTGGTATCAGGTAGGTATGTACCTGGTTTCCATAATCACAGACCTGTTACATCACGCATGAAACATGGGCTCGAGCGATGCAACACTTCGGGGAAACACTGCCCTCACTTCCCCACTTGCTACACGGATTGTAGTAAGCATCCATACACATCAGCCAACTTTTTCTTTTTTTTTTTGAAGTAGGACAACTTGAGTAGCTCTTTGCTTGAAGACGTAATCGCATCTTTCCTGTGTTTTGAAAATAACTAACTAATTATGTCTCAGGCAAAAGCGAAATAGTATGATGATCTCACATCAATCTCTACTTTCAAATGAAAATATAAAATACGTAGGTATAGCCTATTGATACCACTTATATCATACATTTCGGAAACTCCAAAATTTAAACAATTAGAGGAGTGGATTATCCATGGAACAATGATGCGTAAACTACCTATATTTAAATTTAAAAAAAATAAAAAACAAGGATTCAAGTTTCAAGAGAAGAAATACCTAGTTAAAGTTGGTGAGCATTCGGTAAGAGGGCAAACATCAAGTTCAACATTCGTTAGTACTGTGTCCCAGCTAATTTAACAACTTTTATTACTGTTGAGAAGGAGGGATATTTTTCTTAAACAGAAGCAACACCCATTCGGATAATTAACTAATTAAATATCTTGTAGTCTTGGTTTCCATGCAAGAACAGTGGGTTGCCTGAGTACATACATATCTTGCATGGCACAGGGTACATCAACTGTTCTCTACAAAAATGTTGTGTGTAAACACAATGTCAGTGCACTGCTACGGAATCAATTATTGGCCAAACATTTAGGTTGGTAGCTGAAGCCAAATCTACTCTAAATTCAACAGGAATTTAGAGTAATTCAACAGGAAATGTTAGGTAAATTCAACACACTGGAAAACATCGACCGTTACACGCAATTGTGTATAAAATTCAAAATTGGAAACCTGCAAAACAAATTTTTTTGAGGGTTACTGTTGCATACTTTGCCTTTGATCTTGTTAATAACAGGAACATCTGTGCATAACGGACGAGCTAAGACACAGAATATTTGAATAAACGCATTACCTATATTTATTTTACAGAGCCATCATTATAAAGCACTTCATTTCACCTTAATTTTGCACGGTGCATGACACATAATATAGGTAGGAATGCTTTATGCCATGAATATTAGTTATAATTGTTGTATTGTTGGACTCATAAAGAACTTTACCTTATATATATATATATATATATATATATTGGCTTTGGCAATAAAATGTAAACTCAACCATTTTATCACCACAGGGATCCTTTCAACTCCAAGCTGCACTCTCTCATCGATGGACTGATTGAAGAAGTAGACGAAATGCTCACAAGAAGAGGATGGACTCAAATCCCAATTCATTTGTACAAATTCTACAAAGGAAACAAGACTAGACCAAGAAAATAGATAGAATGTGCAACAGATTGATGGCATGAATATAATCATCAACATCTGACACAGTTAGCCTCTACAATTATTTATGTACCTACTCAAGATACACAGTTAGTTACCCCATGAGAGCAGTAAAGCCAGGAGATAGACTTGACAAAAATAATCTGATATCTGAACTATAACTTAAGTCATAGGTATTCATTTATTTCAATCTCCTGTGTACGTAGTAGTAAGAAATATTTGAAATGGAACTATGGATTCCCATGGACATTCATAAAATGTATTAAATTGAATTCAAAATTGGAACTAAACTAAGCCTCCCAGCATCAAACCCCTGATTGTAGATTTATGTATGAAAATGCTGGAAATGCCAGATTTAGTAGGTAGGTACCTATTTACTAAATTATGAAATAAGATGAACTCGAGTGAGTAGTTCTGAAGTCAGTCACCTATTTAGACCCATGATAGTTGCTGTTAATGTGAAATATCAAACTTCGATATGGTCCCAAGCTTAAGATATGTGAATACCCCCAAACCTTTTGAACGTCAGTGTTGTAGAATGACATCACTAAAATAGCTACTTAGAGACACAAAATCACAGTGCTTCTTACCTTGTGAAATAGACAAATATTCTTTCAATACCTACCTACCTACTTCAAACTGGTCAATGCGTAGGTATGAGTAGGTTCATAGTGATGACTATTTACGCATGAGAGAAATAATAACAAACAAATACCACCTACCTACCTCCCATACTTGGGTAGGTACCTACCTACCGATTTGTAAAAGAATATGAAGAAAACAAATTGGTCCAAAAATCCTATTGCCCAAACATTTAAAAAAATCTAAAAAACTATCAGATAGCTGAATTATTTTCTCACCAAGACCAAGACCAGAGACTGTTTAGCTTGTTGATAAAATTGAAAATAACCACAACCGCAATCAAACATCATTGATAGAGATGTCCCTATTCTCTTCATGGTAGGTGGTACCAGAGACCCATTAGATTGAGCAATGTTCCCAATGATCCGCGATTTAAAGAGAAGAAGCATAGCAGTTCGAAATGCACAGACTGCTCAGCAATCAACTTTGCTATAATAAGCTGAACTATTAGACTCATCAGCTAAATAAAAATTGATTTCAGGCAACCGGTCGAATTAGTACTTTCATTCTCCTGAAAATACCTCTTCCCACATTAATTTGGTTAATGGTGCCTCATTATGCCACAAGGTACTCGATGATAATGCTAACACTACTGTCCGTCCACAAAAACTAAATTTATATGAATGCATGCAGTAATGCATTATAAGCTTACTTACTAAGTATAAGTTGGTTATGTGCCTTTAATTTTGCAATTAATATTAGGTAGATTAAACAGTTTTTAAAAAAATGAAGGTTTAAGCCATACGAGGCAATTGCGAAATGGCTAGAATATTGCTGACAATATTTATAACTTTAATCATGTTATGTACTTAAATATTTCATCACTTTATATATATTTTTTCTCTTTTTTTTTGTAAATAAAAGTTAAGACATGTCTTGTTCATTCCTGTGATACAAATTCCCTTATAGTAGTCCCAGATTGGATCATCTTCCACGAAGCAATATGTGCGTTTTCAGTGGCCAGCTTACTGTTATCCAACCGTCAGAGGCTTTTGACCATTCTCAGCGACCCGTCAGACTCTTCCTAATCACAACCGGCTTTTCGCATAGTTTTTCTGACTGACCACAGCCAGTTTTTGATGTGGCTATTCAGCCGGCAGAATCCCTACGTGAACGGTCAATAATTATTGTAGACTCAACCCCACCCGTCAAATACACGAATAGGTAGAACCTATTCACACCCCCGAAGCTTCTGAACTTTCACATCTGATTCTCGATTGCTGCTGAGTGAAATGTTAACGGTCATGTTGAATGTCACGGTGTAATTCAACAATGGTTCATCAATCAATCATTTCAACATCAATTCAATTTAAAATCGTCCCTAAACAGCACTTCCTTCCCCTGTTTACTACCGCTGTATATAAACACAGCTGTCATCTGTCATTGCTTAGGACTGAGGTGGCAAGCTCAGCGCCTCAACACACCTACAAAAATTAATATCATAATTATTCAGCTGTGAAAGTAGGTACAACAGGGGAGCTACCCATAACCGCTAATCCTCTTGGAGTTGGGTACAGAAGCGCGAATTCTTGACACCTACAGTTAGTGTACGTCCTTAGTGCACCGCTTCTCGCCTCCCGCTTGCCGGGCTTGATCCGTGGCAGGTTGCCCGCGTTCGTGAACCGGCGCGATTCTAGCAGGTGGTGGTCGTAGTGCACCGCTTGCGGGTACCTGAGGTATTTTAGGCATGTAATAACTACATCGTAACTATTTGAGAAGGGCCTGGAAAATTAGAATATTGTAAGGTTAGCATTGTAATTTGATTCAGAATTTCAAACTTTGAACTGGGTATGTTTTGAAACTTTTAGATGCATTTATAGGGAGTGCTACAGCTCTTTAATGAGGGCATCACAAAGGAAGAAATAAATTGAGGCTAACAATTATTTTATTTTGAAAGTGAACAATGAAGGACTGTACCTACCAGAGAAATTAGGTAGGAATTTGTATTACCTAATAAATTTTAGCATTTGTAAAATTTACCAACACAGGGTGACTTTTGTCACAATAAACTTTTCATTGAATAAAAGAACCTCACAAAGCAAAAAATAAAATAAATAAAAGAACCTAACATAGGTTTGAACAACAAAATAGGAAAATCGCGTGGTATACCAACTGGCCTCTACTGATAACCGAAGACGAATGAAGCGTGAAGCGAGAAAAAGAAACAATAATTCATTCCGGTGGAAGCGGGTCGAGCCGGTTAAAGCAGGCGCGCGGGTGCACTATGGCCGTATTCGTTCATTTCTCCTCACATTTTTTCCCCGCTAGTCTGCCGCGATAAAGCGGGAAGCGGTTCACTGGACGCACCTTAAGGTAACCCAAAAGCGCAAAAAACTACCTAAGGGGCGAAAGCACAAAAAACTGCACCGATGCTTTTAAACACGAGTGAAGTCTGGGGAGCAGGGTGTGAATCCCCACCAAACAACCCTGTTGTAAAAAACGCTGCAAACCGGTTTATTATTTACCTGTATTATTTACCCCTTCTGCATAGACCACTGTTGGTTTATTATTCTGTGAATAATACACCTATGTATTCGCTCAACAAAAACTTGTTAAAACACCCCCTCAAAATTTTTTTCTTTTACGTGTCAAGGTGCGTATATTCCAAAAATGCAATGTCCGAACGCCGTCCGCCGTATCACGCATAACTACTGTTGTAAAAAGCGACAATGTAAACCAAGAATGTAGGCTTTTATTAACAAATAGCAAATAACTGAGCAAGAGAAAATGAGATTGCGAATTAGAAAAGTATGATAACAACGAAACATGATAAGATAAGTAGGATGTTGGAGCAGAGCGCCCAAGCGGCAATATTCAAAATCATCACATTCGCCCCTAGTGAAAAGAATGTGCTCACAAAAATGGAAATAAGCATTCAAAACAAAATATTGATCAATTAAATCTAATACACACTAATAATAAGCAATTTTCACTTAACAACTTAGTCTTGGAGGTAGGCAGGAGGTTTGATGGAACGTTTGGGCCTAGAGATGACCATCTCTTGAGAGGAGTCAGAATCCTCCTTGAGAGCTGCGTATCGGATTATTTCTTCAATTACCTTGTTGTTAATTGTGTTATACTCGAAGCCACTTGAGCTGTATTCTGCAGTGGCAAGCTCCAAGTTCTCTGCTTGAGAAAATCGAATTGTGGCGGTCTCAGGTTAGCTGGGGTTGTACTCGGGATAGCTCTCATGCGGTTGTGTTTGTCGGATGACTTGCACCCTGGGGAAGTGAGGGGCGGAGCTCCAGTACTGCCAACCTGCAATAATATTCTCGAAAAGGTGTGAGAAGAGGCGCCAAATATGAAATTGATCATTCATAATTTCACACTCCCTCCTGATCAATTTTAGAGCGCCTCAAGTCTTCTTTAGAAGATGGGCTTGATATTAGTTCTAGTTATAAGTGACATCTATTTCACTTATGACCCAAAAGGAGTTTTAAGTGACATCAATTACACTTATTCATCGAATTAGAGCTTAATTGAGAGATATAAGTACATCAAAGAATTTACGTCAAAGGGATAAAATGGATTATGAATTTAGAGAAATTTATGTGACCCTAGGGTACAAGAGAAGGACTGTAGTCTCGTCTCACACCATGCCGACTCTCTCTTTACTGCCAGACGTCTGTAGAGCAAAACAAATGTTAGTTCAAGGCATATTTGAGGAGCTTGTCTTTCCTAGACACAAGCTCGGCAATACTTCATTTGGGATAAGCCCAGTGGAGTCTTGAGTGTTCGTTTATAGAACACTCCCTTAAGTTATGGACTCTTATTTAATTCCAAGTTGAAGGATGGTATGTGTTCCCATCCTTCAGATTGACACAAGATGCTATAAACATCTAACACCATAATCTTCATTCCATCAGTCTTATACGACCATCATCAATAGAATATTGTTTTTCCTCGGTCCAATTGACCAGTTAGCTTCCATCAAAATTCATCAGCTAACATCTTCGAATGGTTATTATAACCAACATCAAATTCCCAAAGTTTAGGCATCCATGAAAGATACCACTAACTTGTTCCGGAATTTTGAACAACGCGCCCGTCAATGGCTTAGTGAAAATGTCACCACATTGTTCGCTCGAGGGAATCCATCTAAGTTCAATTTTTCCCTCCCGCACTTGGTGACAAACAAAGTGCATATGTAGGTTTACTACATGCTTCAACGCTTTCGACTCATCCGTTTTAGCCAGAGCTATGGCTGCTCGATTGTCCTCAAATACGGATGGAGTTAACTTAAGCGCCAGTATTCGATTGCAAATTTCCTGCAGTCCTGCGAGTTCTCGACAAGCTATTGACATCGATATGTATTCACTCTCTGCTGATGACAGAGACACCTGCGTCAGCTTCTTCAATTTCCACGATATAACATCGTCCCAAAGCTTGATTACATATCCACAAGTCGAGAATCCCTGTTTGTCATTGAGACCCAGTGAAGCATCGGGATAACACTCCAATTTGTCAGTGTTCCCTCTATAGAGCAATCCATAATCCAGAGTATCTCTAAGATACTGTAGAACTCTCAGTGCTCTATGCCAGTCTTCGCTTGTGTAGGAAGTTTGTCTTCTACACAACATATTCACTGCATAAGTGATATCTGGTCTTGTCCCATTCTGAAGATACAAGAGAGACCCCACCAACTGCCTGTAGGGCACATTTGGCATTCCATGTATCTCTTGCTTCTCATCTATTTTTGCTTGAACCATCGGGGTGTTTGCCACTGCTTTTGAATTTGGGTCAAACTTGTTCAGCAACTTCTCAATAAAGCTCCCTTGATGAATGAACATCTTTCTCTGAGCTCTATTCCTCAGTATCTCAATTCCCAGATACAACTTCGGAGTACCAAGATCCTTAATTTGGAATTCCTGAGCTAGATTCTCTTTTAGCTCTTTTCCTTTCTTCGTGGAGTTTGTTGCCAGTAAGATATCATCTACATACAGTATTAAAATGGCAAACTCCTTGTCTTGTCTCCACACAAAGATGCACCTCTGGTGAGGATACACTTCAAAGCCCAGTTTCTCCATGGCTTCAGAAAATCGAATATGCCATCTCTTGGGAGAAACCTTAAGACCATATATGGCCTTCTCTAGTTTACACACGTGACTCTGAGATAGGTTCCTGCTTGAATTTGTATATTCAATCCACCCTTCCGGAATTTGAATATACACTTCTTTTTCAAGCACTCCATTCAGAAATGCCGTCGTCACGTCCAACTGATATAGGTTCAGATCCATCTTATTAGCAATGGACAAAATGAACCTAACGTCGTTCAGTCTTGCAACAGGTGAGTAGACCTCCGTCAAATCGTACCTGTTTTTATCTGCAAAGCCTTTTGCAACCAGTCTGCTTTTATACCTCACAGAGCCATCCGCTTCTGCTTTTCTCTTATAAACCCACTTCGTTCTAATCACCTCTGTGTTCTGAGGAAGTTCAGACTTTGGTATTAGTCTCCAAGTATCATTTTCTTCTAATGATTTAAACTCTAGGTTTATGGCTTCTTTCCATCTAGCTGAATCCTTCGAGCTCATTGCCTCTGCATATGACTCAGGCTCATTGCCTTCAGCAAAGTGTGCACATTCTTCTATAGTCTTGAGGAAATCGTATTCTTCATTTCCTCCAATGACTTCTTCAAGTTCAACATCTATTGTAGAGGATTGATCACCACCTTTTTCTTCATGATGTTCATCTATAACATTCACTGGTGGTGGTTGTTCCTCTGTCTCTACTTGTTCACTTTCAGAGTGCTGGAGCTGTTGGGGCTCCGTTATGCTTTCATCTATCTCTGAAGTGACAGTTCCTCGATTGTTTGTACCCTCGGACACCTCAGTCGTTGGACCCCAGGAGAATTCCAGCTGTTCACTTCCAAGCAGCTCCCTCCCTTCTCGATGTCCTGACTTTTCTAGGTTTGTCCCATAGGTCCTGGCTTCGATAAAGTCAACATGCTTCGACCTGATCAGCTTTTTGTTTGCTGCATCCATTATCAGATAGCCTGTTTGTTGACACTCTAAGAGATACCCCTTTTTGCTTCGTGGTTGCATTTTTCCTTTTGCAGCCACAAGGTAGTATACTTCGCACCCAAATCTTCTAACATATTTTAGATCGGGTTTTGCCCCAGTAACGATCTCATATGGTGACTTGAATTTATTTGAGGCATTTGGTACTCTATTATGGATAAACATAATATTGTTCAGCGCATATCCCCAGTACGAGTTTGGCATTCCTGCTGATATCAACATCGCTCGTGTTACGAAGCGGGGACTTCGGGGTGGAGCAGAGATGATTTCGGTCGAGGCTTCACCCCATTGCGGCATGAAGCCCCCAAAAACACCCCCGCTAAACCCTTCTCTCCCTGCCGTACTCCTAATCCTTCCCTGAATAGTGGGAAACAAATGCAAACTTCTAACTATCACTTTTGAGAATTGAAATACTAGGAAAAATGAAATTACCTATCTTTACGTGATTATTCTAAAGGGGGCGTTCCACCAACTGTTTCCCTCCCATGAAAGAGAGAGGAAACAGTAAACAAAATATTAGTTTTTAGGTTACACAAAAATCGAGGTAGAGCTACTCTTCATACACCATCCCCACAACCCAAGAAGACAGCGACTTCCATACCATCGTTGGTCTAGCAGCTTTGCCAAACTCATCTTGTCCCAAATTCTATTGGTGTACCTACTTACAGTTATTGCAATTAAAAAACCTATCGGGTGATTATCGGATTAATTACGATGGGTCCTCCACTTCTGGAACAAACCTACTCTGAAAATCGGGCCTAGCCTAACTTGTAAAAGTGATAGTGTAGTGTCAGAAAAATTACTGCAAGAGTGCTAGATCACCTCCAGAAAAACACAACCATCAATAATCATGGACTTACCTTGTTTCCTAGAACTCCACTATAAGACCTGAGCTCAATTTAGCAAAACTCCGAAAATGATGGAGTACCTACTTATCATTATTTTAACCCTCGAAAACCCCTGATATAACTCCCTTCTCCTTTATGTAGGGAGCTGTCCAAACATCGCCCTGGGGGAAAGTAAGATCCATTAGGGGATGATTCCCAAAAGGATCCGTCTTATCCCAAGGCACTATCATTGGCCACTGTGGATTCGTGAGGTAATAAGCCAAAATCCCCAAAGAAAGGATTAAGGCTCACTAGCCCTCGAAAACACCGAGGTCCACCACAAAGGTCAAGGAAGTTCGCAAAAGTTCGGCGTTTCAACCTATTGAACGAAAAGAGAAATGTTTTTCTGAATTTGAAAAGTGACTTGAGCTCAGGATCCTATGAGAAGAGCGGCCAAGCCGACAATGAGCAGCCTATAGCCACATGGTAGGAGGTGACCACATTTAAAGTTACTTCAAGGAAAACATAAAAATCAGGCCTAGCTTCTCTAGAGGGGATAGACGAAAAATACTGTGATTAAGAGATTAGGTTGTAAGCCAAGAGAGAAACTAACGAAGTCTAGATGGAGTTTTGGAACGCTGGGAAAAGTGTATACTACCTACGAAGTGGGACAAGATGCTACCAAAACTGAATCACGAGGAAAGGACATGGGTTTTGAGATAAATAGGAACAAAATCCACATTCTAGCCCTCATAATTTATTAAACTAAAAAGAATGGAAAGTGAAATAGGAAAACACGAATAGGAAGTGAGTACAATGATAATGAATTCTTAGATTCTATAAATTCTTAATAAACTAGAAATGTACTAAAACCTGAAGGGATATG
Source organism: Leptopterna dolabrata (assembly GCA_954871275.1). Classification (NCBI taxonomy): domain Eukaryota; kingdom Metazoa; phylum Arthropoda; class Insecta; order Hemiptera; family Miridae; genus Leptopterna; species Leptopterna dolabrata. The sequence continues at coordinate 153,916,305 of OX940974.1, forward strand.
AAAACAAAATGAAAGGCCTAACTTCTACCCACAAATGAATCTATAGCATGATCTTGTTAGAACCTAAATTAATAATTTGGTCGATACTTTTACAAATTTTTCTTTAATGAATAATCTTTTCCGTAAAGTAACTTAGAAAGGAAAATTCTCCCCAAAATCCTAGAAAATACTCTCACGGAAACCCCGAAGAAAAGAGCTTTGAGATGGAACGACCTTCACAAGATTTGAATTAATTTTAGTGTTATACATTTATTTCTATGCATGGAGATAGAGTTAAGTTAGAAAAAAAACCCCTTGAGGGCAAAGTTAATTTAAAAGGGGAAAAAAACTTAACCCTATCCCCGTATATTCTTATAATACTTCTCACTTGATCAAACCACAAAGAATAATTTTTATAACGGCCAATTGCCCACGAGATTTTCGAAACTATTATGGTAAATTTGAAAAAGACATAGGTTTCTTTAAAGTGCCTAGATTCTGTAACACCTTTACGTTTTAGCATTTTCATTTAGGACTTTAACTTTGGTTAGGAAACTCTAATAATTTGGACTAGGAGGAAAGAACCAAAATCTTACCTTAATGCAGCAGGAGGAGAGCAGCCCAGGGAATCTTCAGCAGCCAAATGTCCAGATTCCGACTTCTCCCTTTCCCAAGTCAACTCCGACCTCCCACTCCCCGTTTAATAAGAAAATCTTATACTCTGAGGAGAGGGGCGACTGAGCGAATCCCAGGAAAAGGGGGCCCCGGTAAAACGGTGGATTGATGACTTGAGGCCATACTGAGAGAGATTATTTCCGAATATTGGAGAGTTTATATAGTTACAAATTGAAGGAGGGACATGACGAAATTCGCCCGTATTTCATCAAATATTCTAATTTATTACATTGACAGTTGTTTTGGGAATTTCGTCACGTCACAGCTCGTATCTTCTGCTGCAGCTCCAGGTTCAACCTTTCCGAGCATGCATTATGTTGTGGGGTTGCTGGCTCACATACTGTCAGTGTGATTTTCTCGTCTGACAGTTTCTTCTTCATCAACATTGTCTTGTACTCACTTCCTCCATCTGTCCTGATTTCCACTACTTTTCGGCTGTCACCTGTTAGTAGTCTAATCTCCGACAGACACTTCGACAGGGCAAGATGAACTTGCGTTTTGTCTGGCATCCCATAAGCAAATGCATACCTCGTGCAGTCATCTGTGAACGTGATTATGTATCTATAACCAGAGGTCCACGCTGCTGGTTTTATGGGTCCTTGAAGATCAGAGTACAATCTCGAAAAAGGCGTCTTCGACCTTTGTCTCTCTTTATTGCATGGCTGTCGTCTAGCTTTTGCCAATTTACAATCTTCACAGTCCAGAACATCTTCTCCAACTCGTATTTTTACATCTATCTCTTTTAGCACTTTTACGAGATAATTTTTGGAGATATGGTTCAGCCTCTGATGCCATAGCATCCCTGGACTTGCTCTCGAGGTCTGAACTCCTTCAACTGTGCTAGTGAGGGTTGGGTTAACCCTCGGACTCAAATGTTCCTCTCCTACACTCGGTGGTGTATTAAACTCATACTCGTGATGCGAGTTTTCCACTAATGAGTTTTCATCTACTCCACTTGTACCTGGCTCGCTTATATCACTGTTCAGTCTCCTAGCATCTGGTTCGCTATGTTGCATGCTCCTCCCTCCCAGAACAATGTCTGACACATTGGGCTGCTCCGCAACATCTCCCAGATATACTCGTTTCTTTTGAGGAGACTCATCTATACCAAGCTCTGCCATTATAGCAAATCTTTTCTTCGGTGTAGCCCCTACAAGTGGCAGTTTAAACTTCAAGCGCCAAAATCTCCCATCAAACTTACCCTCCTTAATCAACCTACCAGTCGCTGTGTCTTTTACAGACACTCCTCGACCGGTGAAGGTTGCAGCTAAGGAATTACTCAAAATTTTGCTAAGTGCAAAAAGGTTAACCGACAGAGATGGCGCAAAAAGAACATCACGCAAACGTCCTAGAATTCAATCATTCTCAATTATAATGTCTCCCATTTCCTCAACTATTAAATCAGACTCGGAATTCCCATTTGCGCACGAAATCCGCTTGGGAACATCTAACCGTCTAATGTTAGATAGCGGATCTCTTGTATTTATTATGTGGTCTGTAGCACCAGTGTCTAAAATCATTGATATGAAACCTATAGACTTACCCTCAGAATCGCTAAACATCCCCGATCGAGAGGTACCGGCAGGCGATGTGGTGCTGGCGTACATAGCATCGGACTGGACAACCCACACCTGGCGGTGAGGTTCATCATAATCCTCCTCCGGACCACATATGACAAGAGCCTTCCCTCTCTTGTCCCTCAACTCTTTAGCCTTCGATAAGGGCATTCTATTCATCGCAGGCTTCGGGTTTGCACCCGCCTGGGCTTGCCATTTGGCTAGCCTCTCCTGTGCCTGCTGCCCTTTGCCTCTGGCCTTGCCGCCTACTGATCCACCATTTTGCCGAGGGCAATTGCGACTTTTATGGTCGCCTATGGTTTTGCACGAGTAGCAAAACCACCCCTCAGTTCTGCATTTAGAAGCAAAATGGCCCGGCTTGTTGCATTTGAAGCAAACTGTCCTCTTCGACACCTTGCCGGCACTCGTCTTCCTAAATTTTGGCTTCCCGCCATGTCCAGAACTGGACGTCCCCTGCTCTTGAGGAGCTTTCCGGGACTTGTCGCCCTGTCTGGACTGGCGCTGCCTAGTCCACAATGCCCCACCAGGAGCCGTCTCTCGACAGTTCTCTTCCCCCTGGCGTCTCCCCACTTCAACGAATTTCTCCTGAAGCTTTCGGAGATCAACGTCATCCGCCTTGTCAGCCTCCGCCGCGTATAAATCGGGCATGGCTGAACGGATTAAGAAGAGAAAGTTGTAAACTTTATCTTCTTCGTTGAGAGCTGTGTACTGCCCTAACTTCTCTGCCAGGTCATTAAACCTGGCCATGAATGCCGTTGGTGTCTCAGCCTTCGGATCGTACTCTATTTGCTCCATTTTGGCACGAAGGCCAAACTTATAGTGCCTACTTTTTGGCTGGCAGAGGGCCTCCAGGCGCTTTATGAGTTGCCTCGGGTCTTTCTCTCCCTTCACTAGCGCGTGCAACTCATCATCTATGCACTTTACTATAAATGCTAGCACCTTTCTTTTGGCTACTAGCACACTAGCCTCAGTAAACTCTCTCGGGATTTTTGAGTTTTCTTCCACTAGGAAGGCGCAGTTCTGGCTCTCCAGCTCAGTCTCTATCCTCGGCTTCCAAGTCTCAAAATTTTCTCCGTAAGTCAGCTGCCAATCAAGTTTCGCAAACTGAATCTTCATTGCTAAGATCATCGACTGGCTATCAGTCATCCTCTGAGAGGTCCGACTGTTAGGGACTTGTTGTGGGACACTCGAGGTGCCCATCACAACGCCTGCGATCGCAGTGATCGACTCCTGCATCAGTCCCATAGCCTCCTCGAGCTTACGGAGCTTCACTCTCATCCCCTCCTCGGGACTCAATTCCCGTGGGGTTTCGGGTGTAGTAGCTTGTTGGGCCAATCCATCCCAGCTAGCTACTCCACCTTCCTCCCCTGTTTGGCTTTCGCCCATCTCCTCCTCTTCTCCCAATAACGCTCTCTCCTGCTCCTCTAACTCCATCTGAATCTCACTGACGCTCATCTTGCTGCTCTGTGAATCCAAACCAAAAACAGACAAACAAACCCACAACAGAACTCTAGGTATTGTAACCTCATCAATAGAAAGTAAATCAATATTTTATTTCTTCTGCGTTGTGGTGTTTAATTGTCTACTCCAGGAGCACTATAAACATTCATCGGGAGATAAGCAGTCAGTTCCATCTATTGAACTGTATTCACTGCTCTACATCAAATGTTTGCCTCTAATGCAATAAAGAGAGGAGCAATTAGTTCCATCTATTGAACTGTTGCACCTACTCTACATCTAATGTTGTTGCAAAAAGAGTTTAATAGTTTCCCTCTATTGCTTAACCTGACACAGTGCTTTTTAGTCGCCCATATCCGGCAACTACTCTTATTTTAAAATTCAAGAAAATTTTAAATTTCATCAATAGCCCAAATCCGGCTTTAAAATTTTCAATCTCATCAATGGGCCCAGATCCGGCCAAAAGAAAATTCACTTCTAACATCTATATTAGGCCCATGTCCGCCAAAACAAAAAAATTTAAAATTTGTTTGTGCTTACAGCCGGTCATCAAAGTTAGCTAACACTGTAAATTGCACCATCAAACCTCGATTTTGACTTTTTATTCTGGTATATATACATCGTTGAACTCAATTTCAACAACTCTACTTAGCCACTCTTATTAATTCTATCTAATAGCACTGGTCTCTTGATAAGCTCTTCTGATTAGTTTCATCATCAAACTTCATCAAATGCAACAACCCTCTAGTGCACAACCGTTACCATCATCTATTATGGTTCCCCTTTCCTCAGCTTACCAGTACATCTATCCAATACAACAAGGTAGGTGGCTAATTTTAGGTACCAGAACCAAACATCCTTGACAGGGTATGTAAACCGCCTCAGCGAGAAAACATCCCCTATATGTCAGTAAATCCACGTTGGGTCATGATTGTATTCCCTAAACATGGTTGGCGAAAAATCAGGAAATCCCCATGGCGGACCCTTCTCCCCCCCAACATCATGTTTGCCCATTCCGGTCGCTTTCCGCCTTTTCTTCGAATGCCCACATGTGCGGATTGTGTTATTTATAACTAACACCTCTCTAAAGGATTTTTAACATCGACATCAAATAACAGGACCATCTCTTCCTATTTGTGCCCCTCTCTCCGGGCACTATGTTCCACATCCGAACATCTTCTGTCTGGTAAGACTCTAATTTCATCATAGGAAGTCAATAACCTATACATCTATGTACGTACAGTTCTAAATTTTCATAAACATTTCTTACGCATGCAGCCAGACAGGTATTTCTGGGAATCCGTTATAAAATTACAAAGAGAAAGATCTGCTAGCAAACATCGATCTTTCCTCAACCCGCCCTTCAAAACATCGAGTGGGTTTCCGAGCTCTTGGACAACAAAAAGAAAACACGAAAAACGATCTCTCATCAACTCTCTTGATCGGTTTTATTTTCATTTCATCGCGTTTGTTTCGCGTATTTATTCGTTTGTTGTCCTAATTCGCGAGGACTATACCCCTCTAACCTCAACCCTAACCCCCAAGCGGAAATTACCACGCGACCTTTCGATCATTATTTATCAACAATAATTATTTTCGTGAAATTCCGTGGGTGAGGTTATTACTTTTATTTAAAAACGTCAGGAATTGTTAAGCTCGGAACATCAACTCGGGGCTTAGCCTTCTTGGAATTAAGTAAATCAAACATCAAAAGATTTATTCCCTGGCTGTTTACCCTAACTTCTCAACATCGCATCATATCTGAGTTCCCCAGGGCTTCGAATTTCCCAGGCCCGTTCTCATCTATATTTTATTGCTTCCAAAATATCATTTCCTGGTTGATTATAGATGATATTCAACCCAGATACTTTCTAGCAAATAGACGAACTCGGATAAGATGCAGCGACCCCAGCAAGGAATACAACATGAGCTTGTGACTGAAACGTGGGAGAAATTAATTTCATTAACCTCTAATGCACAAGACTACCCAACGGCGCCGTATCGGATTATTTCTTCAATTACCTTGTTGTTAATTGTGTTATACTCGAAGCCACTTGAGCTGGATTCTGCAGTGGCAAGCTCCAAGTTCTCTGCTTGAGAAAATCGAATTGTGGCGGTCTCAGGTTAGCTGGGGTTGTACTCGGGATAGCTCTCGTGCGGTTGTGTTTGTCGGATGACTTGCACCCTGGGGAAGTGAGGGGCGGAGCTCCAGTACTGCCAACCTGCAATAATATTCTCGAAAAGGTGTGAGAAGAGGCGCCAAATATGAAATTGATCATTCATAATTTCACACTGCGTCGTCCTGTGGAATATTTGTGGCGGGGCTAGAGTTGTGGTGAGTCATTACAGTGTCGAGTTCTCCACCTTCATTGGCCACTGGACAGCTCCCACGTGGAGCCAAATGTCTCAGGGAAACAGTGGACTCAGAGCCATCTTTTTGACGTACTAATGCAAATTGAGGGTTAGCCTCCAATAGCTCAACCTCTTCAACAGGATCATCATACTTGCTGGACCTCACGTACCGTTTAGCAAGAACTGGGCCAGGCCTTAGCCATGAAGGCAGAGCAACACCATTCGCAGTCCTGCGAGGGTGGCTGAAGAATTTTTCATGGGGTGTGCTGTTGGTTCCAGTAAATAGCAAGGATCGAATGGCGTGTAGAGATTCCTTTAAAACATCTTCCCAATCTTGAATCCGGAGGTTCCTAGTCTTCAGGGCGAGGTTGATGGTCCTCCAGAGTGTGCCATTGAGGCGTTCAGTTTGGCCGTTCCCTTGAGGATTGTAGGGGGTTGTTCTACTCGTAGCAACTCCGTTTGACAACAAGAATTCTTTGACATCTCGAGACATGAAGGAGGCCCCACGATCAGTATGTATAAACGCTGGAGTTCCAAATAACGAAAATAGGTCTTTAAGGCATTCAATGACAGTACCTGATGAAACATCTCGACAGGCATACGCAAATGGGAAGCGGGAGAACTCGTCGATTATGGTGAGCATGTAAGTATTCCTTGACTTAGAAGGAAGGGGTCCCTTAAATGTAGCTTAAATGTAGTAGCTTTCACCAGAGTGCCATGAGTTTTTATGAACTTCGGTTTCACCTCAGCACAAACAGTGCAGTTTGCTGTAAGCTTCCGAACATCATCAAGGGAGTATGGAAGATTTTTGCTCCTCACCCAATGGAACATTCGGGTTATGCCAGGGTGGCACAGCGACTGATGAAGCTCTATTAGGTCGGTCGAGGTTGCAAAATTGCAAATTCGTGACAATGTGTCAGCTGCCACATTTTCTTTCCCAGGTCGGTAAGTAATATCATAGGAAAAGGGCGCCAGTTCCAGTCTCCAACGGATTATTTTTTCATTTTTAATCTTGCTGGCATGTTTGTGGCTGAAGAAAAAGGACAAGGCTTCTTGGTCTGTGATTAACTGAAAGTGTTTTCCCAGAAGAAAAGATCTCCAATTCCTTAAGGACTCAACAATGGCTGCAGCCTCCTTTTCAACAGAGGAATGCCCTTTTTCAGACTTGTTGAGAGATCTGGAGAAGAAGGCTACAGGAAGACCATTTTGACTTAAAGTAGCGGCCAGTGCTACATCTGAGGCGTCTGTCTCCACCACAAGTGGATCAGAGTTGTTGACTGTAGTAACGACAGATTCAGCTATGTCCCTTTTAAGATTTTCAAAATCTGCTGCAGCATTTCCAATAATTGGGAAAGATCGACAGTTGCTGAGGTTCTTAACCTTGTCTGAAAACCGAGGTATCCACTTGGAATAGTGCGCGAAGAATCCCAAGGCTCTCCTTAAAGATGCAGGATCATGAGGAAGGGGCATAGCCAGCAGGGGGGACAGACGAGCAGGGTCAGGTTTTGTGGAATTGAATGAGACTAGGTGCCCAAGTAAGTTAATGGAGGTTAGATTAAACGAACTTTTCTTCGCATTGATCTCCATACCCAGCTTATTAAGCGCAGACAAAAGTTTGTCCAAATTATGGTCATGTTCCCGTTTGCTGCCTCCACATACAGTCAGATCACCAAGATAAGCATAAACGCCAGTGAACTGTTCATCAGAAATGATTTTATCGATAATACGTTGGAAACAGGCAACGCCATTAGTAACTCCAAAAGGAATTCTATTGAATTGGTATAGTCTACCTTCAGCTTCAAATGCTGTAAATTTCTTGTCCTCGACGCTTATCTCGATCTGATGGTACGCATCCTTAAGGTCAATGGTACTGAATCGCTTATAGCTGGCCACCTTTCGAACAATCTCATCAACATTGGGTAGAGGATATGCGTCCCAGAGCGTATACTTATTGATTGCATGTGAATAATCCACAACGAGACGTTTCTTGTGGTTTTCATTTTCAACGACGAGCACCTGGGCTCTCCAGGGTGAGCAGCTAGGTTCTATAATGTAGGCGAGATCTAGAAGGCGAGTAACCTCAGTGCTGATGAATTTTCTATCAGAATCACAATAGCGGCGGGATTTAGTGGCGACTGGCCTACAATCATGAGTGAGGTGGTTGAAGAGACGAGGTGGAGTAACCTTGGCAACAGATGAGCATAAAGTCAAAGGAGGCTTTTCCCCTCCAAACTTCAAGAGAACGTTCGAGTGCTCCTTTAGCACGTCATGACCTATCAAAATATCAGAACATAGCTCTTTCAAGACAGTGAGATTACAGTTTTCATAACAGTGCTCAGCAATTTCTAGCTTAACCACAACATAACCCTCAGATGTGGTGCTCACTGAAGTTGAAGCCATGGAAATGCGTCCTTCCCTGGGTATTATGGCAACACCAAGCTTCTTCGCAAAATTAAAGTTGATGAAGCTGGCTGAACTTCCAGTGTCTACTAAACAATTTGACCGTATACCATTGACAAATGCAGAAGTAACTGCCCGGCTAAGTTGTGGTAGAAAACTACTATTCACGGAGGCGATTATAGCAGCAGAGACAGATTTAGACTGTGAATTTCTCTTAGGTTTTCGACAAACCCTTTTGTAGTGGTCAACAATGCCACAGTTGTCGCATGTTTCGTCCCTAGCTGGACAGGAAGAGCGAGGGTGGCGAGTCTTGTATCCACAGAAAAAACATTTATTTCGATTAGAAGATACACCCGCACATACTTCATCAGATTCAGTTTCGATGATTGATTTTTCCAAAAAGGATGCATACTGTGGATCAATCGGGGGACTCTTAGTAGTACTAGCACATGACAAACTGACTTGTGAATACCCTTCGGCTTGCTTGTGAGCCATTTCCAAAGCTACAGCACGGTTTACAGCTTCATCCAGATTTAAGGTGGTTTCTTCTAGGAGACGTTGACGTATTTGGGGGGACAGCAGACCATTAATAAAGGCATCCCGAATATACTCATTTCTATGTACTTCAGCAGAGAGCAGCAGCAAAATTGCAGTCTTTACTCATGATCTTCAAGGATTATACATACTGATTAATATTTTCACCTGATTGTTGTTTATGTACAGCAAGTAAGTGGCGTGCAAATATTTCACTCTTCGTCTTCACATTTATGCAGCCTTTAGAGTGGCAACAGCTGAAACATACGTAGTATTTTCACTAATCAGCTCGTAGAAATTATAAGAGAGGAAATTAGCTATTACCTTGAGTTTGTCTTGGTCTGCTAAGGGTTCAGTAACGATTGAAGGAAGTTTTCGAAGGTAGCAAACCAATGAGTGAACTTATCAGCAGTAGGTGAGTCAGGGCTGGTGTCGAACCGACTAGGCTTTAGATACTTTTCCATTTTACGAAAATCTATTTGTTAATAAAATTGTTGTAAAAAGCGACAATGTAAACCAAGAATGTAGGCTTTTATTAACAAATGGAAACTGAGCAAGAGAAAATGAGACTGCGAATTAGAAAAGTATGATAACAACGAAACATGATAAGATAGGTAAGTAGGAGGTTGGAGCAGAGCGCCCAAGCGGCAATATTAAAATTCATCACAACTACTTCACTTTCGGTCTAAAAAATTCGTTCTTTCGCACACATGCTCCATTCGGGCCCTAGTTGTGTCCCAAAACTTTGCAGCCCGATCGGAATATACCCAGTGGTGTTATGAGTGAAAATGTATATAAAAATAGGTATACTTTTTGTGTTTTAGTAACATGAGCTTTTGAGGTATCGTTTTCCTTGTTTTTGGGGATGAGAAGTCCAAATATGAAGTCGATTTTGACCAAAGAGTGTAAAAACTGAGGTTCTACCAAATGTTTAGCTCCCAGAATTGATTTTTTTTTCTAGTCAAAAACCTGGGAAATCGTCTGAAATAACCATCAATTTGTTATAATAACACTAGAAAAATTGTCAACACGTGGATCAAGACGATTAAATGGCACTACCAATGATCAAAGATAATTTGAAAAAGAGAAAAAAAGGAGCGTACTAAAAGGATATAGACTCACCTGTAGAAGTTCTCCTTTTATAGGTGAGGGACGTGACTAATTGAACCAATATAATTATCATAAAGTTATATTAATAAACTTGAAACAAGTAAAAGGTTGAAAGTTAAAATTAATATAGCCAGCGAAGCTTCAGACGAAGATACCAAAAAGTAAGTGAGTCAGTCACCAGGAGCGGCAGCACATCACACAGGTGCAGTGTTGCTCTCAGTAACACGTCAGTGAGTGCCAACTTCATTATGTTGAATATTGTTGGACATGTTCTTTGACACTCCCTCCCATGGTCACACAATATTCTATGATCCAAGTAACTGAAACGTTTTGTTACCTCAGACGGATTCTTGACGGCTTGTTAGATTGACGGATTGATAGACAAACGGATTTACGTTTTCAAACTTGTTCAGAGCTCCGTTTTTTTTTTTTTTTTTCTTCATTTAGCTCAGACTAGTTTAGACGATCTGAAATAGAAGACATACGAATTAAATTCAGTCGCCTGAACATGTCACGAAAAGTCATAAATTTCCCTTTAACCAACGGTTTTGTGAAGACATCAGCAATCTGATCGTCAGTGCTTATCCACTGATGAGCAACGTTCCCATTTTTAACTTCCTCACGCACGTAATGGAAGTGAAGTTTCACGAGGTGTTTAAATGTTGTTGAATCTTCATTCTCTGCTGGAGTTTGCCGGCAGTTGTCACCAGAGTCGGATCGTGTCCCGCTTTGATTGATTGTTGTGGTTGTCAGAAGTGCATGTTTTGTGTTGTATTTTGGACCGTAGTTGTGGTTAAGTTCGTTGTTCCGATTTTCCGTTTCATTGAAGTGATTCGTTGTGATTTGCCCTTCAATTCCGCCAATATTTGTTGCGAGAAAAATTTCGAGTCGTCATTGAATCTCGAGCCGAGTGGCTGACAGCGTCGGGAGTGACCTTGATGCGATCGGCGCCTGCGCGGTGAGGTGAGATCCCCTCCAATTCTCTTGTTTCTCTTGCTTGACTGATGAGTCTCGGGTCAGTGTGGACTGGGAAGTAGTCACGTTTCAGCGCCTGTCCCAGCGGCATTATAGATACTTTCTGCGCGAACTGAATCATTACGTTTATGTCCAATCAGTCGATAGAGAAGTTCTTTACACGTAAACGTTCGAGGTCAAATTCAATTGGCTCTGTGAATATAAGCGAGATGCGGGAGGATGCGCAGGTTGGTCAGTTGACGTTGGGGGAGCTGATGGCAGCAATCAAAGAGGTCTTACCCACTAAAGAAGAATTTGCGACTCTAAATTCAGAAGTACAGGCTCTTAAACAGGAGAATATCCAGTTGAGGGAGGAAGTAAACAAACTCCGCTCTGATTGTACTCATAATACCGATACAATAGAATTTCTTTTGAATAAATCCAAGGAAAACAACCTTGTGTTCCGAGGAATTCCACCAGAAACTGATGCTGACCCTTCAACAATTGTAACTAAATTGATAGTGGAAGTCCTAAAGATAAATGAACACATCAAAATTAATAAAGCTTTCTTTATCAATTTTTCAATTTATCAATTTTATAGTAGCTTCGCCTACTAGAATGAGTCTGGTCGAATTGGCTAAATCCTCGGACAAGTGGATTATCTTTAAAAATGCAAATAAGCTGAGAGGTATGAAGATATCTATCTCGCAAGATTATAGTGCCAAAACACGCGAAAAACGCCGAAAACTATTCGCAGTGATGAGTGAGTTAAAGAGGCGTAGGGTGAAGGGGTTGATACATTTGTACGGAGCAATATGTTGTTGGTTAACAAAGGACGATTTTACTGGAACGATGGAGTGGGACTGGTGAAGTCGAACCAAGAGGATGCTATTACTGCACTGAAATCATTGACCGGGGAAGATTTGTCTGGATATGTAGCTGGTATTAAATCTGGAAGTGTAGTACATCAACGAACTGGATTGGGAGAAGGAAGAACTTCGTCAGCAGCTGGAAGTTTATAGCAGCGAGCTAGGAGTCGTGCAACAGAGGATCAGCACTTGAAAATTATCGGGTACAACGTCATCGGCCTTAAGCAGAGTATCTCAAATCTTGGATTTTTCGAATTGATTTATAAGCATGACATTTTTGTTATAGTTGAAACGCATGTTATTGAAAATGATTACAATAAGTTTGAAAAGTATTTCGGAGATTATCATATTGCATGGGTTAGGGCTGAAAAAATGTCAAAATTTGGTAGAGCAAGTGGGGGTACATCTTAATTGGTTGTAGACGGAATATTTCTTGTAATTTTGTACATTGTCTTGATTTTGGGTACGTTTACGCCAATATTGAATTGAGTGGAGAGTCGATCAGTATTTTCCCAATGTATTTGAATCAGAACAAGTGGCACGAGGATTTCATGAATTTGATTGAGCGATTGCAAAATAATTTAGATAGAAATATGATTATAATTGGTGATGCAAATGTTAGAATAGGGCAGTTGCAGATCGTACCTGAAGAATTGGTCGATGGAATTTCTGCCATTGCACAGTCATTCCGAAATAGTAAGGATATTGTAATAAATGCTGTGGGGAAAACGTTTGTTGAAGTGTTCAATGAGTTGGGACTGGTTATAATGAATGGTCGTTCCATCTCGGATGGGGCGGGTGAATTCACGTACTTGGGGGCCCGGGGTTCGTCAGTTATTGACATCTGTGGGGTTTCTGTGAATCTGTTGGACGAACTGATAGATTTCGAGGTTTTGCCGCGGGTCTACTCCGATCACATGCCCATTGTGCTAACTGTCAGGGAGAATAACCATGATGAAGATGATGTATCTTTGCCTTTGTTGCCGAGGTTAATGTGGTCTAACGCTAACAAAAAGTTTTACAATGATAAACTCAAGGAGTTACTTTCTGATTACTCCGAAGTTGTAGGTATTGAGTTGAAGGAAAGTTTCATTACAGATTGCATCGGGAAGGCATCTGGGCGAAGTAGTGTACCAGTAAGTAATGGCGAATATTTCAAGATCTCAGCTAAAAAGCCTTGGTTTGATAAAGACTGTTTTTGTATGAGAGATAGGTCTTTTGCTTTCTTAAATAATTACAGACGTAACGGTTCTGATATCATTAAGAAATTCTATTTAACTACTAATAGAGAATATAAACAACTGTGTGAACGCAAGGAGAAGGAATTTCATCAAGATGTAGGCAAGCGTTTAGAGAAGGTCACAAGTTCTAAGGAATACTGGGCGATAGTGTCAACGTTTAAGAGCAAAAGTTTAGTTATTGACTCGCGGATTGAGGGATCAGTCTGGTTCGGTCATTTCAGGTATAAACCCTTCAACGGAGATTGGTACTATCGCGTACGCCCGACCGTTAACGGTCATAGAGCGTTTGGATAAACCCTTTGAAATAGACGAGCTTAGATGCGTATTGAATAAGGCTAAGGAGAATAAAGCACCCGGTCCAGATCAAATACCTTATGAATTTTTCAAGGGTATGGATGACGATTGCCTGAAAATATTGTTGGATTTCTTCAATGAGGTGTTCGTGACTGGTGAAGCACCCAAGAGTTTTGGTCAATCCATTGTATTCCCGCTTCACAAAAAAGGAGCTCGAAATGTCGTTAATAACTATAGGGGGATCTCCTTCATGAACACATTGGCTAAAATATATGCAGGGCTTTTATTGGAAAGGCTATCCAGTTGGATGGATGATGAAAATATTCTAAATGAGTACCAGGCAGGTTTCAGGAAAAAATATTCGACCATTGATAATATTTTCAACTTGACTAGTCTAGTAAATATCAAACTTAGAGTTATACGGTCTAAAGTTTATGCTTTCTTCATTGACTTTGCATCCGTTTTTGGTCGGATTAACAGAGATTATTTGTGGTATAAGTTGTCCATTGAAGGTGTATCTACAAAATTTATTGATGCTTTAAGAAGCCTTTATGCCCACACAGAAGCCACCGTGAAACTAGGAAAGTCCTCTATTACGGATTATTTTCAAACGTCTACAGGTGTAAAGCAAGGGTGGCTGCTCTCTCCAAGTTTATTCGCTATTTTTTTGAATGATCTCCATGACTTTTTGGGGGATGGTGTGTGGGTAGGGGACCGTGAGGTCCGACACTTGTCGTACGCCGATGATGTAGTTCTTCTGTCATCCAGTGCAATTGGATTACAAAGGATGATCAACAGGATCGAGGAATATTGTGTAACGTGGAGTTTGGAGCTTAACTTATCTAAATCAAAAATAATGGTGTTTAGGAATGGCGGCAAACAAAGTACGAAAGAAAGATGGTGGTTCGGAGGCCAGGAAATCGATGTTGTCAATAGGTACAAATATCTAGGCATTTTGTTGACACCAACACTCACGTTCGCTCCTCACTTGCAAGAAAAGAGTTCAGCGGCGAAGCTCGCGATCATGAGTATGTGGAAGAACTTCATGGACCACCCAAAAATTTCGTTCACGGAGAAACTTAAGGTGTTTGATGCCGTTGCGCGCTCAATTCTGTGTTATTCGTCACAAGTTTGGGGTTTTCTTTACAGTGATTATGTAGAAGCCGTTTTACGTTTTTTCGTGAAGATAGTATTTTCGCTACCGAGATGCACACCTAATTACATCTTGTTTCTGGAAACCCAGTTGAAACCCCTTTAAGTACGTGTATACCCTTCGGATGCATTTTAATTATATACTAAAGGTTATGAAGCTGTCTGAAGATCGCCTCCCACACTACTTGGCTAAAAAATGCATCCAGTTCAATGTGTACTGGGCGAAAGAGTGGGGTGCACTAAGAGAAAAATACAACATCCCATTGAATCAGTATGTGGACCTCAGTGAATGGAAAACGCTAGCCGATAAAAGTCTTGAGTTAATAGCAAAACAATGTATTCCGAATTCGAGGAAAAGGCGCTTAGCTCTCGGAATCACCCTCAGTACGTGGCCCTTAGATGTGAGAGTGACATAGTACCATTGAGCAAGTTCGAGGAGTTTCAACAATGTAGGTGGGTTTTCAAGATCAGGGGTGACCTTTTAGCGTTGACGTATAGGTCGTATGGGTCAAATAATCAGACTTGTGACTTGTGTAGCAGTGGCGAAGTTGAGAATGCTTTTCATTTCATTGGAAAATGTTCGGCTCTGGTTACCTTGAGACGGCGATACCTGGGTAGGGCAGTGTAGTATTACATGCCATCTAGCGGCAGCTCAAGGCACTAGGGTCGAGGGCTGTTCCCCTGAGGCCCGCCGAACTTGTAATCTGTTATCAATATAATCTTTCGTTTGCATCTCTTGTGCGGACTCTCCCGACTTCCCGTACTATTTAAGTAGTATATACTATATGGTGTAAGTTTTTTTCGCGTAAAGTGGTCGGAATCGTGAATTCAAGTGAAGAAAAACAGGACTGTTGATTCGAAGAAGTCGGACGAACATCCAAGTTCCTGTTATCACTCGGAAAGTTCAGTGAGACACGTCACC
Source organism: Leptopterna dolabrata (assembly GCA_954871275.1). Lineage (NCBI taxonomy): Eukaryota > Metazoa > Arthropoda > Insecta > Hemiptera > Miridae > Leptopterna > Leptopterna dolabrata. The sequence continues at coordinate 153,931,822 of OX940974.1, forward strand.
TGTTGAAGACGAAGTCACCATGGAATCGGACGGTGTAGCACCTACTGGTTCTCTGTTTAAAATGTCCCCCCTGACATTTGATCATACCATTGCAATCAAATGGCCCAAATGGAAAAATATTTTTGAGTTGAATATGGAAGCGGCCGGTAAAACTAATGCAAAAGATCCTCAGAAAATAGCGATTCTTCTCACGCATATGGGCGATGAAGCCGTCGATGTTTACAAGACTTTCGACGGTCCAAAGGAAACTCTGGCCCAGGTATTAGCTCATTTCGATAAATATTGTATCCCTGTTGTAAACACAGCGGTTGAAAGCTACAAGTTTCAGAAGATAAAACACTCGTCGAATAAACCGTTCGATCATTATTTGACAGAGCTGCGGCTGCAAGCGGACAATTGTGGTTTTACGTGCGAACAAGACGGGTGTGCCACTTGGTATCAAGATCGCATGATTATTAATCACATCATTTGCAACATTAACGATCCCGATGTGCAACAGACACTACTAGGTAAACCTACAGCCCTAAAACTTAGCGAAGTTATTCAGATTTGCCGTTCAGCTGAAGCCGTACAACATTGAAAAAAGGAAATCGAGCATCCAAGTGAGAATGTCGTGGTTAACGAAGCTCGTAAACACGCGAAAAACCATAAAAGTCGTGATTTTAAGGGCAAAAAAGGCCAAGATAAAAACAAATCGTATGATTGCAAGAAATGCGGTCTACATCATAAGAAGATGGAATGTCCAGTATATGGTGAGCAATGTCGATTTTGCAAGGGGTGGAACCACTGGAAAGTTGGTTGCTTAATGCGTAAAAATAAGAAACAGAAAGAAATTAATGAAATTCGGAGCGACAGTGAGTCAGATTCCAGCTCGTCAGAAATTTTCGGCTGCAGTAGCGTAACCGTGTGTGCAGTGGGAAACGGTAAGAAGGATTTTCCAAAACTTAACGTTTGGAGAGAAAAAATATTAGTCGAAGGAATTCCAGTGGAATTCAAGTTAGATACCGCCGCCGAAATGAACATTTTGCCTTTGAGGTACCTACACAAAATGGATAATCCAACGATCTGTAAAACTAACGTAAGAATACGGTCGTATGGTGGGTATTTCTCCAGTCCTAAGGGCGAGGCGTATCTCCACTGCTCGTATAAGAATAAAAGTGCAAAAATAAGATTTTTAATATTGGACACGAAAGATGAATCGCCAATTTTAAGCGCCGATTCATGCGAAAAGTTTGACTTGGTACAGAGGCTCTACCAAGTCAAGGCCAGGCCACCCGCGAACGAACCCAAGAAGAACCCTCAAAGGGAACCTGAGGATACAAGACCGGAAAATAAACAGAAAGACGACTTCATAAAGAAAAATATGGACGTTTTCACTGGTGTTGGGAAAGTTCCAGTGGAAATTAAGATAACACTACGAGACGATGCTGTTCCTGTCGTACGTCCTGCACGCCGTTTACCAGAGGTGGTAAAAACCAAACTGAAGAAAGAATTAGAACGATTAGAGAAGTTGGATATAATTGAGAAGGTTGACAGCCCTACAGATTGGGTTCATGATATCGTCATTGTAGAGAAGAAAGATAATACCGTTAGGCTTTGCCTAAACCCTATTCCACTAAATAAATACATAAAAAGGGAACACTTCTATATTCCGACTCAGGAAGAATTGACCACCAATCTGGGTGGAAAAAAGTTCTTTTCAACTTTTGATTACAAAGAGGGATTCCACCAATACCCTCTGTCAGAAGAATCGAAGAAACTCTGCACTATGAGCACTCCTTTCGGAAGATTTTCGTACAAACGAACCCCGTACGGTTTCAGCTGCATCCCGGAAATTTTTCAACGCGAAAACAGCAAAATTTTTGGTGATGTGCCGGGAGTTCAGGTGTTGTACGATGACATAATCGTCACCGGATCGACGGAAGAGGAACATGATCGGAACGTGGAAGCAGTTCTGGGAAAAGCCCGAGAGTTCAACATCAAGTTCAACCCCAAAAAGCTCCAATATAAACAGGAGAAGGTTAAGTACTTGGGTTTAATTTTTTCAGAAGCAGGGATCCGCCCAGACAGAGACAGGGTACGAGCCATAACAGAAATCGAACCCCCAACTTGCGTGAAGGAACTTCAACGTTTTTTAGGGGCGGTGAATTTTATCAACAAATTCATTCCTTCTTTTTCGAAGGTCACAGCTAATCTCCGAAGTTTACTCAAGAAGAAAACGCCCTGGAAGTGGACAGACCTTCAGCAAAAAGCTTTTGAGATGGTGAAGAAACTCGTTTCAGCCTCACCAACCTTGAAAACCTTCGACCCGAATCAGCCTATCCAGATACAGTGCGACAGTTCAAAAGAAGGGATGGGAAGCTGTCTACTCCAAGGAGGACAACCAATAGCATTTGCAAGCCGTAGTTTGACTCCAGCGGAAGGAAATGCTAAGCATTTGCATGTCTTTGAAGCGGTGGCATCAGTACATATATGGCCATCCAGACGTAACGATCTATACTGACCATAAACCATTGGTGAAAATCATTGAAAGTGATATACATAAAAACACCTCGCGACTTCAAAGAATGCAGCTCTTCTCACTCAAATATAAATTCCAATTGGAGTACCTACCAGGCAAGGAAATGTTCATGGCCGACATGCTGTCTCGAGCATTCCTGAAAGAAACAGACCAGGAAGTGGACATGACCCCTGTGGTTCACTGCATTGGAGAATATTTACCCATTCCGCGAGACGATATTAACAATTTACAAGCAGCAACAGCAGAAGACGCATGTTTAAAGATGGTCATGAAGAGGATTCATCGTGGTTGGATGACTGAGGAACGAAAGCTTCTCCCAGCTGAACAGAAAATTTACTTCGACCTGCGGGATAGCTTGTTCGTCAAAGACGGAATAATTTTCTACAATGATCGAGTAGTAGTCCCAAGAGCACTTTGCAACCACATGATGGCCCATGTTCACGCGCAGGCCCATTTGGGCATAAATAAGACTGTTGCACGAATCAAATCAATCATGTATTGGCCAGGGATGGCCAAGGACATAGCTGAATACATTGGATTATGCGATGTGTGCCAAATGTACCAGGATAGCGAGCCCAAAGAACCGCTCATCCCAACGAACGTGCCAAAATTACCGTTCCAGATGCTCGGAATGGACATCGGCGAGTATCAAGGCTTCACTTTTTTAGCAGTCGAAGACTATTTTTCCAGATGGCTGGAAATTATTGAACTGAAGTCGAAATCAGCCAAAGAGATCGTAGAAAAACTAAAATTCGTTTTCTCAACCCATGGAGTCCCACAAGCTATCCGATGTGATAATAACCCTTTTAAAAGCGAAGAAATGCAGGTTTTCGCCAAGGATTGGGGTTTCAGAATTCAAACCTCAAGCCCCTTGTACCCAAAATCGAATGGGTTATCCGAGAAGGGTGTGGGAATAGCCAAAAAACTAATTAAAAAATGCCGACAGTCGAAAAGCGATTTGAGAAAAGCCCTGCTCGAGTATAGAGTCACTCCCATAACAGGCCTACCATATTCGCCAAGCGAAATGCTTATGGGAAGACTTCTGAGAACCACAGCTCCAGCGACAACAGAACTTCTCAAGCCGAAATGCCTACAAAAAGATGCGGTTACCCAGATGAAGAAGATCAAGGAAAAACAGAAGAAATATTATGATATTCATGCTCGGGAAAAACCACCGTTTTCGCTTGATCAATTGGTTTATCTGAAATGGGGAGATAAGTGGAAGAAAGCTGTCATTTCTGGGAAGTGCCCTGAGCCAAGATCTTACATCGTAAGTGCCGAAGGAAGGGAATACCGCCGAAACTCCTCGCAACTGCGACCTCGGAAGAGTAAATCCCTGGAAGTAGACGCTAACCCAACGCCTATCACGCCGAAGGAGCCCAGAACATCAAGCAGCTTCGTGCTTCCAGTCCATAATCCGGAATCTCCCAGGAAGAAGAGGACCTCCCAAGCATTGCCAGCTGCTGAATCTCCGCATAAAGAAAGATCAGCTTTGCCAGACGCCAGCAAGAGCCCAGCCAAACTCACGTCACCCAAGCAGAGTCAGATGGGGCCTACAAAGCCGAACACCCCTCCCCCAAGTCAATCGCTGGTAACCCGTTCAGGAAGAGTCATCAAGCCGCCCGACCATTTCAGACAGTATCAAATGTGATGGTTTTTTCATTTTTACAATTTTCATCATTTGGATGGAAATTGAGAGACTCTAAATTCTTGCATTCAAAAGTTGCATAGAGTTAGAATGAAGTACCCATTTATTTTGTAACCAAGGGAACGTTGCTTTCAGCTTTAATTTTGTTTTCAGTTAGTGACCAGTCAAGAACTTTATTTTCATTGTATTTCCGAATTAAAATATCGACTGAAGAAAGAGGTGTAGTATTACATGCCATCTAGCGGCAGCTCAAGGCACTAGGGTCGAGGGCCGTTCCCCTGAGGCCCGCCGAACTTGTAATCTGTTATCAATATAATCTTTCGTTTGCATCTCTTGTGCGGACTCTCCCGACTTCCCGTACTATTTAAGTAGTATATACTATAGGCAGAACTAGGCTGGGATGAGTATTGGGGATTATTAAGTCTGGGAATGTTAGTTTGATTAGGTACTGCTCGGTGGCATGGCAACTAAGGCGCAAAACCATGATTGAATATGGATTTATGTAGGTAACTTGTTTGATTTGAGCGATTGATATTAATTGTTATCTATATATTAAGGTTGCAAGTATATATTTAAGGTAGGCAGTTCTATTAAGGTTGTTGGATTCTGTATTGTATTAGAGTTGTAAGATGTATTATGGCAAACTCATCGGACGGCCCTATGTGGCCACGATTATTGCATGGCTCCTCGTTAACAAGAATTGTATTATTTATTGTTCATAATAAAGGCATGTTTTCATTCATTCATTCATTCATTCTTCATTCTCGGCTAAACGGATTGCAGACCGGTTGTCCTCAAAGATCACAGGGGTGATGGCCTCCCCTATGATATCTGAGCACATCGCCTTTATACTTATTATTTCCCGACAGGCTACACTCATGGCCACAAAGTCACACTCAGCAGACGACAAAGCAATGTGATTTTGCTTCTTTGTTCGCCAAGCAATGACATCACCACACAGTTTAATAACGTACCCACTTGTTGAATTTCCTTTTTCATCATTTAAACCTAGTGAAGCATCTACATAACATGTAATACTTTCACATTCCTTTCCAGTAAATAATAATCCAAGTTCAGCAGTTCCAATTAAATATTTGAATATACGTTTTACGGATTCCCAATCTTTTGAATTATAATTAGACTGCCTTCTACTCAGTATATTATTAGCGTACGTGATATCTGGGCGTGTTCCATTTTGCAGATAAAGAAGAGACCCAATAGCTTCTCTGTATGGAACCATAGATGTGCTTTTGCTGTTATCTTCTTTTCTGTGCTCATCTCCTGGTACCATTGGTGTATGAGACGGTTTAAGATGCATCAAATCAAAACGGTTTAGCATTGACTGTATGAATGCCGTTTGATGGAGGAAAATGGTTTGATTTTTCCTATCACGAACTACTTCAATTCCCAGAAATTTTAGAGGTTCTCCTAGACACGAAATTTTAAATTCTTGTTTTAATACTCTCTCAATTTCTAACGATTTATTTTTGCTATTAGTTGCCAATAAAATGTCATCAACATACAACAACAGTATTGCTATTTCACTCCTTCTCTTCCAAATAAACAGGCATGGTTGGAAAGAATATGGCTCAAAATTTAAATTTTTCATGGTTTCCTGGAAGCGGATAAACCAGCGTTTTGGAGAGACTTTTAGGCCATACAGCGCTTTATGTAATTCACAAACATACTGATTTTTAAACATTATGGTTTCTCCTAAGTGTTCAGTCAAGCCTTCAGGAATTTCCATGTATATACCAATTTTTCCAGTTTACCGTTAAAGAATGCTGTTTTAACGTCATACTGAATAAGGTCGAAGTCATATTTATTTGCCTTTATTAGTACGAACCTAACATCAATTAATCTAGCCACTGGTGAATATATCTCTGCTGTGTCATACTTATTATTATCTGCAAAGCCTTTTGCTACAAGTCTACTACGATATCTTATACTCCCGTTTGCTTCTAATTTACGTTTGTGAACCCATCGTGATTTGATTATTTTAGCATGTGGCACTTCCTTTTTTTGAATAAGTTTCCAAGTGTCACATGTTTCTAAAGCTTCGAATTCTTCTCCAATCGCTTCTATCCAACGGTCTGAGTCAGCACAATTTATTGCCTGAGAATACGTTTCTGGTTCGGAATGAGAATTCGAATCTTCAGCAAGAAATAAACTGGCGTAGTATTCATCCTCTTCAACGTCTTCCTCGAAAAAATCAAACTCCTTAGTTCCACCTATACGTTTTTCAGTAGATGTTGACGGTTTGACTTGCTGTGACACTGAGGCACAAGAGCTGTCATTACGTTTTGAGAGACGGCAGGGTCATCATCTAGTTGGACGGTTTCTGGGGTCAAACGGTTTGGTAATTCGAAATCTAACGTTTTAGGTACGGTTTTGTGTAGAGAATCTGCATATAGACCCTTGATTCCACGAAATCGACGTGTTTTTATCTAATAATAGTTCTTTTGTTGGCATCCAGCAATACGTAACCAGTTTCCCCACATTCTAATAAAAATCCCAAATTCGCTCTGGAGCCAAATTTAGGTTTAGACCTTGCGTGGTTGTCTAGAATGTATGCCTCACATCCAAAGCGTTTCATGTAATTCAAGTTTGGAACCTTAGTACCTATACACTAATTCGTATGGAGTCGCAAAATTATTTGATACGTTTGGAGTCCTATTATGTACCTACATGTACGACATGTCTGAGAGCATAACCCCAAAAATGAGTCGGCATGCCTGCAGATATAAGGTTGACTCTGATCTTCTGTTCGAGTTCCAGATTTAGACGCTCAGCACAAGCATTGTGTTGAGGCGTTGAAGGCTCACACACAGTCAATTTGATCTTCTCATTATTCAAAATTGATTTCATGTTGGACGATTTGTATTCTAATCCACCATCAGTGAGAATTTCAGAAATAGTCGCCTGTGGACCTTTAATTCTACGTATTTCTTCGAGACAACGCAGTATGAACTTTAGTTTTATCAGATATTTCAAAAGCTAAAACGTAACGTGTTGCATCATCTGAAAAGGTGACTAGGTACGTATTTATTTGTTGACTGGAAGGAATTAGGTTTAACTGGTCCAAGAAGATCACTCCACATTCGATGGAATGGTATTTCAGTTCTGAACCGAGTTTCCTTGCACGGTTTACGTTTTGCCTTGGCCATTTTACATGCACTACAATCAAGAATATCATTTCCAAATTTTACGTTTTTCAAGTTAGGTAAAGTTTTAGCAGCTCTTTCTAAATACGATTTTGAGGCATGATTTAAACGATAATGCCAAAGCATTCCTAGGTTAACACGAAGACTAGAGACTACGTTTCTACTCATATTAGCTAGGTCATTTCCATATATGTTTGCATTTTGGATTGGATATAAATCATGATCGACGATTTGGTCTATCTTAGCCCTTTTTCTCCCTCCTAGACCAACATCGGAAGAACAATGGCTAGGCTCATGGCTAGGTCCAGGATCGCTCCCTCCTAAACCGACATCGGCTAAATTCAGAGATGGACTAGCTTCAAGTTGACTACGGATTTCAAGTAACATACTACGTTTTTCTGTTTCTGATGCCCTTGAGAGCGGAAGGTCGAACGTTATCCACCAGAACAGACCATCATATACACCAGACTTAACGGTTTCCCCAGTTGAACTATCCTTAATGCTTACGCTGGTATCACAGAAGATAGCATACAGGTTGTTGGAAACCTGTTTCCTCAGAGAAAATAGATTTTCCGCGAGGTCAGGTGCATACAACACGTTTTTAAGACACCCATACGCCTTTGTGTCTGAATTATAGATGACAACATCTCCCATTTCATAAATTACTAGATTAGCATCTGAAATACCGTTGGCACACGTGATTGTTTTAGGTTTATCAAGTGATGTTAAATTAATTAACGAAGTGTAATCATTGATAATATGATCTGTAGCACCACTATCAACAATCATACGTAGTGTCTCAGAGCACCTATTCTTTCGATCAAACGATGAAAGTGCAGTTCCAGAGGTTCTTCCTGGTGTAGAGGCACCGTGCATCCTACAGTCCCCAGAGCTTTCATGTTTTCTTGAATTAGCGTAGTTCGCATGAGCTGGTACTTCTTCATCAGAAGTCATTTCTTCAATGTAGCACCACTGTTCGGTTTCAGGAAGGTCTACCATTGAACTGTCAGGAATTATCGCCAAATGTGCATGACACTTACGTATTCTGTCACGTGATTCTTTCAGTGCTTGTTTCAGTGGAACACGTCTACGGTTTGCAGTTTTATTCTTTTCACTGAAGGAAGGTCGCCTGTTGGAGGAAGCATCTCCAGTACGTGTATGTCTTGTAGTTCTCGCTTCATTCAATCGTCTTTCCTCGGTCCATTCAGAATCAGGATGAGGGCAGTTACGGGATTCATGGCCATCATGTGCACCACAATTGTAGCACATAGGTACGTTGTGAATGCCAGCAGTCTTGTGATTTATGACCACGGACCCCACAGGTCCGACATTTCAGGTCAGATGGCGCTGCGTTGCTAGCTGATGGACGGTTTGATCCCTGATATTAGAACGGGGTCCTGAATACGAACGTTTTCTCATTTGGTCGGCTGAACGGTTTTCTTTCTTTTTGGAGCTATAAAGAGCATGATTTGGATTCTCATAGCTTTCTCTTCTAACGGTTTCCTCCTTACGAAATTCAATATCATGCATCATCTGTTTGACTTCATCAATTGTCTTGCCTGGTTTAGGTTGGCCAAGCACGAATGTTACGAGATTTGGACAAACATCTTCAATAGCCATCAGCAAATTCCCCCTCACGGTTCTGTCAGAAAGCAGAGAATCCGAGCACTTACGGATTTTCTCTACGAGTTCATCAAATCGTGTAATGAATTGGATAACGGTTTCCTTTTTGGGATTAAATCTGATATTGTTCAGCTGCACTGAGAGAGGGTGTTCAACGAAACAGCCTGTTTCCTGACAAGCACGGTCTAAACGTTTCATCATCTCCAACGGTTCATCTGTACCTGATTTAATAAATCTTTGGTGTTCCTCGTCTAGATTTGAATAAATATATGAGACTACGTTCGCTTTCATCTTCAAGATATCTTTTTCATCGTAATCCCCAGTTGGCTTTATTTCAGGATCAATGAGGAACAAGCAATCCTGTGAACGTAACTCACATACTATTCTATGTTTCCAAAGAGAATATTCTGTGTTTTTTACCAACTTATTATCTCCCTTTTGGAAACGTATTTTAGGCTTGAGTGCCTGACGGTTTTGTTGAATTTTTGAGGAGAGATTAGGTTCTTTGCGCCAAGCACGTCTTTCTTCTCCCTCAATACCGTTTCGGTCTTCGCCTGAGGTGAAGGTTTCAGAAGGTTCTATTTTATTGGAGGGAGTCATATTTCTTCCACCAAGTCTCATGCCTGAGATTGTGTCTTCCATATGGCTTAGTAGGTTGTCCAACTTGCTATTAAACTCTTCTCTTAGCATTCTTACGTTATTATGGAGTACACCCATTAGATCCCTCCTGAGTTCTCTCTCACGATTATCTGTGTTATCGTGGACAGTGCTGTGTACAGCTTCACGCTTTTCTATTTCAGGACTTTGGGTACAGTTTGTGTTTTCCTGACTTTTACTACAACGTTCACGGTTTATAGCATTTACTCCACGGTTTGCACGGCTGTCACTACGACTTCTACAGTTTTCACTACGGCTTCTACGGGTTTCACTACGGCTTTTCATCATTATTCTGTAATTGCAAACAATAATTCCAACAGTCCTCGAGTGCATTCGATTTTCATAGAGTTCCCTAATTCGATCCTATCATTCTTGAATTCCACGTAGCTGTTACCCATTGTAAATCGTTTCGATGCTTTGTCGTATCGTATCCCATATGTTTCATCAAAATCAGGGTCCCCATCAATCTTCTTCCGCATATATTCTGATGTGATGTCTTCATCTTTTCTTCTTGCTCCATCTCCTTCCTCCGTCTTCGGTATTTCATTTTTTGTAGTAGTAGACGGTGTCTCAATTATTCTCAACTGGTCCTTCTTCAAATTTCCTTCTCCTCCAGCAGATGGTCCTCCTCCTACTCCATCGGTTGGTGAAACCACAATGTATGGTAGAATAGTGTTACCATCTGCTTTGATCTTCTCGTAGGGTGTTGATCTTGAACTTCGTCCTTCACTCTTCATTACTCCAGATGATAGATCGACGTCTGATGATCCATCCTCTTCCTCCTCGTAACTGGTTTTGAATATGTCCAGCACATTCGTACTTCTCCTTGTTCTCATCCTACTTCTTCTTTTATTGACGAATTTGAATTGGTCTTCTTCTTCTTCGTCTTCTTTAAAATGAAATGGTGGTAGTGATGGTGGGAGGGATGGTCTTATATGTTCGACTGAGCCTGCTACTACGTCACGGAGAGGTTCATATTTCCTTTTTAGCTGCGCCTCCTTCTCCTCTCTGCTCCTCGTTATCTGATTATATTTCTTGCGAATATTTTCTCGTACTTGCGCTATTGAGTTCTCCATGTTACTTCTTCTTCGATGGTTGACAAGTACCTAACTGATTCCTCCTCCTGCTCCCTCAGGGTATTATATATGTATCGAACCCTTGACGATAACGACCAGTGCTGACACCACATTCTTTATCGATAACTAAAAATCCATATTGATGTTACTCCCAACAAATTGAACAAATTTCCTTGAATTTGTTGAAACTCATATCCATGTTGACATGATCGTCATAATTTTTTTCATGTTCAACGTATCTTGATGAAATACAATTATCAAGTTCACACAATCTCGCAGTAAATGTTTAGGGATACGACAATAGCTTTGCGCCAGATAGAAACTATCAGTCTGGCTGTGACGGCCCATACTAAAATACATCCTAATACGCTCCTGTTTTTCACAAGCAATATCATCAAATATCATAATCGAGTTTGGGTTGGTTTGACAGGGCAGTGGGACATCGTCACTATTCAAGTACCTACCTATAGAATCCTATTTCGTTCAGAGGTTTTAGAACATTGCACAACTGAATGTATCCCGGTTGAAAGAGCGTTTTCGAAAAGAGGTAGATATTTTCAAATTTCAAACCTAATGAAGAGTACAATAGATTGAGCATTAAATTGGTTTTGCCGCCATTCGAAGTTGCACATATGATGCATCGTATGCTATTTGGTAGCAACTCGCTATGCCTAGTTCTCGCATCATGCATGGTGGCATCGTCCTAGTTAATATTTACGACGGGAAGGCTGACGTCTAGTCTACGCAACTGCATGTTGAATAATGTGACTTTTCTACCTAATGCCCCCCCCTATTTATACGCTTTCCAATGCTACCACCACCACCTATGAAAATATAAATGATAATAAAAATGTGTGTTCCCTCCCTTCATTCATTCATCCACATTCATTCAATAATAAATTATATTCACTCACACATTCATACCGGTCAGAACCAGTAAGGGAGAGGGCAACCGGTTCCGACCCTCGAGCCCACCCACGCATTGAGTGGAGCAAGGAGTATACAACAATTGCCGGTTGCTGTAAGTCGAACGAAAATTAAGGATTCGAGGAGGAATACTTTAAATTCGTTTGACAAAACAAGACTACAACCGACAGAAGAATATCCGTCACTTGCTCCGGCAACCCCCGAGAAAGCGAACAACGCTTTCCAGCTGCACATGCAGCAGTTTGGTTGGATCTTTCGGGAATTATTGCCCTATTGTTCCAACTTTCCCCCTTGGTGATGTTAGGAATGTTTCCGTTCGCAAAGGACAAGCAAGTTGGGTCAGGGAGATTCGAGAGCCTGAACTATAATACTCCAACATTTTTGGAGTTTTGCTAAATTGAGCTCAGGTCTTGTAGTGGAGTTCTAGGAAGCAAGGTAAGTCCAAGATTGATGGTTGTTTTCTTCTGGAGGTGATCTAGAATTCTTGCAGTAATTTTTCTGACACTACACTATCACTTTTACAAGTTAGGGTAGGTCCGATTTTCAGAGTAAGTTCGTTCCAGAAGTGGAAGATCCATCGCCAATAATCTAATAATCACCCGATAGGCCTTTTAATTGCAGAATTGCAAAGTAGGTACACTAATAGCAATGGGGACAAGATGCGTTTGGTGAAGCTGCGAGACAGACGATGGTAGAGGAGTCATTTGCTTCAGTAAATTTTGGGTGGGTGAGATAAGAGTAGCTCTACCTCGACTTTTTTTTGTTGTAAACTAAAATAATCATTATTTTGTTTACTGTTTCTTCTCTCATTTATGGGAGGGAAACGGTTGGTGGAACGCCCCCTTTAGCAAGGTAAAGATAAGTAACTTCATTTGGTTCTGAGTTTCAATTATTAGACAGGCCACTTAGTCATTTGCATTTAATTCCCGTAGTTCAGGGAAGAATAGGAGTACGGCAGGGAGAGAAGGGTTTAGCGGGGGTGGTTTTGGGGGCTTCACGCCGCAATGGGGAGAAAGCCTCGACTGAAACCATCTCAGCTCCACCCCGAAGTCCCCGCCTCGTAACAGCCCCATCACCTGGACCCCCGAATTAACTTCCGCTTTCAACGCCTGTAAACAGGACTTAGCTGCCGCCGCTCTACTTGCCCATCCCGATCCCCACGCACACCTTTCCATCACCACCGATGCCTCCGACTGGGCCATAGGGGCGGTACTCCACCAACACACGGGCGCCACCCCCCAACCACTTCGTTTCTTTTCCAAAACGCTCTCCCCAACTCAAAAAAATTACTCCACCTTCGACAGAGAACTTCTCGCCATCCACGAAGCCATCAAGCACTTTCGTAACTTCGTGGAGGGCCGGCAGTTCTCTGTAGTCACCGATCATAAACCCCTTACCCACGCCCTCCTCCAAAATCGCAAATCCGCCTCGCCTCGTCGCCTCCGGCAACTCGAATTTATCGGTCAGTTTACGACCGATATTCGCTATTTGCCGGGGGCCGACAACTGCGTGGCGGACGCGCTTTCCCGCCCCACTCCCGCGCCGGTGACGGAGTTACTACCCTTTCCCTCTCCACAAATCCTTAAAACCCACCAACAACCCGATTCCGACCCAACCCTCTCCAACCTCATATCCGCCTCCAAACTTCAACAGCTGCCGCTTCGGCGTGCCGGTTCGGTGGCGTGCGTGGGGGGCGGAGAGTGTCGGTTCTGTGGGGCTGTCTGGGAGAATGCGAGTGTCGTTGTCGTGGGGGCGGTGCGTCGTGGCCGTTTAGCGGCGGTTGCTTACCCCGTGGAGAAGGCATGCCCATCCACGCGCGGCCCCGGAAGGACACGGCGCAGCAGCGCCCGCCACCTCAGCGTCAGCTACCGCCGGGTATCCGCCCGCTCACCCCGCAACCGTCAACGGCGACACCGGGCACCCCCGTGCTCACTGTCACCACCCCACCGCACCACACAGTCACGCTGCAGCTCCCGCCGGCACCTGCAGCGACTGCTTTCTCCACGGGGTAAGGCGACCCCCCCAGCACACTGCAGGAGTGCAGGCCTCACCCGACACCTCTACCAAGGCCACCTACGCTCGGCACTTGGCAAAGGCACTCTTCGCCACAACGGAGGGAGGCACGCAGACGGACCCCCCCGGCACGTCACCCTCCGCCACGCCTACGGCACGGCCGACGTCGCCACAGCCGGCACCGCCGCTATCGCCGCACAGCCGCCCACGCATGCCGCCACCCCGCTACCGCACGGCCCGCGCACACCACCGCCGCGACCCGTCGCACCAGCACTGGCGCAACCGCCGCTAAACGGCCACGACGCACCGCCCCCACGACAACGACACTCGCATCCACCCGGACAGCCCCACAGAACCGACACACTCCGCCCCCCACGCACGGCACCGAACCGGCACGCCACAAAAAATTTAAAAACATGCGTTACTTAAATTCTGGGGGGAGCAGTGTTGTGATCGGCTGCTCCTCCACAACCTACATTATGTATGAACATGCTGTAACTCAGAGTGGGGACCCCCCGACCCCCCTCTGATCATGTCAGGGGGATATAAAAGAGCCGAGTGCCAACAATAAATTAACCATTCTCATTCAAAGTGATCGACTCGTCTGTTCTACACCTCAATCACTACAATTATCTACCGAGTACTTCATCCCCCACCTCCCGTGTGATTGTAATAAAGGCAGAGCCAGTAATAGAGGCAACTCCGGTAGAAGACCGACGGGAGCAACCAAACTGCTGCATGTGCAGCTGGAAAGCGTTGTTCGCTTTCTCGGGGGTTGCCGGAGCAAGTGACGGATATTCTTCTGTCGGTTGTAGTCTTGTTTTGTCGAACGAATTTAAAGTATTCCTCCTCGAATCCTTAATTTTCGTTCGACTTACAGCAACCGGCAATTGTTGTATACTCCTTGCTCCACTCAATGCGTGGGTGGGCTCGAGGGTCGGAACCGGTTGCCCTCTCCCTTACTGGTTCTGACCGGTATGAATGTGTGAGTGAATGTAATTTATTATTGAATGAATGTGGATGAATGAATGAAGGGAGGGAACACACATTTTTATTATCATTTATATTTTCATAGGTGGTGGTGGTAGCATTGGAAAGCGTATAAATTGGGGGGGCATTAGGAAGAAAAGTCACATTATTCAACATGCAGTTGCGTAGACTAGACGTCAGCCTTCCCGTCGTAAATATTAACGAGGACGATGCCACCATGCATGATGCGAGAACTAGGCATAGCGAGTTGCTACCAAATAGCATACGATGCATCATATGTGCAACCTCGAATGGCGGCAAAACCAATTTAATGCTCAATCTATTGTACTCTTCATTAGGTTTGAAATTTGAAAATATCTACCTCTTTTCGAAAACGCTCTTTCAACCGGGATACATTCAGTTGTGCAATGTTCTAAAACCTCTGAACGAAATAGGATTCTATAGGTAGGTACTTGAATAGTGACGATGTCCCACTGCCCTGTCAAACCAACCCAAACTCGATTATGATATTTGATGATATTGCTTGTGAAAAACAGGAGCGTATTAGGATGTATTTTAGTATGGGCCGTCACAGCCAGACTGATAGTTTCTATCTGGTGCAAAGCTATTGTCGTATCCCTAAACATTTACTGCGAGATTGTGTGAACTTGATAATTGTATTTCATCAAGATACGTTGAACATGAAAAAAATTATGACGATCATGTCAACATGGATATGAGTTTCAACAAATTCAAGGAAATTTGTTCAATTTGTTGGGAGCAACATCAATATGGATTTTTAGTTATCGATAAAGAATGTGGTGTCAGCACTGGTCGTTATCGTCAAGGGTTCGATACATATATAATACCCTGAGGGAGCAGGAGGAGGAATCAGTTAGGTACTTGTCAACCATCGAAGAAGAAGTAACATGGAGAACTCAATAGCGCAAGTACGAGAAAATATTCGCAAGAAATATAATCAGATAACGAGGAGCAGAGAGGAGAAGGAGGCGCAGCTAAAAAAGAAATATGAACCTCTCCGTGACGTAGTAGCAGGCTCAGTCGAACATATAAGACCATCCCTCCCACCATCACTACCACCATTTCATTTTAAAGAAGAAGAAGAAGAAGAAGACCAATTCAAATTCGTCAATAAAAGAAGAAGTAGGATGAGAACAAGGAGAAGTACGAATGTGCTGGACATATTCAAAACCAGTTACGAGGAGGAAGAGGATGGATCATCAGACGTCGATCTATCATCTGGAGTAATGAAGAGTGAAGGACGAAGTTCAAGATCAACACCCTACAAGAAGATCAAAGCAGATGGTAACACTATTCTACCATACATTGTGGTTTCACCAACCGATGGAGTAGGAGGAGGACCATCTGCTGGAGGAGAAGGAAATTTGAAGAAGGACCAGTTGAGAATAATTGAGACACCGTCTACTACTACAAAAAATGAAATACCGAAGACGGAGGAAGGAGATGGAGCAAGAAGAAAAGATGAAGACATCACATCAGAATATATGCGGAAGAAGATTGATGGGGACCCTGATTTTGATGAAACATATGGGATACGATACGACAAAGCATCGAAACGATTTACAATGGGTAACAGCTACGTGGAATTCAAGAATGATAGGATCGAATTAGGGAACTCTATGAAAATCGAATGCACTCGAGGACTGTTGGAATTATTGTTTGCAAAAAGACCAGATATGAACATAATTAGGGACCACGATTTACAATCTTACAAGAAAATATTGAACGAAACTAATGCTCATAAGAAAAGATATAGTTCATCAGAAGTGTGTTTTGTGGATTTGAAACATCCGAAATGGCATATAATAAAGAGTCTGTTTACAAAAACAGCTAATAAACCCAAGTCAAAATAATGGTTGTGCTCCTCAGTGTAGAAGAGGCCAAGTATCCGAAAGGCAAGTCGCACGGCGCACGAGTAGTGAGGTCTCTATTTTTTTTTCTGAACACTTGGAGTTGAGCGATATTAGGTATTAGGGAACGCAATTTTTTCTGATTATTAGGTAGGGAACGCAATTTTTCTTATTATTAGGTAGTGAAAGCAACTTTGAAACATCCGAAATGGCATATAATAAAGAGTCTGTTTACAAAAACAGTGAATAAACCGGGGTCAAAATAATGATTTTGCTCCTCAGTGTGTAGAGTCCAAGTATCCGAAAGGCAAGTCGAAAGTCTATTTTTTTCTGAACACTTGGAGTTGAGCGATATTAGGTAACGCAATTTTTTCTGATTATTAGGTAGGGAACGCAATTTTTCTTATTATTAGGTAGGGAAAGCAACTTTGAAACATCCCAAATGGCATATAATAAAGAGTCTGTTTACAAAAACAGTGAATAAACCGGGGTCAAAATAATGATTTTGCTCCTCAGTGTGTAGAGTCCAAGTATCCGAAAGGCAAGTCGCCCGGCGCACGAGTAGTGAGGTCTCTATTTTTTTCTGAACACTTGGAGTTGAGCGATATTAGGTATTAGGGAACGCAATTTTTTCTGATTATTAGGTAGGGAACGCAATTTTTCTTATTATTAGGTAGTGAAAGCAACTTTGAAACATCCGAAATGGCATATAATAAAGAGTCTGTTTACAAAAACAGTGAATAAACCGGGGTCAAAATAATGATTTTGCTCCTCAGTGTGTAGAGTCCAAGTATCCGAAAGGCAAGTCGAAAGTCTATTTTTTTCTGAACACTTGGAGTTGAGCGATATTAGGTAACGCAATTTTTTCTGATTATTAGGTAGGGAACGCAATTTTTCTTATTATTAGGTAGGGAAAGCAACTTTGAAACATCCAAAATGGCATATAATAAAGAGTCTGTTTACAAAAACAGTGAATAAACCGGGGTCAAAATAATGATTTTGCTCCTCAGTGTGTAGAGTCCAAGTATCCGAAAGGCAAGTCGCACGGCGCACAAGTAGTGAGGTCTCTATTTTTTCTGAACACTTGGAGCTGAGCGATAATAGGTACCTATTAGGGAACGCAACTTTTCCAATTATTAGGTAGGGAAATTAAGAAACGGAAGTCCACTACAGAAAAAAAAAGAATCAAGATGGAAGTCAGCTGCAGAAGAAGAAAGAAGGAGAAGAAGAAGAAGAAAGAGAAGAAGGAGATGACGAAGAAGAAGAAACAGAAGAAGAAGAAAAAAGAGGAGAAGAAGAATAAGACGGAGACGAAGAAACAGAAGAAGAAGAAAACTCAACAGATGGTACCAAGATAATACAAAAAAAAAGGATGGGTACCCATCAATATGGATCAGTACAGGACGAGACTCGAGCAATGACGGAAGTCAAGAAGAGAATTGTGGAAGAGCTTCATCGACCTGCAAGAACGAATTACCCTAGGAGGAGAGTGCTCCTAAAGGGGATAGATGACCTATGGCAAGCGGATCTGTTGGAGCTGCAACCCTATTCCCAATTCAACGGAGGACATCGATTCATACTGGTAGTCATTGATTGTCTATCAAAATATGTTTGGGTGGCACCACTCAAATCCAAGACAGGTGCTGCAGTCTGTGACAGATTCAAGAAAGTATTTGATGATTCGAGCCCACGCCTACCACGGCATCTGCAGACGGATAAGGGAAAGGAGTTCTACAACGGGAAAATGCGGCTGTTATTGGAGAGTCATAATATTAACCATTATTCGACATACAGCAACCTAAAAGCGTCCATTGTGGAACGTGTCATACGAACGTTGAAGACGGAATTGTGGAAACGTTTCAGTCTACAAGGAACCTACAAGTGGATGGATACTATTGTGGATGTTATCAACAAGTACAACAGATCAAAACATCGCTCGATCAAGATGGCACCAATAGATGTCAAGGGGAAACGAAAAGAGACCTTGGCACTCAAGACCCTCTACGAGAAGAAAGGTACACCATCCCGCCCCAAATTCAAAATGGGTGATCACGTGAGGATATCCAAGAGGAAAGCGGAATTTGAGAAAGGATACACTCCCTCTTGGTCTACAGAGATATTCAAGATTGTCAAGTTGAAGAGGACTATACCACCTACCTATATACTGGAAGATTCGAACAAGAAGACCATTGCAGGTGGATTTTATGAAGAGGAGCTACAGCTGACCAAATATCCAAACGTATATCTGGTTGAAAAGATAATAAGGTTAGATGGTAATGGCCATGCACTTGTGAAATGGTTGGGGTTTGACTCACGACACAATAGTTGGGTCAACACTGCTGATTTCAGAGGAGGAGAAGTATAAAAGGAGGTAGTGGCAAGAGATCGGCTCAGTTGTGACATAGATCACAAAGCGACAACATCATGTTGAATGTACAAGAGCACCACCGAGTCATCGAAGATGGTGGGATTGAGAGGGTGGAATATCATTCTCACTATCCCTATGGATGTTCATTGGATCATGGACAAGAAATAAGGATTGCCATCCAACATCAAGACCTATTTACCCTACCATGTCAAAGTTTCTTGGATATACACGGACGTTTCCTGAAGGAGGACGAATCTGGGAAACCTGTCTCTGCAACTATGAGCACAAATCCCTTCCCGTTTCTCTTTGATGAGATACCTTACGAAATATGTGGATCGGAAATCGATCGTGTGAGAAATCCTGGCATCACCTCGACAATTAAAGGCTGTGTCCTTCATGAGGGGGACGGAAAATCTACTGGAGGCCTATGGATGGACCACTCAACGGAATACGGAACTAGTCTCCAACGAGGGATATTTCAATGTATGCATTCCATTAAGCATTATACTCGGATTCTTTGAAGACTATCAAAAAGTTGCTATCAACGTGAAGCAAGAATTGATCCTACTCCGTTCGAGAAGGGATGAAAACTGTTTCACATCACTAGCACCAGCGGCAGAAGGCGGCGTCAGAGAGAAGGCAATAATCAAGCTGACTGGCATCTCGTGGCGAGTACCCTATTTGACACTGGACGACACACATCGGCTTCAACTCTACCACCATCTAGAGAAGGAGAAGTCAATTAAAATGGATTTTCGATGCTTGGAACTATATGAATACCCTCTACTACCTACAACACAGAAACAAGTATGGAACGTGAAGACATCATCTTCAGTCGAGAAGCCGAGATATGTTATTTTGGGGTTTCAAACGGGTAGAAAGCACACTATGGAAAAGAGTGCTACTGTTTTTGACCATTGTAGTTTAACAAATGTCAAACTATTTTTGAACTCGAAATGTTATCCTTATGATGATCTGAATGTGAACTTTGACAGGAACCAGTATGCTATACTCTATCGAATGTATGCTACCTTTCAGCAGAGTTTTTATGGTGTCGATGTAAATTGCCCTTTATTGTCAATAATGAATTTCAAAAGAGCAGCACCTCTAGTTGTACTAGATTGCTCGAAACAGAGTGAATCGATCAAATCAGGACCAATTGATGTTTTGTTGGAATTCGAGTCAAGTACTGCATTCCCTGCCAACACTACAACCTACTGTCTCATTATCCACGATCGATCTATCGAATACAACCCCCTCACCAATATCGTTCGGCGAATGGTATAAAAGGAGGGGAGGGAGCGAGTAGATTCTCAGTCTTGAACATGTCGTCACAGAAGAGAGAGGTCGTCATAGATATCCAATGCTTTCTCAACAACCACATGCGATATGTGGTGAAGGAGCTATCCCTCTATGACTTGAATCACCACTCGTCACAGAACTGGATCTTCAAACCCCCCGAAGGACTTTGTATCCATGTCAAAAAAGCGATACGAGTCAATGATTGGGTTACTCGCCACCTCCATGGACTTACCTGGGAAGAAGGTGATGTGGAGTACAATGAACTACCGAGCATCATGAACTGGATCGCCAACATCTATGACGTCATCTATGTGAAGGGACAACAAAAGATTGAGTTTCTACTTCAACAAATCTCCTCCAGTTCAAGACCGACATTTGTCAACGTTGAAAATTTGGGATGTCCCAAAATTACTATCTTACTAGAACCATTCAGGTTAGGGAACCATCAGAACTTTGATCCAACATTGTGTACTACCTATAGATCAAAGGCCATAGGCCGTTGGATTTTATGTAATAAGTATCATTAAGACGATTTTGTTTGAGAGTTATTTGAAACACATTGTTATAAGTACTTCAAAAAGAAAGAGAAGATGATATTATTTTACTTCCTGAATAAACTTTGAAAAAAGAGTCCTCGTTGTTTTATTTATTTGTTCATCCAATAATTTTTAGTGAAGTTTGTACATAAATATTTTAAAAAATGAATGAAGAGTTTGAGAGGAGGTAGGTACGGAGCCTTCGTAACCTACCGAGCCGGTAGGTTGGATCCAAAATGGCCGCGGTAGTAGCCGGACTGAAGCCCATCAAACCCGTTTGGATTTGCTCAAACGTTTCGCTCCTTTTGCTGAGTTTTATACTTGCCCTTCAATTTTCCGGGACATACTAATACGTTTCCAACATGTCCGGGTAATTCTATTAAATAAATAGGTTGGTTTCAGGTTACCTGACAGTTTAACATAGATCTGTTTTGAAGCGAGGCACCTACGGGCAGCGACCCGTGAAATCAACATAAGGTTTTGAAGAGAACAAACTACGTTTGAGCAATACATTTTTATTATAATGAGGTAGGAACTTATAAGAGGTAGGAACAGATTACCAACTTATTATCAAAACATAATACATGAGTGGGTACTGTTCTTTAAATGTATGAGAACAAACTGTTTGTGCAATACCTAGGAGGTACCTACATTTTTATTAAAGTTAGGTAGGAATTTATGTAAGAGGAACAAAAATGTACCTACTGTCTTATTAACAAAACATAATTTAAAAAAACTGAAGTAGGTATAATTGTATGGTGAAACAGGATAAAAGAGAACGGAACAAGTTTAGGTAGGTACTTACAACGTACAACTATAATTATTTACTTATTAGGAACTGAATTATTTTAATTTACGATCTTTTTTTGCTGAGCTAATTCTACTTTGCGCTTGTGACTTTTTTCTTCAATGGCATTATTTTTTTGTTAGCTATAATTATTCAACAGAATGTTGCAGAAAGTGTCCACAAACTTGTCTGCCAGTGAGTTGATACTTGTCCCACATTCACAACTGTAATTTTCCAAGTCAAGGGGAAGTTCGGAATTTCGGAGTTTGTGGATTGCTAAGGTTTTCAAAACTTGTTTGTGCGAATGTCCCTTTGAAATGCCTAAATAAGTTTTTCGAAGCGGTCCGAAATGAGGGATACAAACAATATACTTATAGGTCTGAATGATAATTTCATTGAAATAGTCTTTAGCATATTTCAGCCCGCCCCTGTCAAGTAATGAGATGTACGCATTTATTGCCTACGTGCATTCCAGCTCAATATTTTTGTCAAACGTTATGGCACGGAAGCAATGAGTGCACCTGTTTTTTATTTTATCGGCAGCATAACCCGAGATATACAGTAAAACCATTAAATCATTTTCGGAGAGGGGTGTTTCCAGACTTCCATCGTCGCATGAAAATAGTGACTCATCAAAATGAAGTAATAAGTCATGGACGTGAATGTTAGGTTTTTCAGTTGTGTTTTCAGTTTTGTCCAAAAATTCCCTCAACATGAATTTCCCTTTGAAACTGGATGTCAGGGAAATCAAATTTAGAAATTTCAATTTTGACTCTGATTCTATTATTTGAGTTAGTGACGTGGTAATTGCAGCCATCATTTGAATGTAATGGCCAAAACGGCCCTCAAGATCGTCAGTCTGAAATTAGCCGTATAATACATAGTCAAAGTTTAATTCCTCCAAACAGTATTTAGCCAATTCAATCAAAGTTTTAGTGGTGTGAGTAAGTGCGATATGAGTTTCGTTTGTTAACTTCCCATCTCAAGGGCGGGACAAAGAAGGCGGAAAAATCGCATCAAAACGAAGGACATGTGGCGAAAAGCGGGCAGCCGCGGGGGAAGAAGCGTTGAAGCCCCGGCCACTGTTGTGACGTCACAAGGAGCCAGCCGCTGAACCTACCGGCTCGGTAGGTTACGACGGCTCCGGTAGGTAGCACAGCTGTGGGTGAGATTGGACTGGAGCGGACAAGGTTGAACCAGAACAAACATATGAACGCTCACGATTCTACACAGCAAGAGGTAGGCGGGGCCTTGGAGGGTGGTGAGGTGTGACGAGAGGGGGGCGGTAGCCAATCAAAGGGGGGAACGGTGAAGGTGGGTGGGGGTAGCTACGGAGAGTATATAAGGGCGAGCGGCCCGCATCTACCTCATTCGACCCACCGCCACCACCGAAACAAGTGAAATCATGAGCTCACTATCTGCCCAGCTGAACGTTATCAACAATAGAACCACTGGAATCAGTAATCTTAGTGAGTTGAGAATTGGGCAACCCTACGAAATCGTCGAATTCTCCCGGCTGACTACCCGCTTTGGAGAAACAATTGTTGCAACATTGGCACCCCGTATGGGGTACGTGCTTACCGAACCCATCAAAGTCTTCCTACCAAAGAGGTTCACCTGCTGCTTCACCAACGAAGTTATTGAAGAATATAACAAGAATACATTCCTCAATCATCCCATCAACCTGGTCTACAAGGGAATACTGAACAGAAAACACGACGTTGAATTCCTGTAAAAAAAGACCATCATGGACCTCGCCAAACGCCTGAAAGCAACTCTCCGTGGAGGATCAAGGATTGGACAAGTAAGCGACCTACAAGTAGGGCAAGCCTACGAAATTAAAAGGTTGCAAATCATCCCACCCAAAGAAGGAAGCAATAAACCCCCTGCATTAGTGACGCACATTGAATAGGTACAACACCATTGGGATCCCCTATCCCTATCCAGCGAGAATCTACCTACCTAGAAGACTCCTCACAACACTCACCCAAGATTGCATCGATGAATACAACGAGAATTTCATTTACAATCAAATAAGCATTATTTATCAAGGATGTATTGATGGAAGATATGAATTTTTTTTTGTAATTTATTAAGTTTGTTTTGAAGTATTATGGTTTGAATAAAAAGAAAAAAAGGAAACGTCTGTTTTTCATTTGGTATCCCATCCTTTTACATTAAGTTATTATTAACGATAAGTTAATTTTGAAAACAAATTCAAAGGGGAACATAGGTAGTTGGAACTTTAGGCAATGATAATATATAGAAATGGTAGATTTATCATGGCATGTCTAGGAGGATGTAGCAAAAATGATCTAAATATGTTGAGGTAGATTTGGCCAAAGCATGAGGTTGCCAATTATAGGCGGACCAGGGAGGCAGAGACTCGTGGAGACGCACATTCGGACAAGGTGAGACACGCTGGTTCCTGTCTGGTTGGAGGTGGTAATTTAATTTCAATCATAATGAAATATTCTCATAGGTAGATTAATATCTTCCCATTATGTTTGGGTGAGAATCAACATTTCAAACATTCACTTTATTATTTGCATAAGGTATTAATAATAAGTCCACTGTTTGGAGTGTCAAGTAGGTATTCATGGTCAAACAGGATTTCCAGAAATTCCGAGGGGCTTTATTATGATTACCTGATACAATTAATTAGGTAGGTATTCATAATCAAAACGGTATTCCAGAAATTCCAAGACGGTGGGAGGGGTGGGGTGACGTCATTATGATTATTTGATAGGTACAATTAAGTAGGTAGGTATTCATAATCAAAACAGGAATGTCCCAGAAGGTTCTAGGGGAAATGAGAATTGAGAAGGGGGAGGGGGTGGGGGGAGTGAATGTTCCAGAAGGTTGTGACCAGCTGTAGGGGGGGGGGGGAGTAATGGGGGATAACGTGGGGGATAACGTGGGGGGGGGGGGGTATAGAATCGTTCAGAAGGTTGGATGTGATGGGTGAGGATAGTGAGGGGTGTGAGTGGTGGTGAGGGTGAGGGGTGAGTGGGGGGGAGGTGAAAGGTGGTGAGGGTGGTAGGAGGTTGATGGGTGATGTTGGGGGAGGGGTGTAAGTGAGGGGGGGGATTGTGTGTGGGCGGAGGGGTAGGAGGAGGTGAGGGGGGCTGAGGAGGAGGGTGGGGTGGGTGGAGGTCTGGAAACGGCAGGGGGGGGGGGGGTCAGGAGGCGATATAATGTGATTCGGGGGGGGGGGGGGGGGGGTTGGTAAGGGCGGTGAGGTGGCGGGGGGGGGCTAAGGGGTGGGTGAGGGGGTTGGTAAGGGGCGGGTGAGGGGGTGATGCCACCCGCTAAGGCCCCCTGGAGATGGTTAGACTGACGTGCATGTTGAAACAGGAATG
Source organism: Leptopterna dolabrata (assembly GCA_954871275.1). Lineage (NCBI taxonomy): Eukaryota > Metazoa > Arthropoda > Insecta > Hemiptera > Miridae > Leptopterna > Leptopterna dolabrata. The sequence continues at coordinate 153,956,667 of OX940974.1, forward strand.
TGCCAGAACCTACATCCATATCCTACTAGTGTTCCTATTGCTACACCTCAGCAGATTTCCGGGAAGCAACCTGATGGAATTTGCGTTTCCAAAATCCATATTTGGTACTATTGTGTTGGGCACCCTGATCGGTTCCCTCCTCTCTCGATGTGTCTCGAACGTTCTACTCTATTCTCTTCTCTCTCCATGTTTTACAACGATCACGATCAAACCTCTTTTTATAAGAATAAACTTTCTACCACGTTTATTTCGTCTTTATTCTATTAGGTTATGGGTACCAGCGACGCATCTATTTGTGTGAAGTGATTCGTGACATGGATTCCCGTGAGTATCTCAATCGTGAGTAATTCCAAACCAAACTCCTCCCATCTAGAAAATTGCATCATTCGCGCATTTGTGTTTTCTAGTTCTCAACTAAAGAGGCTGTTCACTCGACAAAATGCATGACTCTTTAACTCCTATGACGGGTTTAGGGATTGAGAAACTCCGTGGAAGGGACGGTTTCCAAAAATGGTGTTTTGCTATGCACCACTCGCTTGTTTTGGAAAATCTTTTGTGTGCGGTAGATGGCTACGCAGAAGGGGACACCACCGACGCGTCTACTCGTAGTCGACGTGATGAAAAGGCCCTTGCTCGTATATGTTTATGCGTCAATAAATGCGTAGGTATATCCCCATATTATGCAATGTATGAACGCAAAATCTGCATGGGATGCACTGGTCTCCGCATTTAATACACAAGGCCTCAACTGTAGGTTGCAAGTTCTGAGACAGTTGTGCAACATCAAGCTAGTGGATTTCAATTCGATGCAGGATTATGTAAATGAGATCTTATCTTTGAAAGAAAAACTCCACAGCATGAATAAACCTCTAGATGACGAGCTTGTCGCAGTCATGATGTTGAATGGCCTCCCACCAGAGTACGCCCCCATGATAATGGCAATCGAAAATTCCAATACGGCAATCACGACTGATTTGATCAAAACTACGTTGCTCAATGACACTGTTTATGGTAAAGACAGTGATCATCAGTCCGCCTTGTACTCCAACCAGTCAGACAAATACAAATTCAAGAATAAGAAAACTCCGTACTGCACTGTCTGTAAGGTCAAGGGCCACTGGAAAAAGGAGTCGTATGGAGAAAAGGCTACCAAATCTAACGTTTCGAACTCCCATTCATCGTCAGTGCCAAAAAATTCCAAAAATAATGGAAAAAATGGAAACAAGGCACTATTTACTTACCACAGCCAGGACAGTAGCACCAAAATCTGGTGGATCGATAGTGGTGCAACTAATCACATGTGTGGTGACAAGGACTTGATTCAGGATTACATCCCTGAAAATGGTGGCCAAATCACTGTGGCAAATAACGACAAGTTAAAATGTTGTGGCACAGGGGACGTCCAAGTTAGAGTTGGTTCTGGTGAATCAAAAACCATTTTGAGAGTCCAGCACATCCCTGGTTTGTCTGCCAATTTGCTCTCTGTCAGCTCCTTAGTCAAAAAGGGCCATGCTGTGGTCTTCGACCGTCACGGCTGTCACATATTAAATGCCGAGAATTTCCAGTTTCAGGGAGAATCTGTTGCCAGTGCCACAAACATAGGTGGTCTGTATGCTCTAGACACTGCATCTGGTTTTGCCCATTTTTCAAAATCATTAAGTGATCACCAGAAGTGGCACAAGAGACTGGCCCATTTAAACCACGTCAGCATGAAATTGCTGAAAGATGGTCTTGCTGAAGGGGTTGAATATTCAGAGGGGGAGTTTGACAAATGTATAACCTGTGTCACTGCGAAACAAGTACAGCAGCCTTTCAAGCCATCAAGAAAAGGACGTACAAAGAATTTGTTGGACCTAGTTCATGCTGATCTTCAGGGACCGCTACCGGAATCATGGAGTGGAGCAAGATACATGCTTATCCTCATTGACGACCATTCCCGAAAAGTATTCGCTTATTTTCTCCACTCGAAGAATCAAGTTGCTGAAAAATTCGCAATATTCAAGCAGTACGTGGAAAATCAATGTGATAGAAAAATCAAAACATTTCGGTCTGATAATGGCACCGAATTTGTCAATGCCAAGATGAAAGCTATCCTGGACAAAAGTGGCATAACGCATCAGCTGACAGTCCCGTATGAGCCATCACAAAATGGTCTTGCAGAACGCTATATGCGAACCATAATGGACAAAGTGCGTTGCATGATGCAGGACGCTAATGCTGATGAGCGCATGTGGGCAGAGGCGGCAAATACTGCTGTTTATTTAATTAACCGCAGTCCAGCAAAGAAGTTGCCTAACCAAACCCCAGAGGAGGTCTGGTCTGGCCAGAAAGTCGATCTGACCCATCTTCGAATCTTCGGCTGCCCTGCATATGCTCATATTCACAAGCAGAAGAGACGCAAACTCGACCCAAAGGCAAAAAAGTATATTTTTGTCGGATATAGTGACATCTCGAAGGCGTATCGTTTATTTGATCCCGCCACTCACGAAGTTATAGTGGCCAGAACCGTAGATTTTTTTGAAGAGCAGCTTATACAAAATGTCTGCAGTCCTGAGACGGCAACATTACGAATTTGCCCCTACGTTCCTGACCAAGAAAATGAACAATACGGCAACTCCACCGACGAAACAGATGCCACCATCGTTGAGTCATCCTCTGGTGAATTTGACGGTGACGGCGCCTCCTCAATGTCTGAAGGCTTGTGGGACTCCTTTGCATCAACACAATCTCAAGAGACATCCACCGTTTGTGAAGCTTCCACTGAACCTCCCGAAGAACAGCAAAACCAGGAGGTGGACTTCCGGGGAACAATTGACCTCACCTCTGAGGCTGATGACGACACCCCAAACCAAGATGAGACTCGACGCTACCCTGTGAGACAACGTAAGCCAAAAGAAGACCTGGACTATGTAAGTTACTTTTGTGCTGATGATCCCGTTTCCTTTAACGATGCCACAAAGAATAATTCCGATTGTGACAGATGGCAGGAAGCCATGCAAAATGAAATTAATTGTTTAAACAAAAACAAAACTTGGGTTCTGGTAGATAAGCCACTCAATTGCAATATTGTTAAAAACAAATGGGTCTATCGGATTAAGACTAATTCGGATGGGGAAATAGTAAAATATAAGGCTAGACTTGTTGCAAAGGGTTTCAGCCAAAAACAAGGGGTGGACTACCTTGAAACTTTTTCTCCTGTAATTCGGTACAGTTCTTTTCGATTGCTTTTGGCCTTAGCCGTAGAGTTAGGATTATCTATCAAGCATCTTGATGTAGAGTGTGCATTCCTTCACGGTAAATTGAAAGAAAAAATCTACATGCGCCAACCCCAAGGATTTGTTCAGCCAGGATAGGAGGAAAAGGTCTGCCTCCTTTTACGCGCAATTTATGGACTAAAACAGTCTTCTCGTGCCTGGTATGACTGTGCTAAAGAAGTAATTTTAAAACTTGGGTACAAACAATGCGATTTTGAACCCTGCATTTTTTATCAAATTATTGATAATTCTGTTACATACATTGCCTTATACGTAGATGATTTTTTTATTTTTTACAATGAATCTAAAGAGTGTAGTCGTATAAAGACTGCCCTAATGTCAAATTTTGAAGTCAAAGATTTAGGCGCAGCTATGAACGTGCTTGGCATGAAAATTGAGTATAACCAAAATCAGGGTACATTGAAGCTCTCTAATGAGCAGTTTGTTCATGCGATTCTTGATAAATTTGGGATGACTGAGGCTAATCCAGTGGGCACTCCACTGGATCCTAGTGTCAAGCTCGTAGTCTCTGATAAAATTTGCACTTCCCTTCCTTATCAGGAATTAATTGGATGTCTTATGTATTTGAGCGTAACTTGCAGGCCAGACATAGCCCATGCAGCCTCATACCTCAGTCAATTTAACAATTGTTACAATAAAACTCATTGGCTGGCTGCAAAACGAGTCTTGCGTTATTTAAAGGGCACACCCAGTCTTGGGATTGAATTTTCGAAGTCAAGAAATAATTTAAAATCTTATGTCGACGCAGACTGGGGCAATGATATTACCAATCGCAAATCATATTCAGGTTTTGTAACGCTGCTTGGTGGTTCTGCTGTGTCCTGGGAAAGCAGGAAACAGCGTTCGGTATCGTTGTCCTCCACTGAGGCTGAGTAGGTACATCTCACTCAGCGAAGGAGCCAAAGAGTCACTCCATATCTGTAGCATGTTGAAACAACTATTGGGGGAATTGAAATGTTCTTCTTACTTGATTCCTACTAAAGGTGTTCTTGTTATGCATTGTGACAATCAGAGTGCTATAGAGATTGCAGGAAATCCGTATAATACTAAAAGGAGCAAACACATAGACATTAAGTACCATTTTATTCGAGATAAAGTTTGTAATGGTCAAGTTCGTTTAGTTTATATGCCAACCAACGATATGTTAGCAGACTTCTTAACTAAAGGAGTCACCAAAGAAAAACATATGTTTTGTGTTAAGGGAATTGGTATGAAATTGTAAACATCTCAAACATTGTAAAACTAACATTGAGTTTGCTACCTCTTCATGTAAATTTTAATGTTGAATCTTCCTGCTTAATTGAGATTTTGTAATCAAGGGAGAGGGATGGAATTTGCGTTTCCAAAATCCATATTTGGTACTATTGTGTTGGGCACCCTGATCGGTTCCCTCCTCTCTCGATGTGTCTCGAACGTTCTACTCTATTCTCTTCTCTCTCCATGTTTTACAACGATCACGATCAAACCTCTTTTTATACGAATAAACTTTCTACCACGTTTATTTCGTCTTTATTCTATTACAACCAGTAGTGCGCTCATGTCAACCTTTCTCTCTCCCCCTCCCTACCTCAACGCCATAATTTCTTAGCATTAGAATTGCAGTCTGAGTATTTTCAAAAGAGATAAGAAGAAATTTGAATACACCGTTTGAAAGCTCATTGAAAGACGAAGTTTTTAAAAGAACAAGTGATCATGTAGGTCAAAATTTGAAATCTTGAGAGCAATTTGAATTTTTCCAAAAAATCAAATTTGGCGAAATTTTAAATTGTGAGCGGTTATAAAAGCAACTACAAATTATCGATCGAACTTGGAAAGAGATGTTTCTTAAAGGAAATTTAATGAGCTTTCCAGTGGTTTTTTCAGTTTTTTTGAAACTCGAATGGTTCTGGAGATATGATGATTTTACTGCGACAATTCACGTTTCACTGAGAAAAACACAAAATTTGAAATAAGGTCACTATGGTTGAGAATCGGACATGGGTTCATATAGCTTTTTTTGTTGGGTTTGAGGTCTAGAAACACCTCCCCAATTTTCTGACATCTTTCACCAAACACTCTGTATAGTGGGCCCCTTCTCTTGTCGACCAAAGCCAACTAAATATGGTTACAGCCATCTAGATTTCATAATCCTGATTTAGGCGGATTTATTAATCACATAAATATATTATTTTATATTAGGTACTTGTCGACATGTATAAATTTACATATTACAACATCGTTATTTTCGTTATTGTTGTCGAAGTTTTTAAAACATCTCAAAAAATTTATTCTTGCTACCTTTTTTTTGTTCATACTGTCTTCCAAAATTATTATAAAGCGGTTTATTATTAATTTACCTGTATAGACTTCGTAGATGTTCTTCGTAGATCACTATTTTCTGTGGTCCATACCTACCCTCGAGCTCCCCCCAGGAAAGCTCTAAGCCGAGTAGTGGATCCGGCCCGGGAATTACAGTTTCATACAAATGCGCGGGAATTAATAATTCAATCATTAATTATTTGTTGTTATTCATGAAGCGTAACGTTTATTAAAGTTGCAAAAGAAATGAAATAATATCTTCAAATGAAATAATATCACAGAACAACCACCTCAACTATTGCGTGATTATAATCAGGTGTTCCCTAGCAATGATATCTGGGCTGGATTTCTCAGTCAGTTTTTCGTTACCCGCGCTGAAGAGTAACAATAACCTTAAAACTGAGAACAACCGTCAAAACGGCAGTGGATAATGACGGCCGTCAAATCGAGCAGGATATTTGTCGCCAAGAAACTTCGAGATGACGGCCTGGTGACGGTGAGCGATCTGTGGGTGAACGTTGACCCATTTTTACCTATTTTTGGCCCTTATAAACTTGACAAATGTGTCAAATTTGACCCACTCCGTTTTCGCGAACCAACATCCACACAGAGTCAGGTGAAATAATACCTACTAGTTTGAGCCCATAATACGAACTTTTGACCCCCCCCCCCATCAAGATGTAACCCATATTCTGTACGAAAGACAATTGAAACGTTATTTTTCCGTCTTTACTCACCCTTTCATACAACGTTCAGTGATTTTATATCAACTGTTCGCAATTTTAGCCGTTTTTACTCAAAAACTCAACTTAGACCCCCTTAGAATTTTTAAAAATTGCTCGTCTTCGAACTCACCCTTCTGTTTGGCAATAAGAACATTTTGGCGAAATTCGGAATTTCCTAGGTTTTTGACTCATAAAAAATTAATATCGGGAGGTTAAACTTCGTTACAACCTCAATTCTTCACTCTTCTGTCAAAATCAACTTAATATTCGGTCTTCACGCCCTAAAAAACATGGAAAACACCTCACCGCAAGCTCATGTTAACTAAACCCTCACAAATCCCTCGATATCCCCTATTTTTACACCCACTTTTCTCCCATAACACCCCTGGGTATATTCCGGTGGGGCTGCAAAATTTCGGGACACAACTAGAAGTATTTATGCGTAATACGGCGGACGGACATTGCATTTTTGGAATCTACGCACCTTGAAAAATAAAAGAAAGAAATTTGAGGGGGTGTTATAAAAATTTTTTGCTGAGCGAATACATAAGTAAGTAGGTGTATTATCCCTTAGCTTGGCAAAAATCGAACCGATGGAAAATTTTCCGATTTTTATGGTATTTTCCTTTCAATTGGGCCCCAAATTAAAGGGAAATTGATGGGGGGTAGTCCTTATATCAATTTTGCACAAAGGCTCCATTTGGGTCCTAGTTGTGCCCCGAATTTTTTCAGCCCGATCCGAATATACCCAGGGGTGTTAAAGGTCAAAATGTGTATGAAAATAGGTATTTTTTGTGTTGCCTTTCAGTTACATGAGTTTTTGAGGTAGGTATCGTTTTCCATGTTTTTCTGGGACGATAAGACCGAAAGTGAAGTCGATTTTGACCAAAGAATGGACAGTTGACGTTCTACCAAAGGTTCAGCTCCCAAAATTGATTTTTTTATGAGTCAAAACCTCGAAAATCGTCTGAAATCAACATCAATTTGTATAATAACACTAGGAAAAGTGTCAGCACGTGAATCAATGGCACTACCAATGATCAACGATACCTAACTTTAAAAAAAGAAGGAGCGTACCTAATTCGGGTTTTGGGGGCAAAAACTGGTGGAAACCATCAGAAGTAGCTATAACAACTATTTCACATGAAAGAAACAAAAACCAGTCATGCAGCATGACTTAATGAGCGAATTTTCAAAGAAATATTCGAATTAATGGCTATGGTTTTGAATAAAGGAAAACTTCGGTCTAAAATTTGGTTTTCTATGTATATTCTCTTCGTATTTATTTTAATTTGTACGTTTTGTCCATCCTGATTCTACCGTTTGTTATCTAGAGTTTGTTGTTTAAAGATTATCCTAGTTTTGGGTAATTTTTGCGCACTTTAAATGCTCTAATTTAAGAACGGATTTAGATATCTAAAATCCGATTTCACCATCGTGTTCAGCGTGCAAAAACCTTTAAAATGAGGGGTCACTTGTTAGAAAATAACATTTTGGGGATTTTTGGGTAATTTTTGCGCACTTTAAATGCTCTAATTTGAGAACGGATCAAGATATCTAAAATCCGATTCCACCATCGTGTTCAGCGTGCAAAAACCTTTAAAATGAGGGGTCACTTGTTGGAAAATAACATTTTGGGGATTTTTGGGTAATTTTTGCGCACTTTAAATGCGCCAAAACCCTCCTTAGAGTAGGCCAATTTCGCCCATCTTCGAACTTAGCCTTTCGATTGCCAAGATAGATTTTTTGTGCAAATTTGAGCTGTTTATCTCAATTCTATCGAGAGTTATCGTCTGGAGTGACACATATATAAATAAATATATATATATATACATATAAAAAAGTGTTAAATTTCAGGAATCGTTTTAGAATGGTCTGAAACGGATTTCTATGAAGAAAATTTCCAAAAATTTATATTATTTAAATTTCGAAGCCATTGCAATAGCTTCATTTTCTTTGAAAATTCGCTAAAAGTGTTAAATTTCAGGAATCGTTTTAGAATGGTCTGAAACGGATTTCTATGAAGAAAATTTCCAAAAATTTATATTATTTAAATTTCGAAGCCATTGCAATAGCTTCATTTTCTTTGAAAATTCGCTAATAAATGAACAGGCAACATTTCTGTAGATGTCCAATAGAATAATAAACCCATGTGACAAGGACTCTGCAGCGTTTTTCAAATGGAATAATATCACAGAAAAACAAGCTCGACTTCATACACCCATCCGTGATTATAATCAGGTGCTCCATAGCGATGATATCTGGGCCGGATTTATACCGTTTGATTCACGATCATGTTGACGAACCTCTTCGGTGAAAACGAACGGCTGGTCGTACAAAGCTGAGCGTGGTCTCAGAAAATGTTTTAGTTCAAGATCAATTTAAACACGTAAAAAACCATAGGTACCCTTCTATTGAAAGTTTTCGTGCTACGGCGTTCTGAAAATTTCAACCCCTATTCTTCACCCCTTAGGGGTGACTGACACTAATATAACGCCGAGCTTCGCGGACCAACTAGACCCCAAACGGGACCTACAGAGCGAATTTCATTAATTTCGGTTCATGGTAACTAAGAAAATTGCGAAGTACAAATGTATGATTGAATGGAATTTGGGCCGCAATCTTCTGGAGCACCCTTTAATTTTGTAGAAAATTGCTTTTTATTCTTATTTTTCCCACCAATAAAAAGAGCTCGTCTTCACGCAGCATTCCTACGTTTCCTTCTGTGCGATTTTCTTCATTATACTTGCTGGGCTTTTCCCCGTTATATATCTAACAGTTTTAGCGTGCCATTCGGGACCAATTTGGTAATGTAGAGCAGCCCCTCTAACTTCTCGTGAATGACCCTCTCCTCCCCCTGTTAATTTTTTTACCCCCAGTAAACTTTTGGCCACTAATGCCATATAACTTCCTGCCAAGTTACTAGTGTCTTTTGACTAATAGTGAATTTTCCAGTACATACCTACAGGGGCAAGGCCACTTGTATTTTAGAATGTAAAATAACATTTACCTCATCAAATGTCTTCCCGTTTCGGGGGTTTGAACAGTAATACTCTTTACATTGTCTATTATTCCAAAAATATGATTTGGCCCATTAGTTAAATCTATCTTCAAATCTTCGACTAGACTGGCGGATTTCGAATTATGCGCGATTGCACCTCTCGCACACGTTCGAGATATTTGTTATCGTCAGTCGTTGTCATTGATATTTCCATAGGCGTCAGTTGTGAATCTTCAACCTGATAATAGCGTTGTGACAGCATAATATATTATGGAATACAATTTTGCCTGAAGCTTTTATTGATCTTCCTTCATTTTGTGGCGAGTTTATTTACTTTATACGGTTTGGTAGATTATGAGAACGCAGCAAATCATTAGGTATTGAACGGCTTATTATGGAAATTGCAGTCGCAAAGCTTAGAAAATAGTAATTTAGTAATGAAACCATACAAGAAAACTATATACCAGTCAGACGCTAAAAACCAACCTTGATACCCTGACAGGATTCAGCCAAAATTTGACTGTACCCCGATTTGATCCAGCAGCCGACTATTCTGCCAAGCAAATCTTGTAGTTAGAGAAATATATGTAGAAGGAAAAATACACTCTTAGATGTGAACTCAGTCCGCCTGCTAGCTCAAATCAACAGGAAAGGGAAGGCAATGTCCCAGTGTGGAGGATTAGAGGGCTAAAAATAGGCTATTGTTATAGTGATTTTCCCAGATGCCGTTCGATCTAATGATCCGATCTTCAATCTGAAAACGGATTTGGATTCTTCGATTTTTTTCCTATAAAAGTACTAGTTGCTTTTTTTGAAAAGTTGAAATTAAGTAAAATAAAGTCGAAAACTCCATGAAAAAAAATTTTAAAATTCAAAACAATGTGGCCACTTGAGGTTGCTCATAACGATTACAGAACACTTTACAGATTGAAAATCGGTTGACCCATTCAAGAGATAAATCGAATATTGGATTGGCTCATTCTGAAGCACAACGTGGTGGCGGTTCTTGGAACTAAACCGGTGACATTTACCCTTAAGGCTAAATGTAACGCTTTTATTTGCAAAACCTGCCACCACGTGGCAGCACCAAAATGAAGGAAATTTCCTTGACTCCTCACAGGAGAACGAATCAAGATATTTTGAATCTGAAAACGGATTTGATAAGATATCAACCCATAGTTTGGACGAAATTGGTTTAAAAAATTTGCACAATTTTTTTGCGCACTGTTCAAAAAAATTTTTGATTAAATTGAAACTTTTTCAAAAATGTGGCCTTATACAGCAGTGTGCCCATGCATACAGTGTACAAATCCGTTTTCAGAATTTCGATCGGTCAAAAATTACGATCGTAATCCTTAAGATTGGTGAAACAATAGTAGTGCTGACGGGGTGGAGGAGTGCGCGCGCGAGAGGGGGGCAGTTTGTGGTGCCGGCCGCCTCGACCCCTCGGCCGCTTGGACCCCTCGCATGAACATTCTCGGAATCGAGTCTTCCTGATGTTGGTTGGAAAAGAAGTTTTGTCTGTGAGCAGGATTGGGTCATAGCCAAGTCAAATTGGACTTGTGCTTGCTGCCTAATAAATGTGCACTAGCTGGAAATTATTTTAATCGAATTTGGGCATTGTGATGAATTTGGAATTTGGTTCATCACGGTGGCGTGAAGGAAAAAGACGCAGGCGGCGGTAGTCCACCGATCATCTACGACTTTTGGGAGGAGATGGAGGTGAGTGAAGGAATTTGCCCAGGCGGCGGTAATCCACCGACATCTAGGTTCTTAACAGAGAGGAGGTGCTGTCTAGGCGGCGGTAGTCCACCGATCATCTAGACATAGAGGAGAGGAGGTTTTCCCAGGCGGCGGTAATCCACCGATCATCTGAGAGGAGGAGCAAGGTAGAGGAGAGAAGAGAGAGAGCTAGTTAGAGGAAGTGTCGAATGAAGCTAAAGCCCCAGGATCCAGGGTTATATAGGAACTGGAGGCCTCTCCCTCCAACTCCCTGTTGGGAGTTGGTGGTGGGGCTCCAGGTTGTGTCCCTGGGTTCTGTGGCCTGTCTCCCCACTCAGTTGTTTATTGACGGAAACTAAGTTTGACATACGAATATTGGTGAGAGCTTAATGTTACTAGTGGAGTGTTCCCGGGAGGGACTCACGACAGAGGTCCCCCCAGTTCGAACCAAGGTTTGAGGAGCTGAAGGCGCAAGGTGACAGGGGCTGAGGGCCAAGGCAAACAAAAGTGGAGCTGAAGGCGCAAGGTGACAGAGGCTGAGGGCCGATGCAAACAAACAGTGGTGCTGAAGGCAGGGCAAGAGGTATGTGAGGGGCTGAAGGCGAAAGGTGACAGAGGCTGAGGGCCATGGCAACAGGATGAGTGCTGAGGGCGTTATTCTTAATCCTAGGTGACAGAGAACTTAAAATTAGGCGTATTGAGATAAGTAAATGGGTACAGATGAATGGGTATAGCAGGAGGTGAGTACATGAGGAGTGACAGATAACTTAACATTAGGCGTAGTGAGATAAGTAAATGGGTACAGATGAATGGTTACATAAGGAGGTGAGTACATGAGTAGTTGGGTGGAGATGAGAATTAACCTAGGGTTGCGAGTATTTACAAAAATGAGTTATTGTGGAAGCTTAGGTATAGGCATAGTATTAACAAAGTAGTTAGAAGATTATAGTTATAGTATGTACAGGTGGAGTATTGATAAGTGATAGTATTTACAAGATGATAGTATTTACAAAGTTAGAAGGTTATAGTTATAATATTTACAGGTGTAGTATTGATAAGGCATGGTATTTACAGGGTGATAGTATTTATACTGGTGTAGGGGTACAATGGTAGGGTGCGGAAGTCCGCCGTTCCCTGGGTGTTGAGAGGATGTGGTGTGTGGTGTGTGGTGTAGGGGTGGTGTAGGTGAAGTGTGGGGCGAGAGAGGCGACTCCCTCTAACAGTCTTCACGTTAGTGAAGACTGATAGAGGGGCCCCTTCACTGCCAGGGCGGTGGTGAAGGGGAAGAGCCGGTGGGAGCCGGTACCCGGGACGTCGCGGAGAGAGGCGGCGACGTTGGGGTCCGGTGGGTGAAATGGAGGCGACGTGTGGCGTTTGTGGTGCGGGGGTGGTCGGGTGAGTGGTGTGGTGCGATTGGTCGGGGAGGACTGGGGCTGGCTTACATCGGGCGAGGGGTACAGTGTGGGGCTTCCCGTCAATTAACAGGGTAGCCGTGGTGTGTGTGGAGCGGATGACCTGGAAGGGCCCGGCGTAGAGAGGTTGAAATGTTTTGTGGATGCCGGGCTCCTTCAGGTACATGTGAATGGCTGTGTAAAAACGTTTTGGATAGGTGGTGTCGTTGTGTGGTGTTGTTGTGCGGAGCGGTTCCCTGTTAATTGACGGGGTGTTGTGTGGAGTGAAAATGTCGGCTGGTAAACGGAGGGGATCTCTAAAAGCGTGTTGTGCGGGACTTGTGTTGTCTGAAGGACGGGCGGAAGTACGGAGGCTCAGTAGGACATAGGGGAGGGTTTTGGTCCATGAGGGGGATGTGGCTGATGTGGAGATGGCTTGTTTAAGGACCGAGTGCCACCGCTCTATTTTCCCGTTGGATTGGGGGTGATAAGGAGTGGTGCGGATTTTTTGAATCCCGAGGGAACGGAGCAGGTCGGCAAAGTGGGCTGATTCAAACTGCCTCCCCTGATCGACCGTGAGTGTCCGCAGACAGCTGTAGCGGCTGATCCACTGATTTAGGAAGGCCGCGGCGACGGCGTCCGCGGTAATGTGGGCGAGTGGGATGCACTCAACCCAATTGGTTGCACGGTCGATCATGGTGAGGCAGTACCTCTTCCCCTCGGAGGGGGGAAGAGGGCCGACCAGATCTAGATGGACGTGTTCCCACGGGAGGGAGTCGGGAATGGGTTGAGGAGGTACATGGGGGTGAGCCGAGACCTTAAATTGCTGGCACTTCTGGCACCCTAGAACCCAGGTACGGATATCTGTGTTCATGTGGGGCCAGAAGTACCGCGTCTTGATCAGATCCCGGCTCGCCCGGATGCCGGGATGATGGAGTGAGTGGTAGTGGAGGAACAACTGCCGTCTCAGCTCTGGTGGGACGTAAGGGCGCGGTGAATCGGCCGTTACGTCGCACCAGAGGTTGAGGGGAGGCAGTTGTTCCAATTTGGAGGCGGAGATGAGGTTGGAGAGTGCGGGGTCGGAAGTTGGAGTTTGGTGTGATAGGATGATTTGTGGGGAGGGGAAAGGCAGTAGCTCCTCCACCGGCGCGGGAGTGGGGCGGGATAGCGCGTCCGCCACGCAGTTGTCGGCCCCCGGCAGGTAGCGAATATCGGACGTGAACTGTCCGATAAATTCGAGCTGCCGGAGGCGACGCGGGGAGGCGGATTTGCGGTTTTGGAGGAGAGCGTGGGTGAGGGGCTTATGATCAGTGATGACAGAGAACTGCCTGCCCTCCACGAAGTCACGAAAGTGTTTGATGGCTTCGTGGATGGCGAGGAGTTCTCTGTCGAAGGTTGAGTAATTTTTTTGGGTCGGGGACAGAGTTTTTGAAAAGAAACCAAGGGGTTGGGGGGTGGCGCCGGTGTGCTGGTGGAGCAATGCCCCGATGGCCCAGTCGGACGCATCGGTTGTGATGGAGAGGGGAGCGTGGGGGTCGGGATGGGCTAATAGAGCGGCGTCCACTAGGTCCTTTTTACAAGTTTGGAAGGCGGTTGTAAGGGCGGGGGTCCAGGGTATGGGGCGGTTATCGTTTTTTTTGGCTGGTTGTGGGATGGCGTGTATGAGTGGTTGTTGGTGTTGTGCAGCGTGTTTGATGTGTCTACGGTAAAAGTTTAACATGCCCAGGAAACGGCGGAGTTCCGAGACGGTGCGGGGCTGGGGGAAATCCGTGAGAGCGTGCACCTTGTCCGGGAGTGGCTTGATACCGTCGGAGGAGACTTGGTGGCCGAGGCAGCGGACGGAGGGTTGGGCGAGGACGCATTTTTCTGTGTTGATGTCGAGGCCTTCGGCAGAGAAGATGTCCAGGATTTGTTTGAGGTGTGTCAGGTGTTCTTGTGGGTTTCGGGAGGCGATCAGGATGTCATCTAAAAAGCAGAACACAAATGGTAGTCCCCGTAGGATATTATCCATATAGCGTTGCCATGTCTGGGCCGCGTTTCTGAGGCCGAAACCCATTTTGACATATTCAAAAAGGCCGAAGGGTGTTATGATAGCGGTTTTCGGTATGTCGGGTGGGTGGATGTTTATGTGGTGGAAGGCTCTAGAGATGTCGAGGGTTGAAAATATGGTCGTGTCGTGGAGGTGGGAGGAGAAATCTCGAAGGTGGGGGACATTATACAGGTCAGGTGTCGTTTTTGAGTTTAAGCGGCGGTAGTCGCCGCAGGGGCGGATATCCCCATTGGGCTTCTGCACTATGTGGAGTGGTGAAGCCCAAGGGGATTTTGAGGGGCGGATAATTCCATCTGCGATAAGCTTGTTGAAGTGCTGCCGGGCCTGGGAGAGTCGGAATGGGTGGAGGCGGCGGGCTTTTGCGGAGATGGGGGGGCCAGTGGTTTCTATATAATGTTGAATTGTGGAGATATGTGCTGAGGGGCGGCGCTGGGGTTTGTAGTGTTGGAGGAGGGTTTCGAATGCGGTTGGTGGGCGGTCGACAGTGTGGATGAAACCGGGGATAGGTTTGTGGGTGGAGGGGTCGATCAGGCGCGCGTTTCGGACGTCAACCTGGAGGCCGAAATATGCGAGGAAGTCGGCCCCCAGGATTGCCTTCTCCACGTCCGCCACGGTAAATTCCCACTCGTACGCGAGCCCGCTCATGTAGATAGATGAGCGGTACGTCCCGTACGAGGGGATGGTGGTACCGTTGGCGGCGTAGAGAAGTTGCCGATAACAACGCGCCTGACGACGGAGGATGTTGTTGGGGAAGATTGAGAGCGCCGCCCCTGTGTCCACGAGGAACGGAATGCTGGTTTTGCTGCACTTGAGGAAGAGGCGTTGGTGGGCTGGGGTGGAGTGAGGTAATATGGCGGAGGCGGTGGGGGGTGGTGGCTGGGCGGGGGAAGGTTTGTCGGAGTTGATGGGTGGTTGTGTTGGCGGTGGTTTGTCCCCTGCGAAGGAGACGCGGGGCGGTCCTTGGAGACGCGCGGCGTGAGTGGCGGCCGGAAGGGTGGCTGCCCTGGTGGCGGGCGTGGAGGGGCCGTTCCGGGGGGGGGGGGGGGGGGAACGGTAGCGGCGGCGTGAGTGGCGGCCGGAAGGTTGGTTGCCCTGGTGGCGGGCGTGGAGGGGCCGTTCCGGGGTGGGGGAACGGTAGCGGCGGCGTGAGTGGCGGCCGGAAGGTTGGTCGCCCTGGTGGCGGGCGTGGAGGGGCCGTTCCGAGGTGGGGGAACGGTAGCGGCGGTGTGAGTGGCGGCCGGAAGGGTGGCTGCCCTGGAGGCGGGCGTGGAGGGGCCGTTCCGAGGTGGGGGAACGGTCGATGGTGGGGTGAGGGGTTTGGCGGCGCTGGTAGGCGTGGCCGGGAGGTTGGCGGCCGTGGCGGCGGCGTAGGAGGGGTAGCGTGGCTTGGCGGTGGTGGTGTGAATGCGGGCCGGGGGGGGGGGGTTGGTGGGGGTCCCCCCCGTGTTGGCGAGGAGGGGGGCCTGCCGGTTGTACCGGCGGGCGTCCGCGTTTCCCTGCTTGGAGGGGAAGGAGCAGGGGGGCTGACATTTGCGGGCCTCCCCACCGAAGTTTACATGGTAAAAACATCGGTGGGGGGGGGGTCCGCAGGGAGGTAGTCAGTCTTGGAGGGGCGATGTGTGGTGGAGGGGGTCGCAGCGGTCGGAGACTTTCCCCTACGTTGTTCACGAGGGGAAGTGGTGCGGCGTTCGGGTGAACGTTGGCGTCGGCGGTCGGCGGAGGGGGTCTGGCGGCGCTCGACGGAGGGGGAGCGGCGCCTGTTGAGGGAGGGGGGTCGGCGGCGTTCCCGCGACGGCGTGCAGTCTCGCCGCGGTGTGGTGGTGCGGGGTGCGTGGACCTCGGTGACGCTGGCGGCTGCGGCGAGGTCGTGGACTGTGTCCGCGAGTTGCAGGAGGGGCTCGTCCGGGCCGTCGAGGTGGCTGGCGAGTGCCATCTGTATGGGGTGGGGGAGGGCTCGCAGCCAGAAGGTCCGTGCGATGTCGGCCGTCATTATGCCTTGCAGCTGATGACGCAGACGGCGGTAGAGGTGGGAGGGCTTGAGGTCGCCGAGGAGCTGTGGCTGCGAGAGCGCTGCGACTCGTGCGATCTTGGACGGCTGGTAGAGGGTGATGAGGCGGCTGCGGAGGTCGTCGTATGCGGTGGCGGAGTCGGGGGAGATGTCCGACGTCTGGAGGAGGATGTCGTATGGCAGCAGGGAGATGATGCGGGAGTAGCGAGTCTTCTGGCTGCGGATGTTGGCGGCTGAAAACGCAGCGTCAACCTGAAAGAACCAGAGAGCGGGGTCGTGTGAGTAGAATGGGGGAAGTGATTAGGGGAATGACGCAGAAGTCGTCGTGACGTCGGCGGCGGCGTGTGCAGCGGCCGCAGCGGCGGCGGCGGTTGATGCGGTGGAGCCGGGCGGCGAGAGGGTGGTGAAGGGGTTGTCCGCAGCGGCCGGTGCGTCCGTCGTCGGGGCGGCGGGCGGCTGTAGCGTGGATGGCCGGAGGAGTGGGGGTGATGTCGTGTTCGGGTCCATAGCGGTGGTCTGAAATGTCAAAATTCAAATTTAAAGTGCAAATTTGAAAATCGCAAAATTCGGTGGCGGAGGTGCGTGTGGCTGAGCGGAGAATTGAGAGCTGTGTGATCGCCGAGCGGTCGAGGGTGGGCCAAAAATTGCGAATTGAAAACTGACTGTTTTGACTGAATATGAATTTAAAATTGGGGACACCGAACTGAACTTGACTGGGGGCGACACATGAGGTGGGAAAAAAAGGAAGAAGGTTGTGTGAACGTCGGGTTCACCACTGTGATGAATTTGGAATTTGGTTCATCACGGTGGCGTGAAGGAAAAAGACGCAGGCGGCGGTAGTCCACCGATCATCTACGACTTTTGGGAGGAGATGGAGGTGAGTGAAGGAATTTGCCCAGGCGGCGGTAATCCACCGACCTCTAGGTTCTTAACAGAGAGGAGGTGCTGTCTAGGCGCGGTAGTCCACCGATCATCTAGACATAGAGGAGAGGAGGTTTTCCCAGGCGGCGGTAATCCACCGATCATCTGAGAGGAGGAGCAAGGTAGAGGAGAGAAGAGAGAGAGCTAGTTAGAGGAAGTGTCGAATGAAGCTAAAGCCCCAGGATCCAGGATTATATAGGAACTGGAGGCCTCTCCCTCCAACTCCCTGTTGGGAGTTGGTGGTGGGGCTCCAGGTTGTGTCCCTGGGTTCTGTGGCCTGTCTCCCCACTCAGTTGTTTATTGACGGAAACTAAGTTTGACATACGAATATTGGTGAGAGCTTAAAGTTACTAGTGGAGTGTTCCCGGGAGGGACTCACGACAGGCATAATACGAGTAATGTGAGTTTGCGACGGACTCTGGCTTGTGCTAAACTTTTTAGAGCCAAAAAACTGCGAAATTTTCGGACCTTTTTCAGCTTTTTCGCTTCTCGAAGACTATTTTCACTATAATTATGCTAGAATAAGGAGCATAAAATTGCGCGTCGATTGGAGTTTAGTACGTCAAAATCGCTTCAGCCATTTAGCTAAAATCGCCAAAAATAAGTCTTATTTCGATTTTTCCCAAATTTGTCGATACGTCCCTAAAATTTTGATACGTGATTCCTAAAAGCACATATTTTTCAAAATAGGCTCAAATTTCACATTTTTAGACACTTTTTCCCAAAATTGGTATTTTCGGAAACTGGCTTGGTGCGGTATCCTAGAGTGTGATTGTCTATTAGAAGATGAATAAATCGTTTTGGTTTATTATTCTGTGAATAATACACCTATGTAGTCGTTCAGCAAAAATTTTTTGGAACACCCCCTCAAAATTTTTTCTTACACGTTTCAAGGTGTCTAGATTCAAAAAATGCAATGTCCGTCGCCGTCCGCCGTGTCACGCATAACTGCCTCAAAATTGGTCCAATTGAGTCGAAATTTGCACCAAATACTCATCTAGGGCAGACATGGTGCCCGCAAGCTTTTCAGCTCGATCGGACCAACGGTTTGGATTTTATGGACAAAAAACTGGTAAAAATGAGGCGTTTTTTAGGAGTTTTGAAGTGAAAACCGTTGAACGGGTAGTAACGCCCATAATTACCGTAAAAATTGTCGAATGTGATTCAAATTTGGAGGGTAGGTGGGGGTTGGTCCAAAGATGGTATCTATATTAGGGATGTTTGTTACCTAAAAGTATCGGAAAAAACACGGGAAAAACGAATTAATGGCACATTGTTTATAAATGGTGAAAAAATTGTTTGACATTTTGATATTGATGGAGTACAGTTCTATATGTCCGCAAGAATAATAAACCCATGTGACAAGTACTTTGCAGCGTTTTGTATTTACTTTTGTACATATATTGTGATAACATAAATAGGTATATATGCTTTTTGCCGTGAAAAGAATCACATTTTCACAGACAGACAAAGATTCGAATTTATAATATAATAAGGATAATAAGGATAGAGATAGAGATAATAATAACCCCTACACATATATCCATGTCACGAGGTATCTGCTTACAGAGTACCTAGATAGTTCCTCTTATGAACTCGCCAAAAAGGTTGCCCAAATTCCAAGAAGCCGACACTTCGATTTGATTTGGATTTGATTTTTTCGAAATCAGGTGACGTTTATGCAACTGTGTTTACATAACTATTATAGTCGATGAATCTGAATGGTACCTATTTACTTTGCCAACAGTATGTACCTACCTGATGTTTTTGATGTGCCAAAACTTTATTGCACTGCTCCAACAAAAATTGGCTTCACAAAAATGGACTTCTACAACAACGCGTGCGTCCATATTTCGTAACTCCGTTACCCAATTTCCATGGAAAATGTTGCGATCATAGTGTTTAGTAGGTTTCTGTTTAGTAGGAGTCTGTTTGGTGCATTACTATGGTGCGAAACTTTAGTGTTTCCAGAGCGAAAACTCTGGACACAAATTTAAAAATTTTTGTTTGGGTAAAGATAAAAAACTTAAAAAAACTAGCGACTACTTCTTCCAAATTCAAGGACAATTGGAAATAACGATGAGAGAGCGTTGTTTTTTCGTAGTTTGGACCCCTAGGGATCTACATTACGAGATAATACAAAGGGATCGCTCATTCTGGGAGGACAAAATGATAACAAAGTTGAAATATTGTTATGAAAATGTTCTGCTCCCAGAAATTATTGATCCAAGGATACCACGTTCGCTGGAAATACGGGAGCCTACCCAGGACTTGGGATGAAAATTCCTCAAAGTATAATACTTTATTTTGAAAGCAAATATAGTATATTCAACAGCAGAATTGTTTCAAGTGTTTGATGATCTGTACCTATATGCCCCCTAATTTCGATACTGCTCAGATTTTAAATACCCAGTTTAATTTTTCAAGACTAGATTCATTATCGACTTGTATTTTTTGAAACATCTATATGCATGTAGGCACGCTGTTGTAGGTACCTGCCAATCTTTGTGAACAATACAAAATTGTTGCAGTGCGCAAAAGTAACAAAATTATTTTGAAAGTGTGTATGTAGTCTGTATGTATGTATTTAGGGACACAACTTGCAATACAATCTAAAATTATTTGAGTTTTGAAATACTTCACTACTAAATTCCGGATGTGACAATACGTTTTGGAGATATAGCGAAAAATACGAGAAAAAAAATTGGATTTCACAACGCGGTTTTGAGAGTGGTGGTAGGTATGGTATTTTAGCTGTATCTCGGAAACTATTGAGTCTACCGAGCCTATTCTAGTATTCTAGCAAATCTAATTCAGTTTCAAAATGTACACTTTTTGTCAAAAACGCGCTCTATCATGGCCAAAATGGGGGAAAAACAAAAAAAGTGCGAAAATTTTGAGGTTTCTCGCATTTTGACCAAAGTTTTGGGGGCCACCGTTGTCAAAAACATGGATTTTGCGTATCAGTCACATCCCCTACAAGAAAAAAACGAAATCTACTACCCCCAACTTAGGCCCCCCTTTTCTCGTAGTCCACAAACGTGAGACTTGACCCAATCCTGTTCACAGACAAAACTTCTTTTCCAACCAACATCAGGAAGACTCGATTTTGATGCCGACCTTGAGTAGGAGAATTCGGAGAACGTTCATACGAGGGGTCCAGGCGGCCGGCACCACCTCACCAAACTGCCCCCCTCGCTCGAGCGCACTCCTCCACCCCGTCAGCCCTACTATTGTTTCACCAATCTTAAGGATTACGATCGTGACATTTTTGAGAAAGTCTGAATTTAATCAAAAAATTTTTTGAACAGTGCGCAAAAAAATTGTGCAAATTTTTTAAACCGATTTCGTCCAAACTATCGGTTGATATCTTATCAAATCCGTTTTCAGATTCAAAATATCTTGATTCGTTCTCCTGCGAGGAGTCAAGGAAATTTGCCCCCGATAGTGCTGCCATCTCTTATCTGAGAATCTCACTAACTTGTCGTTACATTTAGCCTTTAAGAGCGGGCCGACGAAGCAGCGCCTGCTCATGCAGCGAGAGAACGCTGAACTCACAAGCCCGAGAGTTCTCTCCCCGCACCATTCCACCTGTGAACCTCTCATAGCCAGAAGAAGGAGCGAAGGGAGGGGAGGGTTAAACTTGTCCGCTTGGGCCCTAATTAGCCCTCCGGTCTACCTGTGTTGAATGATCTACAGCCCTGGGTTTGTTCAATGACTGAAAGGCGATTGAGGCTAGGTACTTGAATTCCAGGTGCTTCCATCATGGTAGGGTCCGGTCATTACTGACCAAGTGCATTATGCTGGATTAGGAAAATGGTTTCCCACCATATAAGTTTATAAAATATATGTACAGCATAAACTGAACGAAACTTCCTTTAGGTAATAACCCGAAAACTTTAAAATGAAAAACAATTTTTTTTTGCGGAATTATTATAGGAAAAATCCTCTGAACGAATAATACCACCCGGAAGGCACTACGACAACCAACCGTTCGTTCTCCAAAAGGGTCAGTCCGTTGACCAGGGAAAAAAAACATGGTACCATGGTATGAAAGAAAACCACAGTCATGCAGCATAGCTAAGTCTTTGTACATTCTATTTTCGAAGTAATAACTGATTTTATGTAAAATGTGATGTTTGGGATATCCCATTCAAATTTTCAAATTTTTGGTGTCTTTCGGCAGTGAATTCAGGATGGTCTGAAACGGATTTTGGTATAAAAATCTTTCGGAAATTCAAGTTTTAAAAATTTAGGACCGAGAACAATAGGTAGCTTCCTTTTCTTCAAAAATTCGCTAAAACGAGATACCAATAAAAAACATGGTATAACGTAGGTACCTACCTATGTATTTATGAAGCATGGTGATCTGGGCAAAAGGATTACCTAGGTATAAAGAAATATAAGGTAACATGGAAGAAATACGCAAAAGGCGTAGTGAAGGGGGCGAAGCACCCCTGAAAGCGCTCGCCGATATTCAACACAACTGCTGCGTATTTCTTCCAAGTATTTCTACCTTACATACACAAAACTCAGTATAAAGAAATAATAAACCTTTGTGTCAGAATTGGAAGCGATTTTTATTTCATTCACAACATTGAATAATTTACTGTTGTGAATGAAATAAAAAATGAATGAATATACTCATTATATATAGTCCTTTTTTCCATAATTGGTACTGGCAGTGGGGCTAAAAAAAATACGGTCATGTGAGAGACTTGGTTTTTTATTTTATTTTTATTTATTCATTTTTGTCTTTAATTACACAGACACATTATTTTGACATCGTAAGTACCTACGTAATTTATTCGACCTATTCGTTATTGTCACCTTCGTTTTCTTTATCACTCTCGTTCTCGTTGCTTTTTTTCTTCCTGTTGACCTAATGACCAGTGGCGGCTCCTGATAGGAGCATAGGAGCATGTGCACCCCCAGCCAATAAACCAAACATAATAACCAAATTCCCCCATCCCATTTGAAGAGTAAGTCGGCTATTTACAGATAACAGGATTTTACTATTTGAATCGACGCGCGAAACCGAGACCCACCGCCCCACTGGGCATCTGAGCCAAGAACCTATAATATTGAGAAAAACACACACACACTTGGAGCAGTTGCTCTCGTCCCCTCCCTTGACTCGTATTTCCTCATTGTTTCTGCCTGACATTTTTCGGTTTGAATATGGCGGGCCTTTGAGATTGACCAATCAAAAGCAGCAAAAATGTTTAGCTGGGTGCACAGACTGTTGTTGCACCTCGTCAGGTTCGCTGCAGTCGCTGGAGGGCAGTATCTTTACTCCTGCATTATCATCTGTTATCTCAATTCGGTTCCCTCCTGCATTTGTTATTCTCAATTGGTCTTCGTTTTCGTGGTTTCGTCCGTTGTTTTCTCTATAATTTATGTTCCGTTTTTTCTGAAGTGACAAAAGTTTTAAAGCTCCTGATTACTATACCTATGACAACATCAGAAAGTGAGAGAACGTTTTCATCTTTGAAGAGAATCAAAACAGTATTACGCAATTCCATGGCAGAGGACAGATTGGTGGCGCTTTCAATGCTGTCAATTGAGAAAGATTTGGTGAGATCCGTTCAAGATTTTAATGAGAACGTTATTGACATTTTTGCAAGTAAGAAGGAGAGGCGTGCTGATTTTATTTACAAGACCATTGAAGTTACCATTTTGTTGGACATCCTAGTTACCATTTTGTGACAGATGAATATTTTATTCCTGGGTAGACACCTGATTGGTACCTAATATCTTTGTTCCTGGGGTAGACACCCAATTCGAGATATTTTCGTTCCTGGGGTAGACACCCATTGGTGTTGGTGATACATATTTTGTTCCTAGGGTAGACACCCTATTCGTGATATTTTTGTTCATGGGGTGTTATCGCCTGTTTGTGTACGATAATTTTATTTTATTTTATTTTTGTATTCCCCGTTATTTACCTCAATGATATCTAACCCCTCCCTTTCCCCATAAACCTCTCATCTCCCACCCTCCTTCCTTCCCCTCCCTGGCAAGAGTTGCTTTCACCTCCGCTTTGGTTCTTGCTGGGCAAATACACATTTCAGCTTTAACAATAACATGCATTTCTTGGGTTTACTCCTTCAATGATTATTTCAGAATTTCCTCTTCCATTAGAGAACATTTTTCATGTCTATTTACGAGTATGTATTTAGTCGCGTTTGTAATTTGAAGATGAGAAAGCTTACAGGATTTATCCCATTTCCATATGGTTGAAATTTGTATTTGGCTGAGAAAAGCACCTCTCCCGTCCACTTCGCGATAGCCCCTCTTGATCTATGTGCACCCCCTGAGTTTCAGGACAGGAGCCGCCACTGCTAATGACATATTATAGTTTGTGTCATCTTTTCCATAGCGCCTATTATTCATTATAATGAATTGTATAGTCTTCTTACCTCGTTCTACAGCAGCAACCTTCTCTTCTTCAGCAGCTTCCGTCATAATCATAAGTTGCACAGCAGTTGCCTCCCAAGCACTGTACACCACTTCTTGCTCTTTGAAGAAGGTTCTTTCCGAAAAACAAGGTAGGTATATTCATTCCGCCCAAAATGACTGAAAGTTGCTTCTGCCCAATTCCAGCAGCTATAGAACTACTAACTGCCCAAGTATTCAAATTCACTGAACAATTATTATCATCACTGCTGTCCACTCGGTCGACTTGCCCACACATTTCGCATTTGAACAAAATTGAGAAGTTCAGTCCCTTTTCAGTGTATTTCACCATTTTCATGTCTGCAAATGAACAAGAGAACGGGGAGTGGTCGCAAAGCTTTCGAATTGCTTCAATAAATGACATGACGTGTACAATACGCCTTCCTTCCACTGTTATTGTCTCATCCGTAAATACTTCACAGTAGTTTGAAGTTGACGACCCTCGGTCGAGAGCACCGGCTTCTTGCTGAGGATTGGAAGTAGACGGAACGTCGACGTCACACCGCGGAGTCACGTTGACTTCGGACTGCGGAATTTCGTTGGGGACATCCACAGTATTCAGCTTTTTTGCCCCGTACTGTTTGAGTGCTTTCGCATTACCTCGCATCTTTTTCCTGCACGAACGAACAGGGGCGCATTTTTTGGGCATTGCAACAAAGCAGTTTGTAAATGTAAACCTATATATACATATACTTATACGGGACTATCGAAACTACACCTTACGAACTAACGAGACACCGAAAACTTAGAAACTACACCACAACCAACACTTATTGATAACTTATAGGTAAGTGAAGTTTGAAAGAGTAGGTAATAAACTATTTTCAAGAGTTCTGTTCATATGAGAAAATACGAATGAGGAATGCTCTGCCAAGTTGTTGTATATATATAGGTAACTTTCATATGATTCACTCCTTACAATGACCAAGCACACAAAGAACCCATTTAGAGAACCCAGATTAGAGCCAATTAGTCAGAAACGGCCGGGAACTTGACCCTTACCTGGGACCCTTTCTACGGTGGAGATACCTAGCAGCAAAAGGCTGAACTATTTGCTCCCCCGCCCTGCGATATTGAGTTCAAAATGATCCCGATTTTCCGTACCGGACTCGGGTCGGGGAGGTCGAACCCCTTCGTCGTGTCGCAGGCTATCTACCGCCCTTAAGCTCTCTAAAAATGGAAATATCTACCTATCTTACCTTAACTCTTCTAACGTGAGGAGTCGTCGTGGTCATGTAGTATTTCTTCTGAAGTGAAGATCGTCGGAGAAATGAGGGTTGTCATGTCACGAGAAATGTTGACCTCATGTCGTTGAAAAAACAGTCGAGAAGATCTTTCCCTGCGTTCGCGGACCTCCACCATTCTTCCATCAACTGTCTGTCAAGCAGCTGACGAGCCCCACAGTCTTTGATTTTGTACTTAAGCTTCACGTGCCTCCACACGCACTCAATAGTTTGTGTGTGGGCTCCCGTGGTGGGATCGATGAAGTTTTCTGAGTGGTTCACTGCGTTATGGGTGTAACCATGGTTCACCAATGAGCTGTACGCTCGCCACATATCAGAATGGATAGTGCTTCCCTGCTCGATTTCGTTCAGAATAATTGGTAATAGAGTGGCACGATCTCTGCGCTCGACCACGAAACTTTCCTAAACTCATCTCGACTGACGCGACGATTCAACTGAGAACATGCCATTACGGAGAACACATCAACAGATCGAAAGGTGAAAGGTGAGAACGGTAGATATACACGAGCGGCGGTAGATAGCCTGCAACCGGTGGGAAGTGGGGTAGATAGCCTGCGACCAGTGTACCGTAAATCTGTGCAAAATTGACTGATCTGTGATGTACGCAAATTAACATTGATTTCATAGGGGAGTCAACAAAATGGCGGATCGGTCGGCCCGCTATTAAGTTGAGACAGGAGAGCAAGGAAAAGTATTTGCGACGAGCAGACGTGTCAACTAAAAGGTTAGTGTTCAGGTCACCCATTATTACCACATCATCATAATTCGTAATCAAAGAAGATGGTGGTGCCTCAAGCTGACCGTAGTCCGAAGGGGTTTTAGGAACATACACTACTCACACAAGAACCTTTAGATTAGACCTCAGTAATACCTCAACAAAAATAAATTCAAAAAACGAGCCAGGTTCGCTTTCCTTTCAAATCGCTCGATCTTCTCGTCCAGGCTTTCCACTAACCTCCAGATTTTCACGCCAATATCGTTCAAAAACCCCACATCTGCCGTAAAAATCTGCTCCTGTGTGACCAGCTATTGCCAAACGCCCCTCGCCGATGCTCCCGTCCACCGAACACCCTCATCAGGCCCTAACTCACCTGGTACTTCCACCCCTCCGTTCGCCACGACCCCCATCACAACCCACTCACCAATCATCATCACCACAGTACCTACCTCAGCTGGTACAAAACAGAGAAAACGATAACTCAAGCTCATGTCCACTAAAACCTTAAAAAAAACCCTCGAAAACCCCTATTTTTCACCATTGACGCCCCTGGGTGTATTTTGATCGGGCTGCCGAGCTTCAGAGCACAACTAGGACCCATATGTTTTTAAAAATTGGGACCCAAACTGTGTGCGGAAGAACGGCGATTTTAGACCAAATTTTAACGTAAATTTAAGGCTGAAACTTCGTTAGAACCTCAATTTTCCACTCTTTGGTCAAAATCAACTTCATATTCGGTCTCCTCGCCCTAAAAAACATGGACAACGATAACTCACGAGCGATTTGGTGTTCACTAAAACACCAAAAAATCCTATTTTCACACCCTTTTTCACCATAACACCCTTGGGTATATTCGATTGGGCTGTAAAGTTTCGGGACACAACTAGGGCCCAAATGCAGCCTGTGTGCGAAAGAGCGAATTTTTTAGACCAAAACTAAAGTAGATATGGATGATATGGCGGACGGCTGATGTACATTTTTGGTTTATTATTCTGTGAATAATACACTTATGTATTTGCTCAGCAAAAAACCCTGCAAAGTCCTTGTCACATGGGTATTTTATTGGACACAGTACTTACAGAAATGTTGGCTGTTGATTTATTGTTTCTTTCATGTGCAATAATTGAAATGGCTATTTTTGATGGTTTCCACCAACTTTGGCCCACCAACACGGATTACGCTCCTTTCGAATTATCTTTGATCATTGATAGTGCCATTTAATTGTCTTGATTCACTTGTTGACAGTTTTTCCAGTGTTATACAAATTTATGATGATTCCAGACAATTTCCCAGGTTTTTGACTCATAAAAAATTAATTTTGGGAGCTGAACCTTCCTTACAATCTCAACTATTCACTCTTTGGTCAAAATCAAATTCTTATTCGGTCTTGTCGCCCTAAACAACATGGAAAATGATACGTCACAAGCTCATGTCCACTAAAACCTCAAAAAAAAATACCTCGAAAACCCCGATTCCCCTTGCTCCATTGAGGAAAGTCCGTATTCGTAACCCTAAGACTCCCTGGTTCACCACCCACGTTAAGATGGTCCTTAATACTCGAGCCAAAGCATATATGCTCTTTGGCGACGTTCCCTTGATCCGGAAGATTATGCTAATTTTAAAAAACTGAGGAACAAGGCCAAGTCCTTTGTCAGGAGAGCTAAACAAGCATATTTCGAAGGCCTCCTCTCTCCCCACCTGCCAATGAAACAACTTTGGTCTCGTATTAGAAAAACAGGTTTGCATTCTGCTGGCACCCCTTCTATTCCATTTGTTGCTGATAGCTTCAACACTCATTTTAGTGCTTCCACAGCCCCCTTTTCTGACATTAGTTCTGCCTGTCTCTTCACCTCAGCATGGTAAGTTTCCCTTCAACTGCCTTTTGCTATCAGACATTTTCAAAGCTTTTTCCAAAATTAATTCCAATGCCACGGGTTCTGACCATCTTCCTCTCTGTCTTATTTTGAAAAGCCTCAACGTTACTGCTCCTCAACGTTTCTCACGTTACTGCTCCTCGACGTTTCTTACACATATTTAACTTTGCAATCACCAGTTCATGCTTCCCTGACCAATGGAAAAACGCCCCGAGTCATCCCTATTCCTAAGAAATCATCCGTAGAACGCCTTAAGGACCTGCGAACAATAAGTATCCTGCCATCTTCATCCAAGGCCCTTGAGCATTGCCTCCTGGAACAGATGAGTAGCTATGTCATGTCCAATAACCTCCTTTCACCTTATCAGCCCGGCTTCAGACTGCGCCACAGCTGTGAATCTGTTTTAATCAAAATCTCTGAGGATATTATTAGAAAGGGCATGGAGAATAAACTATGCACTATTTTAATCCTTCTTGATCTTACCAATGCATTTGGGCCAATCACTTATGATCTGCTTATTAAAAAGTTGGCCTACTTCTTCAAATTCTCTACCAGTGCTTGCAGGCTCATTTACTCCTACCTCACTGGCCGCTCCCAGTCTGTTTTTGTCGATGGCTCCACCTCTGGGCTTCTACCTATCTTGGACGGGGTTCCTCAAGGCGCTGTTCTTGCACCCTTTTTATTCTAATTATTTATTAATGACAAGCCCCAAGTTATTCGCCACTTATATGCTGATGATACCCATATCTATAAGCATAGTTTAACCCATCTGTCCTATCTTCGTAACTCTGTCACTCAAGTCAATAACGATTTATCCTCTATACATAGCTGGTGTGTTAGCTATGGGCTGCTTCTGAACCCCTCTAAATGCCAGGCAATTGTAATCTTTAATAAGCCTATAGATCCCCACTCGCTTCCCCCTATTCTTATAAATAACTCACCTATTCAATACCATCAGTCTGTAAGGAATCTTGGGGTAATTTTTAACACTACGCTAACATGGAATGACCATGTAGGTAAAATATCAAGGTCTGTTTACGCAGCCCTCCATTCGTTTCAAAACCTAGCCTTCTGTACACCTCCCTATATCGGTCTCAAACTGTTTCGATCCCTCATTCTACCCCATTTCAGCTATTGTTCAATTCTTTTCATTTGGTCCCTTGATTTCCTCTCCCTCAAACGCCTCCGTTTACTGTTCAATTCCTGTGTCCGCTATGTTTTCCGGCTCAAACCTTTTGGACATGTATCCCTCCATGCCAACCACCTACTTGGTATGGATATTATAACATACCTCAATGTTCAATCCCTCTGCATAATTTTGTGCGCTACTAAGGGCTGTCTATCCTACTTTGTCAATAACATGTTTCTTCCTGGCTCGGGTCATGCCCACAATATTGCCATCACTCGGTACTCCAGCATGGCCATGAGCAAGTCAGTCTCAATTGCAGGAGCGAGGTTGTGGAATTCCCTCCCTGTGGCGATTCGTTGTGCCTCTTCCCTTGGTGCGTTCAGGGGCGCTGTTAAGCGCCACTTCCTTGTCGAGCGATAGAATCCTCTCCTTCTCTGCTGTCTTTCTTACTCTTCCTCTTCCTCACTCCTTCCTCCCTCCCCACACTATCTCTTTTCTTCCTCTTCTTTTCTCTCATCCTGTTTATTCTAATATACATTCTGTTTTGTATAGTCTAATATATATTCTAACCAGTTTATTATGTGCCCTTCAGGCTAATTTTTTTTAAATGCCTCAGGCCTTTTTATTTTTTTACTAAAATTAGTAGTTTTCTTATTTACTTAAAATTAGTATAGTAACTTCTCATATCAAATGACATGCAAGGTGGGACTCTGTCCTATATGTCAGAAATATAAATAAATAAATAAATAAAATATCTTGTGATCGTATTGGGACGTTACAGATGGATACTGTACAGCTTACCTCTGTGATTACCGACGGTCCCTGGACGACCTCCTTTTTTTTTCGCGCCCGGGCGCCTCATCTTGCCTGACGCCGATAACGGCCGACGCATGGGATGGCGGTCCCTCATGTCCGACGTTGATAATGGCCGACGCATAGGACGGCGGTCCCTCATGCCCGATGCCGTGAACAGCTGATGCATGGGATGGTGGTCCCTCATGGCTGACGCCACGAACGGCCAACATATGTAGGGGCGGCCAGTAGGAACTGGGGCGCTCCTCCGCCTCGTCTGACGCCATAATAGGCAGACACATGTTGCCTGACGCCATAATAGGCCGAAGATTGGGGGTAGTGAGCACTCGGGATGTGCGAGCTATGAGGCCAGCATCTCCGACTAAGCAGAGATGCCGGTGAGGGTTATCGAATGCGGTCATGCCTTGCCTGACACGCCGTGGGGCCGACATTTGGTCCCTCCGTGCGACCGCTTCGATGTTTTTGTACTTACGTACCAGCACGGGAGGGCTGCGGAGAGCCGCCTCAACCACCTGTGGGTGAGATGCCGCCACGGTGCCTTGTCCGACGACCCGGGGGGCCGACACATTAACCCTCTGCACGGTGGTGCTCTCCACAACTGCCATACGAGGCCTCTTCTTTCCTCCCGGCACAGCCTCGTCAGGAATGAAGATCTTCTTGGGACATTTCCTACGGTCTGAACGTCTCGGTGGTTCCGAGCGTTATATTACGTCGCCCGACGTCACGCGGCGCCCCTCAAACGGTGAAGCCAGTTGAAGGACCGCCACCAGCGGATTTTGATCCGACTCCCTTCCGACACACACGATTTCACTCCGAACAAAAATACTCGAACGGCACAGTGAAACCACTTTTGAAGCAAATAAAAACACTTTTAAAGCGATGAAAGTAATTGAAACGTTGAAAAACACACTGTAAAAGTTTGTCTCGCTGAGAAACTAGGTTAAGCTCTCAAACGAACAAAAAAGAATGGCGGCCACAGGTGGAGCAGCCCAGGGGCTGGCGAGGGCCAGGCTGCCAACATAATAGACAACAACTTCGTCTTTTTCAACCTTCAAACTAGGGTGCTCGAAGCGCAGAAAAGAGCTGCTGCCAGTTATTAACAAATCTCTACCTACCGAAATATAACTGAGAGACCTTTACAGATATCACATTGTTACACTGTGTACCTACGTAATCAGTATTTCAATATGTTGCTCTACATGGAAAATACAATAATTAGGTACCTAATTATGTATATCTGTGGTATTAACTTACTGTTCTGCTCCTCTTTTTCTCGCCTTTTTTTTACCGATGTTTCGCCCAATCCACTCCTTCGGCGATGTAGTCATACAGTTGATACGCTAGACGGGAATCACTAGGAATACTCACTGTGAGAGAAGAAAGAGAACAAAGGAATGAACTACAAACTACTGAGAAGAAGCGAAGTGATATGAGCGGAAAACTTGCAGAGGAGAGGAGCCACAAATCATGGTCGTTATAGAATGAGATAATAGAATTGACAGCAAATTAGGCAGTTACAACTGTCGAAATTCGGCAGGACGACCCGTGCGATTGCAGTGCCCCTACCAGTGGTCACAAAATCTCACTGGGGCACTTCCCTCCACCTCGACCGTCAGCGCACTCTCGTGGTTGGGGGTGCTACTGGCCTTGCCATCCCGCGCCCCCTTAAACGTCTCTCCCGAAAAATCATTGGTTTCGAGGTGGCACACTTTTGCACTCGAGGTGGCACTCGAGTGACGATATCGCCGCCCCATCGCCAGATATTTGGTGCGGCTCTTTTGGCTCCATGGCTGGAGGGCGGGAACGAACTAGGCGAGGGAATACAATGGAATAAGCTCTCTTCATTCCGAGAGTTGCATGTGGCGGAATTGAGAGGTGTTTTTTATGCTCACAGCAGGTACAGTCTCATCGAGGGAAGGCCAGTGCAGGAGTGTACAAGGGTCACCTAGAAGCTTACAGCAAATTCTAAGCTGGTCTAGCTTCTTGAGCGTCGCATTGCCTCCCCTCAATTCCTCGCTCGCAGTGGGTCCCCATTGTCGATGTCCATCAACCCCCACAGCTCCACCGTTCATAGGTACATAAATAAGAATTTATGGACATCTTTTGCTCCCGCTTTTCGCAAATATTTATTTTGTGCTCCTCAGGCTCATTCCCGTCGCTATCTTTTCTTCTACGTGTCGTTCCAAAAGTGCAATGTCAGTCCACCTTCCCCCATCCGCTGTATCATGCATATCTACTTCATTTTCAGTCTAAACCGTTGTGTAATAATTTACCTGTATAGATCTGCATATATTACTGTTTTCTGTGGCCAATACCAACCCTCGGGGGGGAGGGGGGGGGGGGGTTAATTTTTTTATTTCTTTTTTTCATGCTGGATTCCAAAGGTTCATTATTGAAAATAATTTAATAAAAATGATAAAAGGGTCTATTCGTCATGAACCTGTCCCGTACAGGCTCGACCTTCCCAACTTCAGTTTCAGTAAGACAGCCAACAGTAATCTACATTCCACCAAGTAAGTAGGTAGATACTGGAACAGAGAAAATTAATAATGTAACCTGTCAAAAATAAGTGGAATTTCTCTGAAAAACCAATTACTGTGTGCCCAACCCATGTTACCCCTACTTCGACGGTGTGCACTAAAATGAACACACAGTTATTCACGAAGTTTATGTATAAAACTCAAACTTTCCAGCAAATGACCGATCCAGTGTGGCAAATACCCTACAACATGTACGAACAGGAAACGATTTTTTTTCCAAAGAGAAATCCCAATAAAATATATTGAAAAAATCAGGACAAACTTACCCTCAAGTGTGATGGGAGCATGGGGCCAGCATGCAGCTGACTGGGTTTGGAAAAGCGCTTCAAATGATGAAAATAACCTTCCAAAATACTTCTTGATAACAGCGATAGGAGGTAACACAATCCAGCAGAAGAAATAGTTTCTAGAGCCAGAATGGTGCCTTATTTGAAATTAGAATGCCCCAGAAGTTGTGTGCACTGTGGTGCACACCGTCAAATTAAGGGTGACAGATCCCCCTTCCCCCTTCCAATCGGACCTTGAATTAGCCCTATGATGTGAAAGATCAGAGTTCGAAAATGAAACCAATGAACAAATAAACCACTGGCTCAACCACAGAAACTGAAAGGGCCAAGACAAAGTACTTGCTGATGTTGAAACTGTTGTACAGCTGATGAAAGACCTCTAAGCTTATTAGAACTTACACTTATTACAAATACGCTTATATTAAAAATTACATTTATTACAACTGGGATTTCACCTGATGTTTTTTTGTGTAGAAGATTAACGATGAAGAATCAATGTCACATGGAACCAACAAGAAGTAAACACGGATGAATATAAACCTTTAATAAAAAAATCAACATCATACTTATGTACATATCACTATAAATGGACAAGGACGCATCTTAAGGCTAAGAAGGCATCTTTATAAGAAGAGAAATCAGTCTCGAGTATGTGCGAAAAACAAGACCCAGCAATGAAGCACCAAATTTTCCCGTCATTCAGTGAAAGAAAACCTTTGCACTATTCAAGTTGTAGTAAAGCAGTTCGTATTCCTGAAAAAGGGAATTGAAAACATGATTTATCAAAACCGTGAAGGACAACAAGCATAAGTGGGCTATGCAAGAGAAACAGGCTGTAGAGCATTGCATTATTGTTGTTGAATCGTCTACAACAGTTAGAAAACTGATAAACGAAATCTGTTGATGAGGCATGGTTTACAGGACCCTGCCAACATGTTGATGCCGAAGTGTTGAGAAAAAGTAGTAGTTACTAACTGGTAAGTAGGAAAAAAGGAGTAAGTAGTTCTCCTCAACAGCACACTTCATTCTGTTCTTCCATTTCAATTTACCTTTTTATATAACTTGAGTCTTCTGACCGAAAGCTTCAAAGTGTTATCACCACTTTTCATTTCATTGGATTGACCAGCAAGTTGACTCTCTATCAGCTGTTCTTCCTCATTATACATTTGATTAACAGAGTCAAACCAATGTAGAGATTCAAATTCATCATGAAGACTTAGAACACTAAGGAGGTAAGTCACTCCTGAAATGTATATGTATTTGAGATCAACATATTAGGTAGGTACCATATCAATGTAACATGGTTACATCCTCCCAAAAACAACTCTGTTGTAAACAAACGTTTACAAATGCCCAACAAGAAAACCTCCTCAGCCCTAAAAAAGATTATCCATTTTGCCCGTTAGTTAAATATCTAAAGCCATCGGGTTTTTCCCGCTTGGTTTTCCTCATGGTATACCTTTCCTCAAATGTCTTAAACTTTTCCATTATATACCCTCACCTATTTGCTAGGCTTTAGTGATTTTACTAATCAAGCTCCCCCCCAAGCAGCGTTCAAAGCCATTGAAACAAAGATAAGGAGAATATCAATAATTTTTGCGGCTGAGGAGGTTTTCTTGGCGAGCAAATGTGAACAACAGGGTTGTTGGGGGGGGGGGGGGGGGAATATCACATCTGTTTGCACTGATAGTTTTTTTATGGTCATTTGTAATATCATTTTATCCAATGAAGTTGAATTAGAAGAACTATTCAACTGAAAATAAAAAGAATTGTGCTTGCTGAAAAAAATTGAATTTTTTTTAAAAGCGCTGCAGAAAAGAAAGTATAATACGCGAAAGTTCCAGCGCTTCAAACGTAAATAGTTCAAATAAAAAGAGATTATTTGACCATAATGTGCAGTGTTTTCAAACAGGGAACAAGTGTGCAAAATTTCAGCTCTTAAAACCCCCTCTAAGCTACTCCTACCCCCCCCCCCCCCATAGGGCGACAAATTGCACAAAAGGCACTTCGCTAGATTATAACACCGTGTGTGCAATAATTCAGCTCGACCATTTGAAAAACGTGAAAAATAGCGATTTTCAAACTTCCATAACTCCGGCACTTGATCGTCCCAAGGTCTGAAATTTGGTACGTGTCCTCAGGGGCTCCTCGAGAATGGATGTACGAAAAATCAACACCGAGGACCCCCCCCCCCCCCCCAGGGGCACCAGTTAGAGGGGAGGGGGTGAAAACCCCTACTTGTTCAGTCATGTCAACAGTGTTCTTGGTCACTTCGAGTGTTTAGGTTTCTTGGCAGGCAGGATGCACCCACTTCCCTAGATACCATAATTAAGGTTGGTGTAATAAGTTAGCTGAACCTCACCTATCGCAAATCCATCATCAGAGAAGATCATGCCATTCTTATTTTTCTTGCTTACTTTCTCCTTTTCAGTTACTATATGATTAATGTAGTTAATGGTTAGAGATGGCAAAATTATAGGGAACAGCTTGAGGTGATTATTCTCGGGAGTATCAAATATGCTTGAGAACACTTCAGTCAATATCTGTACAAGAAGATGTATATATTAGTTGGATGTACTACATCAATATATTATATTTAGTCATATTAGATATAGTTCATTATTCAAATTAACCCTTTCAATCCAGGACTCAATATCTCACGCTATCACTCAATTATATTGCTTTAATCAATCTATCAATATAAATATATATAATAGATGTGAGCATGGTCCGTGCAAGCCGGAAAAACTCTGCGACCCCCCCCCCCCCCCACTCAGGTGGCGGTTATGTAGTAAGTATGATAGCTGTCCATCCCCCATCCATGAAGAGGTAGTGGTTTGGAACTGCAGGGGTTGGGTTCGGAGATACTGGTGTCAAAAGAGGGTAACCATGGAACGGATTTCCTGTTCCGGAATGTTCGAGAATGTTCCGGTCAGTTCTGGACCATCAAAGGGGCTTCCCATTCCAGGAACGTTCGAGAACGTTCCACAGAAAGAATGTTCAGGACGTTTGAAGGGAGCTCAGAAGAGTATAATATAGGCGATGGCGAGATGCCTGCATCAGTATACTTCTGGAAATTGATTAGAGTGGATCATGGAGAAGTGAAAATTATAGAAAGTTAACCTTCGGGCGCTCACGGTCTAATCCTAAATGCAGGTGCTTGGGGTGCTTCCAGGAGGTGCTCTCCCCAATTAACGGTATTTTCCGCAAT
Organism: Leptopterna dolabrata; assembly: GCA_954871275.1. Taxonomy (NCBI): domain Eukaryota; kingdom Metazoa; phylum Arthropoda; class Insecta; order Hemiptera; family Miridae; genus Leptopterna; species Leptopterna dolabrata. The sequence goes on from OX940974.1 coordinate 153,992,333, forward strand.
TTCAAATTTTCCCTGTGAGTGATACATCTTTCTAAAGAACATTCAAAAAGTAGTCAGAACAAAAAACGAACAACTGTTTTTAAATGATTTATTTTATTGATAAAGTTACGCCTCCACTAACATTCTCTTATTTGCAAATATATATTCCATTCCGACCGTCTAAAACAAATAATATCACAAAAATAGCTTTTTAGTAATAGTAACAATTTTGTCTGTTGTTAGCAATGATAAGAATATTTTATGTCATTCTAGCAGTCTTAGCACGTCAAAATGATGTAGGAAATTGACTCAAAGAAAGGAGCACTGATGAGAACAAAACTAAAACGCTGCAAATGATTACACAGCGGTTTATTATTTACCTATAGATGCACCTTCTGCGTAGATCACTGTTTTCTGTGATCAATACCTACCCTTGTGCTCCTCCCAGGAAAGCCCTATATCGAGTACTGGAGCCGGCCCAGGAATTAATGTTTCATAAAAATGAGCAGGATTCAATAATTAAGTATATGTTGCTCTTCATGAAGCATAACGTTTGTTCAAGTTACCAAAGTACCTATCAACAAAATCCAAAACAGCCATCATTCTTCAAATGAAATGATATCACAGAACAACTAGACTTCATACAGCCATTGTTAATGTGGAGTAAACAATTATTCGGTCCTGGTTGGGATCAGAAGGGAATATACACTTCGGCCATTCAATTTTCGTTTTCGTCATCAAATCAAACTATTATTCTTAATGCGCTCAATGCCTGGCGTTCAATGCCACCCAATTGTATTTTTATCTCTTTTTCCAGTTGTTTCATCTTATGATGGGGGTTAGTCACCCAGAGGTTGGTCAGATGAACTTTCCTGAACCAGAACCTCTGAAAACTACTTTTGTCCTTATATTTGTGTCCAAGTCCGCCAAGTGATATTTATAAGGAGCTATGTTCTCCACCAGTAAACAGTTAGCAGTAGTACCATTACGATGGAAGCTATAAGCTTTGGAGTTTTTCAGATGAACCATTCCTGAATCAGAACTCCATACTACTTTCAGTCCCGTGTCATGATTAACTTACATACTTCTTCTTCAAAGAAGTATGTTTTCAAGGGAAGGAGTGTGACGGTATATGGGAATCCCGTCCATATTGGATCTGGGCTCTTCCCGATCTTTTTGACACGTGGCTGAAGGGGCGGTCGATTCGCGAAAACGAATCGTCAACTCCTGAAGGCATTGCGTTATAATCAAACCAGTGTCTTCGGGGCAGCTCACACTGCCTCCCTAACTTTCTTGAGAATGGAGAGGGGGAAACTAGGCTGTATGGGCGGCGAAGTTAAACTCCTCATCCATTACAAAATTCAAAAAAAAACCACACCTCGAAGTAAAATTTTCTGAGATAAGGGGTGCTCTGGACATTTCAACTCCTATTTTTCAGCCCTCACAGTTGAGTGACAGTGACGCCGAGCTTCGAGGACCAACTAGAGCCCAAATGGGACCCATACACGAAATTTCGTGAATTTTGGTTCATGGGAACTAACGAAAAAGTCGGGGACGGCGGACGGACGGAAATTTTTTTTTCATTTGCTATTCGTATTGTACGTCCCTTGAAACTTGAACCATGAAACTGTTATGGAAGGGTTACAAATTCTTTTTTCATGGTCGATTCCAAAGGTTCATTATTGAAAGTAATAAACCAAAAACTTGAATACAATACTTGAATTCATATTACCCCTTTTCTCTCCAATCCTGCTACCCTTAACAACTTCCCCTAAGCCCAGCTCAGGGTACAAGACTGTGCTGGCCACAGTGAATGGGCCTCTCCCAGCTTAGCTGAAGACGCTTTACATGCAAAACGTACTATGTGAGTCCCTTACGCATTATGTCATTTCTATCTAAAAGTTGTATACCTATAGATAAATACAAATCTACGTATAAATGTTTGCTAAAATCTAGGGATGAATTCAGGATGCTCTGAAACGGATTTGCCTACAAAAAAAATGCAAAAACTCATGTCCTGAAAAATTTGGACCCATTGCAATAGCTTCATTTTCTTTGAAAATTCGCTAAAAGGTAGGCAGCAAGATAAATACCTCACCAAAATTTTGCGGGAGATCGCGAGCATCTGCCAGGCGCACAATGCTGTCACTCGTAAGATGTCTCCACGGGTGCGGGAACGCATGAGACAGGAACAGACGGACGGGCGCAAGCCCCCGGTTAAAGACCCGCCAGCGCCCGAAGTTTAAATACATTTCAGTGACAAGTTTAAAAGTAATAAACGAAAATGAATTGCTGCAGTGTACTAAGTGGAATTTTAGTGACTTCCTGCTGTCCAGTGGGAAGTGCAACGCCGGGAACCTACCTTCTCCAGCTAGTTAAATATAAACGTTAATACCCATTAATTTCATATTTTGGTAATTTGAATCTGCATTTGATAGAACTACAGCTTCATCTGAGCTGGAAGATGATAAAACATTCGAAAGACACGATCAAGACTCTGAAAGATCGCACGATCAGCTATTTCACCTTCAGAAACCTTAGGTTTTGCCATTCATCATCAATGTAATCCCCATCAATATTTTTCTAGTCGCTTGAGGAACGAAGATCAAGAGATGAATCATTAAAAACTTGTCAATGAATAACACTCATAACAAAGGAAGGAAAATGAATAGGTATGTACATCTATCAATTCAAAAGTACTAGGTAATGGCAGTTCGGTAAGTAGTTTGGTAATAGTACTAATGTAAACTAGGTCCATTTGCTGGGAAAAGCTTCCAAACAAATTTTGAGAGCTAAAAGAAATCATTCTCACATTGTCCCAGCCAGGTTCGTGATTTGCTTGACATCAGCAGTTGTTGCATGTCCAATTCCCGATTTACTTGCATTATACAATAACAATATTGAAGACCAGACCAACGCACGCCGTTTTCTCTTATTCCACGAGCCCCTTGTTAAAAATATAGTATCCAAATTCCCAAATTTAGACCCACTGGAATATCCATAATGAGATATTATGGTTCACCTTGAGATATTCACTTCCTTCGTTGAGGTTGTGGATGAGACTGCAGACAAACTGAACCAAACAATCAACAGCATCAAAACCAGACTCCCTCAAATTTTCCTTGGATGAATACACATAGCTGATCTGTGGTAGATACGAAGATGCTTCCAAACAGTGATGGAGGCCACCTGTTCCCACCATCCTTATGTAGCCAAGGGCATTGCCTGGAATAAATCACACAATTTTTGACATTTTTGTATGAGAAACTTATCTACAACAAATCAACGAAAAGGATCAAAACTATGATATGATTAATACCAGGATGAATTACTAATGCAACAGAATCACTCACCAATTTGGGTTATAAGTATACGACATTGATCAAGGTAGTTTAGCCCCTCTGAATTACCAAGCCTGTTAATACTTTTGTTGAACTTCAAGGCACGATCATACGGAAACAAAGGTTGATGTTGATTCTTCAACAGATTGAAGTGTGCCTTATCTTTCATCAGCCGAGAACTAATTGTTTCATCAAACAGGAACTGCGAAAACTGTACTATTTTCATCTTCAAGTATTGATAAACAAAATTGGCCTGGAAAGAAGAAGCAATATTAGAAGTTACAACAGCTACAATATTTAGAAAATAGAGTAGCAACATCTGCCAAGCTTAGTAAAAATCACCAAGTCAGTTTAAATTTATTTACCACATCCCTACCTCATCAAGTCACAAGCAGTTTAGTACAGTTACACATATATATATTGGATGATAAATTGACATCATATTCAACCTAATTCAATAAATAATGATGAATTAGGTAGGTAAGTACTTCTTCATTTCATTAATTTTTAGAAACAACAATTTTGTAAAAACAAACTAATTCCCTACATAAGATAAAATACCAAGAACGGTCTAAGTTTCTGTGTACCAACTAAGCGTATTATTACTTACTGTTGTATTCATAACACCAGTGCCATGTGTCCATATTGAATTAGCTAGTTGGTTTATTTTAATGGTGTTCAAGTGCTTGTTATTGCTGCCACTCTCAACAAAGCACTGATTATTCATATTATATAAATATCGGCTGACAAAAATGTGAATGTTCCTCATGATTTCTAGTATATCTAAGCCCTGAAACATTCAAAGGAGGTGATTGGTAAGCAATATTGTCACACAGGTAATTCCTAATCTGCTTGCTTCTTGGCGTCTGAAATGGAAAATACGAGTGGAAATTTTAATTTTGGAGAACACATTTTTTTGTTTTTGTTGTGGATTCCATATGTTTGGCACCGCCACCAGCGACCATGGAGACGACCTGCAATCGACCAACCTGCCTGACATTCTTATCATGCGAGGAGTAATACGACTTGACTGCTGAGTTATGCTTTATTATCTTGTTTTTCATGTAAATTAAAACGTGGTTCTCGCGAACGTATTTGGACATCATTTATCCCACTAGTCTCGTTAAACTTAAAACATGGTGGCAGCGTGACGAAAGTGGGAAATTTTGTCGGACAAAATCTAAAACAACAGAACGAGTCCGCAGTTTTGATAGTGAATCCCGTTCGTCGGTATCTAAGCTACTGGCAAGTTGAGTGCTGTTTTATCGTAGACACCGACAATAAATTATGCCGGATACACAGAAAGACGCAGTAGCCCCTTCAAAGCAAAGCACATCCAAGTCCGAGCGGACAACTGCTTCGCAAGCGGTAAGATCACATTCGTCCATACAACTTTCGTTACCACCCCCGGAACCGTTCAACTTCCAGCCAAACGACTGGGGCAGATGGAAAAATCGTTTCCAAAGATTCCGTAGTGGATGTGGTTTGGACTTAGAGTCTGAAAGCCGCCAAATCGATGTGTTGATATACCAGATGGGGGAAAGAGCTGAAGAGGTTTTTGAATCGTTCGATCCTGCACCTTTGACGTACAATGACGCAATAACCAAGTTTGAAAGCCACTTTGTCCCTCGGAAAAACTTGATTTACAAGCTGTGGTGGCAGCGGTGGGATTCCTCTTGGGCTGGGCCCCATACAAACTCACTTTTTGAGCCAATCACGTCTCTCACCGGCTCAAAAAGTGAGTTTGTATGGGGCCCAGCCCAAGAGGAATCGTTTCAAAAAATCAAAGGTATTTTGACATCGGCACCATGCCTTACACTTTACGATCCTTCTAAACCCACAATTGTCTCATCAGATGCGTCGACTAAAGGGCTGGGGGCCGTCCTTCTTCAGGAAGATAAGGAAGGACGCAAACCAGTCGCATTCATTTCTCGAACGCTGTCTCAAGCAGAACAAAATTAAGCAAACATCGAACGGGAAGCACTCGCGATAACCTGGGCTTGCGATCGTTTAAAATGCTTTCTTGTGGGAAAACGGTTTAAAATCGAGACAGACCACGAGCCTCTTGTGCCCATCTTCAAAACAAAAAATCTGGACGACCTGTCACCTCGCCTCCAACGCTTCCGTATGCGCCTCATGCGGTACGACCACGAGATTTCCTACGTTCCAGGGAAGCACCTGTACATTGCTGACGCTCTCTCTCGCCAGCCTGTTCTTTCAGATGAACTGGGTGAACTCGAAGAAGAGGTCGATGCGTACGTCCACCGAGTTTCTCTCGCCAGCATCAAGACCACTGATGAAAATGTTACTAAGGTCGCCCATGCACAACAGGACGACCCAGTCTGCAAAGAACTCAAACGACTTTTGCTCGAGGGTTGGCCTGCTAAAATGGAGCTCACACCAGAGTTACAAAAATATTTTCATGTCCGAGACGAACTCTGTGTGATAGAGGGAATCGTTCTCAGAGGAAACCGTCTGGTCATTCCCACCCAACTTCGGACTATCATGATCAACAAGCTCCACAGTGGGCATCTGGGAACATCAAAAACACGACTTAGAGCTCAAAAAACTATGTGGTGGCCAGGTATTTCTCAGGAAATAGAACACAAAATCAAAACCTGTCCTACCTGTGTTCAAAATTCTACCAATAATCATGAGCCTCTCCTACCCTCTTCATTTCCGGACTACCCTTGGCAGAAAGCATCACTAGATTTCTTCAAACTTGAGAATGAGTGGTATCTAGTCATTGTAGACCACTATTCTCGATTTTTCGAGTTCCAGAAAGTAAACAGAATGAGGGCCCAAGATGTTGTCGGATTCTGCAAAGCAGTATTTTCAAGGTATGGGATTCCGGAAGTTGTCCATTCCGATTCCGGTACTCAATTCTACAACCTCGAAACTTCAGAATTTCAAGTTTTTGCCAAAGAGTGGGGCTTCACCACTCAAAGCAGTAGTCCTCACCACCACCAGGCCAATGGGATGGCTGAGGCAGCAGTTAAAAACGCCAAATCGCTTCTGAAGAAGAATAAAAAAGACATCGAGCTCGCCCTCTTATCCTACAGAAACACTCCGCTCTCCAATGGTTTCAGCCCATCTGAAATGCTTTTTGGAAGGAGACTTCGTGACTTGCCTTCAGCACATTTGCTTCTCAAGGGGAGAAAGAAGAGCACTCGGGCACTAAGGGAAGTCGAACATAAATACAGAGAAGAACTTCGACTCCCGTCACAAAGTTAAGGAGCTCAGCTTGTCTGGAGTCAGAAGTCCGGAGAGTTCGTCTGGGTAACAGATTTGAAGCGTCACGGAAAAATCGTCAAAGCTTTGGATAATCGATCTTATCTGGTGCAGACAGCCAAGAACACAATCAGGCGGAATAGATACCACCTCATCCCTGCGCCATACCTTAGCTGCGTTCCAGACTCAACTGAAACAGGCGACACCACCAGCGGCTCAGCCACCAATAGCCCACCTTCCTCGCCACGCAAGAGTGTTCCCGTGGAGGTCAAACCAGGAGGGCCACTTAACCACCTCAGCGTCGGGCAACCACCAATGCCTCAGGCTCACATCTCGATGCGCCCAAGCCTTCCCTCTGCGCCCCAGGCCACTCCAGAAGCCCAACCAAGTGAGCCACCTCCTGCGCCCTCTGTCACAACCAGGTACGGAAGGGTTGTCAACAAGCCTAATCGGCTTATAACAACATGACTACAAAATCCCCATCTTGAGAGGGGAGATGTTGTGGATTCCATATGTTTGGCACCGCCACCAGCGATCATGGAGACGACCTGCAATCGACCAACCTGCCTGACATTCTTATCATGCGAGGAGTAATAGGACTTGACTGCTGAGTTATGCTTTATTATCTTGTTTTTCATGTAAATTAAAACGTGGTTCTCGCGAACGTATTTGGACATCATTTATCCCGCTAGTCTCGTTAAACTTAAAACAGTTTTCACTGTTGTATAAACTAGGTTTCGCTGCCTTCAGTAGTTCGGCAGCAAACTGGGATGAATTCAAAATGCTTGGAATCGGGTGAGAATTCGGTGAAAATAAAAATTTAATGTAGGTACACAGGTACCGCAATAGCTTGTTGTCTCCAAACATGTAATTTTCACCGAATGGTGCATAATGTTAACCAATTTACATAAAAAGCAAAATCAGCTTCTACCCAACATTTGATTTTCATGGTTGGTATCACAATTAACACAGTAAAGGGTCTAGTTGTGCCATAAAACACGTTTTCGAATTTTTCCAACATATGTTATGGACATTTAGGTGTGAAAAGAGGGGGTGGACGTAAACGTAGTTGAAGATAGTGGAGCTTGATGGTTAATTTTGTTTCTTCTTCGTGATAACTCAATGGTCCTTTCAGTCTCCAGACTTCAGTCTCCAGATCTATCTTGCGCCTCACTCCAGCCTCTTCCGAACTAAATCACTCGCGATGAAATAGTTGAAACCCATTTCAAAGAATAAAAACAGAGTTATTGAAAAGTTGTCTATTTCCACCAATACACGAAAAATACAATGTTATACCGGTGTCAGTGATCAAAACATTGTCATTAACAAACAATAACTGAATGCACAATACAGACAGGTGGCCTTTTAAATAGCCCAGAAAGTGAAAGGTGATCGATTGGTTGTGAAGAGAAAGGAGAAGGGGACAAAGTGAAGGGGGTCAATTCCAAATGGCCTTGGAAGTGAATGCCAAAAAGTGAGTGAAAGGACTGTAGATTGGGAAGGTGGGGGAGAGATGGAGGAACCCAGCTGTTAAAGAAATGAACGTAATAATGGAGAAAACTTAAAGGAATTTTATGGTACGAAATGTAGAGCGTTATTTCCGCTAGTGTAAGAAGTAATATTATCATACCTTCCGGAAGAGTCCGTTGTCACTAGCTGGTTGAGTACTGGAATATTTTCCAGAAAGAAGGTCTCTTAACAACACTTATGACTGACAACACACTAAGAAACCACCTCAACACTAACACAGACAAGACACATACACACAACAGAAGTGGGTACGCGTGTCGTATGCGACCTACATGGGCTACGAAGGGGCCGTATGCGACCTACATTTCTGGACGGGACCTACACTTCCAACGGTACGCGTGTCGTATGCGACCTACATGGGCTACGAAGGGGCCGTATGCGACCTAAATTTCTGGACGGGACCAACACTTCCAACGTGCGACCTACATCTGACAAAAAATGGGCAAAAATAGAAAATTAGAAAAGAACTTAACTCACCAATTCCATAAATTACTTCCGAGTGAGAAGATCGTCGTTCTGGGAGGGGTTGAGAGGGGTCATTCCGTCATAAGTACATGTACTCGTTTGGTACATCGCAGGGTTTTAGTTTTAATGATTTCGCCATGACTGTCTCTTTTTCGTGTAACTCTACTGTACTCCCTCAACGTCCCCCCACACTGCACTCCGTCCTTCATTTTATCACACTTTTCCGGTTGACTAGTCAGAACCCCCCTTTGTTTCAAAAATTCTACGCACATTTCATCATTGAAGATTATGTTTCTGTACAGATGCCCGATATTCATTATAAAATAACCGATCAAAACACGAAACTAAACTTTTGGGACGGAACGAAGGGAACCACGTGAAGGCTGACGGAAGACTGGCTCGCATGTTATCGCTGATGATCTCGTTTGCATTAATCTTTGTTCTCCTATCTTATCCAATCTGATCCAGTAGGTTAAAGATGAGGATTCTTTGTAAACACCATTCGTAGGTCGCATACAGCCCCTTCAACATCTCCGTAGGTCGCATACGACACGGTCGATTCGAACGTGTAGGTCGGTAGGTCAATGTAGGTCGCATACGACACGCGTACCCAGAAGTGAAGTTTACAAACGGACATGCGAATGTACTTAAACACACGTAGATACGTAGGACAAACAGGACTCAACATGAAAACTAGGTATACAGAACATTTTACGTCATTCAGACTCAACACAAGACGCTCCAACTATGCTAACCACCTTTACGACCAAGGACAAGAACTAAGTGACATTAAAAACTGTATGACACTACTACACCAACAACAGAAAGGACGCAGGCTTGAAATGCTTACTCGAAAACTTGAAAATATATAAACTACGCACATCTGACGGACGCATCATGATCAAAAACCTAATTGACACCACATCTGACACCATATTTAAACCACTCCACAAACTGGTGCACAAACGCACGACACCAACGTGGACACAATGAACAAGCCGACAGCCAAAAGAGAGGGACTTGACTACACACACATAGAACCACATTAACGTAAATGACACACACAAGACAACACCACACAACAAACAAAACGAACTAGGAACTCCTGATTTTGCCCTAACTCATAATTCAGTATTAGTTACTATTATAATCATTTTGTTATATATTGCAATACATATATAGCAGGTGAGAGTTTATCACAGAAATAAGTTAGTCGGTTTATCTAGTAGATGATAGTTTACCATAGAAATAAGTTAGTCCTTAAGTTACATCAGTTGTTACTTGTATGACCCCTCCAGTTGTTTGCAGCTAAGGTACCAATTAAAACAGGATTAGTTTTCTTCCCATAAGGCAGGACAGACCATCCCCTTTACTTCCATTGTTCCCCTAAAACCAAAACACCTTTCACTTCCTTTGTTCTCCGACACCTCTCACGTCCCCTTGCACATAAATAGCAACCAACTGACGAACTGACTCCAGCTAGTGACGACAGACTCCTCCGGAAGGTATGATAATATTAAAGGAATTACATCATTCAAAGATTTACCCAACCTATAATTCTTAATAATTTCGAATTTTTCAAGTACATCCAACATGCTCCCCTTTGGGCAGAAATGAAGATATTCAACAAACTGCCTGTCTACAAGATCAAAATTGGATTCATTTAAGTGAGGTGCAAAGGCCGAATCACCCTTATTATCCCTGAAATCTTTTTCACGCTCCTTTATACTATCTCTAAACTTCCAACCAGTTTGACCACAACAGTTAAGTCAACAAGAACACTTTAATTTATACATAACACTTTTATCTTGAACATTAATTTTATGTTTAGCTGAACTTCATGAAGATCTGAGAATATTTTTAGTTTTATACCCTACTCTGAACCCTTTAGAAGTTGAGATTTAACCAATTTTATCTGAAAATTTTCCGTAAGACGGTGGTTTACTGATACAAATCTTCTCCTCACTCGTACCTTCCCTAACCAGATTTGAAACTCCTTCCCTCCTCTTTTTCCTATATTGTATCCCTCATAGCCATTACTCGCTGCTATACTTTTAATAGCTAACTTTTCTTTAGCTAAATTCTGTTCACTCATCGGTACAGAGAAAGCTCTGTTAATCATATTAAGCAGCATGTTTGTGGACTGCTGGATGATTTGAAGTACTATGAATGGTAATATCGCGATCTTTCCTAAATTATGGAAAACTCAAGTCGTCCATTTTATTCAAAGAAATGGAAAGATCAAGAAATTTTAGATGATCACATCCAAATTCTAAGGTGAAGTTAATTAATGGACATTATTAATTTTTGTATGATATGAACCAAGTTGTCTTTCAGTCCCTTTCCAAAGAATGATGATACCGTCTAGGTATGTATACCAATAGAGGAGATTATCTGATTTACATTTTTGGAAAAATTTGATTTTCAAGAAAATCCATATAAATATCTGCAAGCAATGGAGATCATGGAGAGCCCATTGCAACCCCTGGTTCAGTACAGTATGTCCCATCAAAAAAGAAATAATTCTGATCCACACAGACAGACATTAAATTACACAATTCATCTTTTTCAAACACATTTAATAGAATCATGAATCAACCTATTAACAACATGTTTATATCTATCAACATTAATGTTGTTAAAGAGGCTGACCACGTCAAAAGGTGCAAGTTTACCATTTGGAGGCACTTGAATATCCTTAATTTTACTAACAAACTCGTAAGAATTTAGAACAGTAGGTACATTATGGCGGTCGCTTTCATTGAGTGAACGTTTGTCTCTCGTTGGTCTGTGATTATATCTGTGTAGTTTAGTGGCAATTTACTTTATATCCGTTGAAAGTGGTTTTGATCGTCACATTTAACCCCTTGCTATCGTCCGATTAAGTTTCGTGTCTAAAAATAATCAGTCAGTCTGTTAAATTCCCTAAAGACTTTGTGAACCGTCAGCCACGTAAGAAGCCGAGTCACCCGGTACTGGTGTCACCCAAAGCTGATTTGTCTGACGATATTTCTTTGTTATCATCTCAGATTGACACTGACACAGTTGTGACAGATCTCATGTCAACTCTTGTGAAGGCTTTTCCCGATCAGAACAGTCCTGCATTGACCCAGTTTGAAGGTGAGTTGCGTGCTAGTTTGGCTAGTGTTGTTAAAAGCTCAATTCGAGTTTGCATGAGGAGCTTGCGGGAAGAATATCTTTCCATAGTTGACGAAGAACAACAGAGTCGACGTCAACTCAATTTCTGCGTTCGAGGTTTGGCTGAAACTGAGGGGCTCAACCAAAACGCTCACGAGCGGGAAGTTCAATTGGAAAAAGCGGTTGTTGATGTCATAAACAACAAGGTTCATCCCTTTTCTCCGTTATCAACGGCAACAATTGTCCGTGCTCGCCGTGTTGGAAAGTTTGACATCCCGACCGCTGGTGGTACCCCAAAACCTAGGCCAGTGGTTGTCACACTCAACAAACATATTACGAAAATGGATATCTTCCGAAACAAAAAGAACCTCAAAAACTCGGGCTATATGATCACAGAGGATCTAACATCATGTCGTCGTAAAATTCTTCATGCAGCTTTTGCTAGGTTTTCGAAGAGCCAAGTATGGTCATTGAATGGAACTATCAAATGGAATTTTAAAGGCAAAATTCATTCGGCCAATACAATGAACGAGTTCCTTGCGAAATCGAAACAGCAAAAACCGTCAGATAACCCTGGCGGAGATGTCCAACTTTGACTTTCGGAAACCACTGTATCACCCGAAGCTGATCTACTAGTGAAGACAGATCTGACTTTCTTTTCTTTCTTTTTTTCTCTCTCTGCCACTGATACGTCGGATTTAACCTACAGGTAGTAACATGTTGTTGCCCGCTAAATGATTTCATTTGACCATGTTGAGTAGATATAACTGTATTTCACTCATCACTTCACTACTTACATAATGTTCATATTGTTCGACTTTTCTTTCCGTTTATTATTTTCTTTATCTACTGAAGGTTCTTATTGTATTTTTTCAAACTTCTTATTCTCTTCAACCAGGTGTTTTAATTCTACAAGTCGTTCTGTATTGACTTTTCTCAATTTATTTCAGCTCAAATCATGCAGGTATATTGTGTTTTTTCATATACTCCAAATATTCTGTCGTCTTGCCGTCATATTAGGCCGCCTCGGGTGGATGATGAGTGTCACCCATGACTGACACCAGTGATTTGTTCCTGTCTTGTCCTTCTCAATCCCTGTCAATCTCGTCTCATCCCTTTGTTTCTCCCTCTGCAGCAGATGATATTCCAATTGACGATATTGCCTGTAGTACCTCTCCAAGTCAGCCAAACGAAGTTTCAGCGCTTATCACTCGGCAGATTTCATCTAACAAACGTTGTTTAGTAGCCTGCCATGTAAATATAAACAGCCTGCCCAGTCATATCGACGACCTTCGACTGCAGTTCGATGGTAGCAGTCCACACCTTATAGGAATCACAGAGACGTGGCTTAAGAGTTCTTTACCGAATAACATGGTAGGAATGGACGGCTACAAAATCCATCGTAATGATAGATACAGAAAACGTGGAGGTGGAGTCTGCCTGTATTGTGCGAGTTCGCTGAAAACCCGAGTGATTTTGGCCAGTGGCCCTGGTTCTTTTTTTGAATTTATTTTTGTTGAAGTAGAGTATCGCCCTGCGAAAAAGGTTCTAGTCGGTATAATTTATGTGCCAAAAACTCCGTCCACTTTCGGAGAGCTCGAAGAGGCAATTTCTAGTGTAATCTTTGGTTACGAAGATGTCATTATTATGGGGGATCTCAACACAAATTTGAATTCGGATAATCTGGCTAGCTTAAAACTTAAATCACTTCTCTCTTGTCTAAATTTATCCGTCCTGCCGTCATCTCCTACCTATATTACTCCCAGCTCAGAAACTCTAATAGATCATTGTTATATGTCTCATCACCTCATAAAGTTACCAACTACTCCCAGTTACTAATTCCATCTTTCGGCCACCATAAGCTGCTTGTCTGTTCATACAAAATTCCTTTACCTAAATTTAGAAAACAGACTATCTCCTGCAGAAATTTTAAAAATATTAATAAGGACAATCTTTTGTTAGATGCTTCTTCTCGAAATTGGCCTCTTCTTTATCAGATGACTGATAGTGATGACATGGTTGAATTCTTTAATGCAGAGGTTCTCAATATGATGGACATCCATGCTCCGCTGCATCAGGTTAAAATAAACAAGCATAATCAACCCTGGTTCGATGACGAGCTTAGATTTAGCATGAGGATGCGCGACACAGCGTTTTACGAATGGAGGGAATCGAAATCGACGTATGAGCGAGAGAGGTATGAAAGACTCGATAACTGGGTGAAGAAAGTTATACGAAAAAAGAAAAAATATCACCATTTCTCCAAACTCGATTCATCGTTACCCTCACCAGTAATCTGGAAGAACGTCAAGCAACTAGGTCTTTCAAAGGAGCCCAACGAAATTGCTGGAGCCGGATTGGATTTGGATTCTCTAAACTCTCATTTTACTGCTTGCTCTATTTCACCACATTTGAACTTGGATGTTCCTTCCCCTTCGTCTTCAATTCCCGAGTTCTCCTTTCGAAACGTTCAACCTTTTGAAATTAAATCTGCTTTCGATCAAATCACTTCCGATGCCATTGGAAACGATGAAATCCCTCTTAAGTTCTTGATGCTGCTCCTTCCCATACTTCTCAATCACTTAACTCATATATTTAATTACATCTTAACTAGCTCGAAATTCCCGAAGTCTTGGAAATCTGCTAAAGTTTTACTACTGCCCAAAGTAAGTAACCCATCGAATCCCTCAGATTATCGTCCCATCTCAATACTGCCTGTCCTCAGTAAAATTTTTGAAATTATATTGCTAAATCAGATGAGTTTTCAATTCAGCTCCAATAACCTTTTATCCCAATACCAGTCAGGATTCAGAAAGTTTCATAGCTGTGAGACAGCCCTGCTGAGAGTTGTAGAGGATGTTAGGAGAGGGATAGAGAATAGTGGGTGTACAGTGATGGTATTGCTGGACTTTAAGAACGCCTTTGGCTCTGTCCCCCACTCACTGTTGGTTGAAAAGCTTGGCATCCTCTTCCGATTTTCTACATCTGCTTGCTCCCTAATCTCATCCTATCTTTCTGGTCGTGAACAAGCTGTTTTCTCCAATGGTAACCATTCAAAATTCCTCCCTGTTTCTGCTGGTGTCCCCGAAGGTGCCGTTTTAGGGCCCCTACTGTTTTCGGCCTTCATCAATGACTTGCCTCAGGTCCTAACGTCATGCCGGTACCATCTGTATGCGGATGACTTCCAAGTATATCTGCCATGCGCCCTTGATGAAACCTTAATCTCATCTATATTTTCTTTGAATCGGGAGCTAACTTCAATAGTTAACTGGGCTTCTAAAAATGGCATTGAGATTAACCCTTCTAAATCTCAGGCATTGATCATCTCTAGAACAGGCATTTCCACTGACCCCCTCCCCCCAATATTATTGAATGGAACTGTTATTCCATACTCCTCCAAGGCGAAGAACCTTGGGATCTATTTAGATAGTTGTTTGTCATGGGAACACCAAATTGTTCAAATATGCCAGCGAGTGTATGGCTCACTACATACATTGAGGAGGATGACCAATTTTACTCCGAGAGATATAAAGAAAAAACTCGTTACAGCTCTTGTGCTTCCTCATTTTTTTTATGGCTCATCGTTGTTCTCTTATGCCCTGTCAGCAGCCCTATTTCGCAAACTACATGTCGCCTTCAACGCCTGCAATAGATATGCCTTCAACATCAAGGCTCGCCACCCTGTGGGAGACAATACCTTGCTAGGTCTACCCCTAGATAAGCAGTATCAATTCAGACACCTAAAGCTCATCTTCCAAATTCTCAAAGATTCTCAACCAACCTACCTCAACTCTCTCCTCACCCTTCCATCTTCTTCTAGATCCCATGCTCTAATGATCCCCACTCATAGTAGGTACCCGAATATTCTCGAGATTATTTGGGGTATCTGGGGCAAGACTCTGGAACACACTAACAGTTGCTACTCGATCCTCATCCACTCTGGGGCGATTCTTGACGGCGATAAGGAAGCACCTTAGTGACTCTTAGGAGTTTTTCTTTTCTTTTCTTTTACTTTTCTTTCATACCTGCATATTTGATAATATTATTCATTTCCTCATTTTTTTCCCCATCTCTTCTTAATAGATAATTACAAAATATGTGAATTACTGACATGCCATTTTATACTGATGTTAACATGTTTTCAAGTTGTTCTTGTATGCCCTATAGACTACCTAGTCTGAAGCATAATAAAAGTTAACTAAATAAATAAATAAAATAAATTATATTGTGGACAAAAATAGATTTTGCTTCTGAACAAACTATTATTTAACCTTTTCGCCAACTTATAAGCAGCAGCACCAATGCATGAATGATACAACTGGTCTCGTTTGTGCTCTTGCATTATGAATTTTTGGCAGACAGGACAACATAGGTGCATGTGGATTAATTTCTGTGGATATCGTATTTTCGGACTTACTACTTTTCCAACAATTTTTTGAAAGTCATTGGTTGGGTCTCAAAGCAGTGGTTTACGATTATTAACATTCGAAAAATTAACAGTTTTGGCTACATGCTCAGTTTTTGTCATAATGACTGTAGTTTTGCCTTATATGCCCTAAGGGCTACAAGCTTCTTATCCACAAATTTCTTTCTCAGTGTTACAGCCAGTCATTCTTCCTGTCCAAGGGGTGTCGTCGTCATGTTCTTCAGCTCTTCTGCTCACAATGCTTTCACTACAAGAGGACCTTCAGTAGCTTCTATGATGAAAGCTAGGTCCCGTGATGAAGCCAGACCATAGGATGAGGTGGGGTTGTGCTTCGACCCTTTCTCCAGAAGGGATTACTTCTGCTGTTAAGAAGGATATACCACACAGGTTCTCCACTTTCTTGAAGAAGGCAGGGCACAAAGATGATGTAGTAGATGCTCAAGGACAAGAGGACAACAGAGCTCCTGCCACAGTCACCACTGTGCAGCACTAATTGCAATTGTTGACCCTTCAAGGTGCGTGGAATGGAGAAGTATTACCTGACATCTAGTGGCCAAAGGCGACAGTTAAGCCTGCTACCCCCTCCATACCAACACAACCCTCAGTGAAGAAACCCTTCACCATTGCTCGTCAGATCATCACTTCTGTTGCTTAATTTGGCATTTCAATTAAACGCATTTGTCAAATTTTCGTTCACTGTAGCAAAATATTACGCAAATAATTCACCTTTCATTCAATCACCAAACCCTACAGTCCACTTTAATTATCGTCATCACCACTCTCATTCTGGCTTTACTTCTTTCCTCTGTCACTGCTCTACATTCATCATCATATCAGTGATTTCTTTTGATTCTAGGGTGCTCTCAAACTGTCTCATCTGCCACCTTGAGAATCAGGTCCTTCAGGGGTACCCAGAATTCCTCAATACCTTCCTTGGGAGCTGCTGCTTCTAGCGCATCACGTACTGCTGTTTTGTAAAGTTCCATCTCTTCCTCACATTCAAGTGTATCCATGTTGTCGAGGACTTCCTCCCCTTCACCAGGTTTCCTGACTGGTCATTCCTGCCTGATTGACACGTAATAGAAAGAGACCACTCGTACTAGAAGGTGACCACTATCACAATCAGCTCCAATGTGTCACAGCTGATGCTCAATGTTTACCAATAATTATATGGCCTATTTGTTTCCAACGTACTCCATCAGGGGATAGTCATGTGGCCTTATGTATGTTCCGATGAAACAAGTGCTTCTAATAACCATATTTCTACCACAAAATCAGTATGTAACCTTTATTCCATTCTTGCTAGTGGAGTCATGTAGGCTATACATGCCAACAGCGGGGCGGTAAACACGTCCCTTGCCTACTTTGTAATTTAGATCTCCTATTACAATATTCATATCGCTGGAGGGTATATGGTCCATCACTTGTCAAGTTCTTCATAATATAGGTCCTTACATGTGTCATCACCATCTTCCACTGGACATACTTTCGATAGCTGCCCTAAAGACGCGGCTTTGTAACCTGACCAAGCAAATGCTACCAGTCACCAGTGTTTAGCCCATAAAAGCGTGCTTATGATTCTTCTTTATGAGAAATCCGGTACCTGCCTACCCCTTCTTTTTTCCATGTTACCACTCTCCAAGATTGTGTATTTCTGCTGATCCATCATCCCGCCTACACCTTCCCACCTTATCTCTTGTATGGCAGCAATATCCACACTATACATACTTCGCCAATGGGCAATTTCACCTGTTTTTTTATTTTTTATTTTCTTAAGTAAATGATCTCGGCGAGTGCTTTCCGAGCCTCTGATTATATGAGGGAGGTAATCCGATGATCGCAAGTGAGTGATAAACCAGTGGAAAGAATATAACTTAATTCTATAAAACAAAACCGCGACTTCTGCTCGACTAGCAGTACGAATATAACTTAAATCACTCGCGGCGGAATAGTGGAAATCCATAGCAAAAAACTACAGGATAAAAATAAAATAGTCTATTTCCACGTAAAATAACAAAAACTGTAGACCGGTTTCGGTTGTTACACCATCGTCAGTACACTATAGAATGAAACTACTGGAACTTGAGCGCCTATTTATACAAATGGTAGTCCAATCTCATTGGCTGTTGAGGTCAAGGAAGTGAAAGGGAGGTGGAGCCTGATTGGCTGGAATACAACGCTAGTGAAGGGTGGTACATTCTAATTGGAAAGGAGGTAGGACAAAAGGAAAAGGAAACAAAATCCATGAGGTGATACTAACCAAGCTTACAGAAATAAATCGATCAAAGGTGAATGATTTTGGAAATTTATTTCATTTACAGAAGAGCCTAACTTGTGGATTTTCAGTATTTCCAATTGCTCCAACGCATCCAGTTTCGAACCTTTATTACAAAGATGAACTATCTCAACCGATGAATTGTTCCTATCAATACTGAAGTTAAATCCATGACCCTCCTCCCTTAAATGATTAGCAAAAGCAGAATTACCAGAACCATCCCTAAAACATCGTTGGTGTTCCCTTAATCTTTCCCTGAATTTACGCCCCGTTTGACCACAATATTTAACTCCACAGTCACATTTCAAAAGATAAACCCCACTCCTATCCTCTAACGGAATTTTATCTTTTACATTACCCAGAATTTTCTTCAGAGAATTTTGAGAATAAAACCCCACCCTAAACCCCCTCTTTTCAATTATATTTCCTAGTTTCTGTGATATCCCTCCATTCTATAGTGTACTGACGATGGTGTAACAACCGAAACCGGTCTACAGTTTTTGTTATTTTACGTGGAAATAGACTATTTTATTTTTATCCTGTAGTTTTTTGCAGTGGAAAGAAAGCAAAGTGACGTCATAGGTAGGTAATGGCTCTCCGTGTCCCCCTGGGGTGAACCCTTAGCACCATACACTTATGACGTCATTTTGTTTTCTTTCACGGAGTTTTGAGATGAAAATCGGCAGTGGGGGGTTTTAAGGGTGCTAAAACCGATTCTGAGACCAACAATCAAAAATGCTGACATATGGAAATTGCCCATTGATTGGCAAATGGTCTGAAATAAGAAATTTATCATGAAGGAATTGTTGACTGATAAGCATATACCAGGGAAGCATTTTCGAGAGTAAGGATCAAACTTCACGAAGGAATGATGCACCAATACCTAATTCAAGACCACAGAGTTTTGCACCTTGACCCTTGACCTACCTCCCTCTCTCTTCCTCCCACTACCTCAGACCAACCCTCCAAAATCATGCAAAAATCCTCATAATTAGTTTCTAAGAAATTCATGACAGTTTATAAAAATCATAACAGAATCAGGCAAATAACAGCTCAGGAGGATGGAATCAGCGTAATCAACAACAAATTATCTAATATCAACTGAAAAAAAAGTTTAATATAAACATGAAAATGATTAATTTAAGCTGAATATAACTGATGAATAAACGAACTTATGAAGTTCATTTGTAATTATATCTGGTGGGACACTTGAGAACGTTTACATGTAGTAGTTCCCTGGACTACCCTTCAACAGCCTGTTTTTAGAGAAATTCGAATAAAAAAATTCGAATCTCCCACCAAAGACAAAAATTATCGCCCTGGCCCGCACCGTTGGCTACATTGGCGTCCCCCCCCCCCCCCCCACAGCATCATCAGTCACATACAGACAGAGCCCAGCAACTGCCAGCCATGTCCAAGACAACCGGGTATGGTAGGGGGCTAAACTTTCTCAAGTGTCCCACTAGATATAATAAAAAATGAACTTCACAAGTTCGTTTATTCATCAATTATATCAGTGGGACACTTGAGAACGTTTGTTTAAAGAATCAAACCAAGCTAGACAGTTGCTGTAGAAAAAAATGAGAATACCAAGTCCAAGGCCGCAATTGGTCCATAAGACCTGACAAGTACAGACACACGAGTGCCTAACCCATCATTCCTTTGACCCATCTTCCTCGGGCCTAGCTAGCCTTCTTCCTGATGAACTCCCCCCCCCCCCCCCCCATCCTTTCCATGCAAAAGGAGGCTGGCTGGCAGCCCCATCCATCATCTGATATAATGCGTTAGGTCACGGCCGGCTTCAGAGAAGGCCGCGGCAGTAGAGAACTAGCAACGTCGCACTTCAGGCCGGCCGCGACACCATCCACCAACAACAACAACAGTAATATTGTTGACAAAAGTTATTGTTTTTAATGATAACAGACTGCAGGAAAATTGTCGTGCCAGAGTGCAAAAGTAATTAGGAATGTACAAAAGAATATGTGACTTCCTTTCGTTTTCCCAAGGATGAAGAGAAAAAGAGGATTCGTGCAATTCCCCGTACTAATTGAGAACCAAAACCTAGGTCAGTGGTTTGTATTTATATTGTTAGAAGATCACGAATGTTTCACAAGTTGTATTTTCAAGACAGAACACAAATCATCATAACACACGACCAACAACAACTTTCTAACCATCAATCAAGAAACACATGTCATAATAATTACGTAGGAGCTACGCTCCTAACACTACACCCCCTCCTCCTCCATGCGATGGTGGTAAGGCTTCAGGCGATCAGCGTGTACCACCCGCTTCTTCTTGTTAGGTAGCTGCACCCGGAACACCACGTCCGAGAGCTGTTTCTGGACCACACAGGGTCCCAGCCAAGGCCGTTGTAATTTTGGCATGAACCCTTTCTGTCGGCGCGGGTTGTACAACCAGACTTGGGCGCCCAATTCATAACGTGGGGTTTGAGCTTGCACATCGTACCGGCGCTTGGCATCTTCTGCCACCTGCTCCAAGGAGTGCCGGGCAGCCTCATGCGCTTCATCCAACGCCATGGCGAGTGTTTGTGCATAGCCTGACGTCGTCCCCATCTTCGGCGGCACCCCCGTTAGCAGTGCTGTGGGCAATGTGGGTGTTCTCCCCAGCGTTAGATATGCAGGGGAAAACCCAGTGGCCTGGTGCACTGACACTCGATAGGCAAGAAAGACCAGTGGCAAGTGGTCATCCCAGTCCCTCTGGTGGTCATTCACCCGTTTGGAGAGCATCTCCTTGAGCGTGCGGTTGAACCGTTCGACCATTCCATCGCTCTGTGGTCTTAGAGCAGTCGTCCTTGTTCTCCGAACATCTAAGAGGTTCAGCGCCTCGCCAAACAGGGTTGCTTCAAACATGCGCCCTTGGTCCATGTGTAGCTCTCGGGGAACTCCAAATCGAGCCACCACATTCTCGACCAACCCCCTGGCTACCGTCTCTGCAGTGGCATCTGGCACTGGGAAGACTTCTGGCCATTTTGTAAAATAGTCCATCATGACTACAAGGTGGCTGTTACTTCTCGCAGACCGGGGGAATGGCCCTAACAGATCTACAGCCAACCGTTCAAAGGGTGCTCCGACTGTATAGGACTGTAGCGGCGGTTTCTTCCCAGGCGCTCTCCCTCGACTTCCACAGATGTTGCAGCTCCGCCCAAATTCTCGTACATCGCGTGTCATGCCAACCCAATAGAATTGTCTCCGTAAGCTTGATGTCATCCGTTTTGTCCCAAGTTGTGAGCCACCTCTAGGACCATACGCCGACATTGGTGTGGCACGAGGATCTGACGTACACTCTGTGTTCCCGTCTCATTCTCCCAACCACAAGTCAGCACTCCGTCCACCAGGCTCAGCCTACTCCACATTGCCCAGAGTGCTTTCTCTTCTGGTCCACAGGCAGAAACTTTCACTCAGTCCGGACGCGTCCCTTGCTGTTCCCAAGTCCTCACTTGTGCCAGGTGTAGATCTTGTTTTTGCTCCATTTCCCACTCAAGGTCTGTCTTCAGTCCTATACCCCTAACATCACATTGCGCATCCTTTTCCTCTTGCCTTGCACAGTACTTGCAGGCCTCCACTACACATGGTCTTCTGGAGAGCGCATCCGCATTCGCATGAGCAGTTCCTTTCCTGTATTCTACTTGCAGGTTGTATGCGGCCAGGTCTTCGAGCCAGCGTGCCATCTGGTTGCTTAAAGTTCCTCAACCATTGTAGCGAGGCATGGTCTGTCCGTACAGTCACTGGAGCCCCATTGTCAAGTCCATAGTGGCGGAAGTGCCTCAGTGCTTTCTTCAACCCTATCAATTCTCTACGGGTCACACAATAGTTCCGTTGGGCCGGGCTCAGGCACTGACTAAAGTACGCCACAACCCTCTCCCCGTCCTGTTGCTGTGATAGCACAGCCCCAATAGCCCGTCCGCTTGCATCAACGTCCAACAGAAATGGGAGTGAGGGGTCCGCATGTGCAAGCACTGGAGCCTGCATCAAGGCTGCCTCCAATTCCTTGAAGGCTTTCGCGGCTTCCTCTGTCCATACAAACCCCCCCTTGACCTGTTCCAGCTGGTATAATGGTCCTGCTATCTGAGCAAAGTTTTGGACATATGGCCGGTAGTAAGAACAGAAACTCACAAAGCTCCGGACATCCTTTGTTGAGGCAGGGGTCGGCCAGTTTGCTACTTGCTCTATTTTTGCTGGATTTGTATGGACGCCCTGCTCCGAAATGACATGACCCAAGTATGCAATACTCCGGCGGAAGAGGTCGCACTTTGTTGCATTCAGCCGGAGACCATGCTCTCGAAACAGCTGGAAGATTTCCCTAAGCCACTCCAGCATGTCCTCAAAAGTTTTAGCATCAATCCGCACATCATCCAGGTAGACTCGTACCCGGCCTTGTCGTATCAGTCGGTGGAGAAGGCGTTGCATAGCCCGCTGAAACGTTGCTGGGGCGTTGCACAAGCCAAATGGCATGACTCGGAATTGCCACAGACCTCTTGGGGTGCAGAAGGCTGTTTTCTCACGGTCCTCATCCTTCATACAGATTTGCCAATACCCGCTTTGGAGGTCGAGTGAAGAGAACCATGAACTACCCCTTGTTGCTATCAGCAGGTCATCAATATCTGGTAATGGGTGTGCATCTTTCCTTGTGACATTGTTGAGACGCCTGTAATCAATACAGAATCGTGTACTACCATCCTTCTTCTTGACCAGCACAATTGGGCTTGCCCATGGACTACTGGATGCCTCGATGACCCCTGCTTCCTCCATGTCCTTCACCATCTTGTCCACTTCGGCTAGGCTGTGTGGTGGTATTCGTCGTGGGCTCTGTCTAATGGGGACATCTGGATCTACTATGATTTCATGCTCTACTCCGTCAATGCTTCCTAGTTCCTGTTTGTGAGCTGCGAACACATCCGCAAACTCCTGTACCAACTCCGCCATTTGTTGCTGCTGATTGTCGCTTAGACCTTTGCTTGCTCGGGCTATGAGGTCTTCTACGTGGTCGAACCGAGGTTTACCCTCCTCCAAGATTGAGAGTCCTGTCAGTATTTGTTCCCCTTCAACCATTGTCGCTTCTGTATCTTTGTCCCCCTCCTCAACTGTCCGGACAGCAGCGCCTCGCCTCTGCTCGCTTTCAATTTCTACTGTTCTGGAGGCTGCATCGATTTTACATTTGGTTGCCACTAGAAAGTCCATGCCAAGGATGCAATCATCTCGGATGTTTGCCACGTACACTTCATGCATCCGTTTGCCCTTTTCCCCCAACCCTACTTCCACCGTGGCTGTTCCGTCCACCGGAATATCTGCCCCCGTCACCGTCCTCTAGTTGGTCAGCCCGCTAGTGCGGGTGGCTCGGTCGACAACACCTCTCCGGACAATCGTCACCATGGCTCCTGTGTCCACGACTAATGAGCAGAGATGGCCATTGATGGAGCCCTTGACAACGATAGAGGCATTTGAGCTAACCCAGCAAATGATCGTTGGTTCCACAGACCGGTCGTGGGGTTTGGTGTGCTTGCGTGTCCCAGGCTGCCCCCTGCCTAGGACCGCTGTCCGATTCCCGGCTTGGAGGGGCATTCTCTTACACCATGGCCCACAGCGTCACACCTCTAACAAATCATTACTTTTGTTGGACAGTCTCGGACAGTATGGCCGACTGCATCACATTGCCAGCAGACCAATCCCCCGGAAGGCTTTGAGCTTAGCCTTCCCCTAGGTCCAGGAGATGCTGGGTTGACAGTCTCCACCGCTTTTTCTCCCCCATTCCCCACCTCGATGGCACGAACCACTTTAGGACTTACGTTCCGCGCCCGAAGAACAGCGGCTTCACTTCGTAGAGCCAAACAAAGGGCCGACTCTAAATCCCGCGAATCACCCAGCATAACAAGCTCGCGAACCTTCTCGTCACTTAAACGTTCGGTGAACTGGGACAAAGCCACAAGATCTATAGATTCCCGGGATGCTCCTGGCAAAGCTTTCCGGGCCAGCATACGAATCTCCCTAGCAAACGCGGAAATATCTTCTCCCGGCAGCTGGGCACGGGCCCTCAACTTGTTCATGTAAAGTTGTGCACGGTTCGAGTCACCAAACTGGGATTCCAATGCAGCAACGAGCTCATTGTAGTTGTGTGACCCTGCCAGCTCGGTTAGGACAGAAAGCGCAGCACCGTTAAGGGAAGAGGCGAGAGCGGATCCCATCATACCTCGATCCCAACCATTGGTCCGCGCAACAGTATCGAAATGGGTGTGATAATCGTCCCAAGGTGTGGTACCGTCGAACTTGGATGGCTTGAAGCAGCCTGCGAGCACAGGACGAATCCCACCACCCTCAGCATTGGCCAGAATGGCTACCGGAGCCGCCTGCTCCTGGGGTGGCTGTGGGGCGTGCACACCTACCCCGCGGACTTCCATGCAGATATCTTGGTAAAATTCGCGCAACGCATTCCGCACTTCACTCATAAGAGTACGCCTCAGATCCGCCTCTAAACCCTCATCAGCAACATTGACCGGTATATGTTAGGATCATTAGGGGGATCGCTGGTCATCACTCGGCCACTTCGCAACAATCTCCCATTACCGTCAATTACGTCGTTCTCCATCCCACTTCTGACACCAATTTGTTAGAAGATCACGAATGTTTCACAAGTTGTATTTTCAAGACAGAACACAAATCATCATAACACACGACCAACAACAACTTTCTAACCATCAATCAAGAAACACATGTCATAATAATTACGTAGGAGCTACGCTCCTAACAATATTATTTTCCGAAAATGTTTTAGGTACAGTAGATAAGTAGGTAGCTCCAACTGGGAGAATAGAAAGAATGGACCCTTGCTTTGTACTAAAGATACATACCTACAGTGCTTTCCATCATTCATCTACGGTGATGGTATGACAATAGAATATTCTATGACATTCATCATTGAATATTATGAACATGTTAATCTCTCAAGAGTTCGAGGATAAGTTTTTGAAGGCTCCTACCAAAAAGACATCATGACATTTGTCTCTGAGAGATCGCATTCCAATTTAGAAGAGACCAATACGTGCGGTCAATGTGATTACGAACCAATGTTCCAAGAATGATCGTAATCAAAAATCGAAGAGTGCTGCATAATCCTTGTCACGTGGGTTTATTAGTTATTCTATTGGGCATCAAAAAATCTGGCTATTCATTTACTGTTTATTTCATGTGTAATAATATTTATATAGAACGTCATTGAACTTATCACTGAATATTGTCCGTATTCACTTCTGAGTTATTATACAAATTTCTAGTGATTACAGCCATTTTCACAGGTTTTTGACCCATAAATATTGAATTTTGAGAGTTGAAACTTCGTTAGAACCTCAATACTTCACACAGTGGTCAAAATCAACTTCATATTTGGTCTCCTCACCCTAAAAAACACGGAAAACGATACATCACAAGCTCAAATTCACTAAAACGTGAAAAATACCTAATTTTGCACCAATTTTTCACCCATAACACCCCTCTATGTTTTCCGATCGGACTGCTGAGTTAGGGGACACAACTAGGGCCCAAATGGAGCCAGTGTGCAAAAGAACGGTTTTTTTTTTGTAGAGCGAAAATTAAGGTAGATATCGATGACACGGCGGGCGGACATTGTGTTTTTGGAATCTACACACCTTGAAACATAGAAAACATTTTGAGGGGGTGTTCCAAAAAAATCTTCCGAACCGAATACATAGGTGCATTCGGGGAATAATCAACCAAAATGACAGTCGCATGTTGAAGAAGTTCCAGAAGTAGAATACTATAAGCATTTCTCCAAGTCATCTTGCTTGTTCCTTTCTGTTGTTCTAGGTATTAGTTCAGTACGTGTTCGTTCAGTGTTCGTTAATTATACCTACTCGCAATATACAGGTATAATAATAAAATAAGTGAAGGATTCTTCATGGAGCTAAAAGAACGCAGTGGTTACGAAAGAGGCCTGAACCAAGAAGCTATTACAGCGTTGCCAGATCTTGCGCCACGGCCTTCTCTGAAGCCGGCCTTGGTTAGGTCCCCTGAGTCTGTAATCTGAATTCTTACCCACAACTCTCATCCTAGTTCTTTCGCCTCTGCAACTATGGGAAAAAGAACAACCAGGGTAAAACTTGGCAAGAAGTTCTTAATCAATAAACAAAACCAAAAATAACAATCACAAGCAGTAGCGGTGCATGGGCTCTGAAAACGGTGGGGCACCAAACCAGAACACAAAACCAACGGATTTGTCTACAAAATACCCCAAGGCAACAACAAACCCTTCCCTTATTTACTGATACGAGTGATATTCAGCAAAGCTTATCTCTTTTAATCAACACTCTATCGTTGTACAGAAACGTTGACAATTTCTACTGCAAATTAGCCACCGAATTCATGTGTTACAAAAATATAGTAAACTAAAATACAACAAAACAATGACCCGTCGCCGGTACCTACTTCAATGGAGAAGCTATTGGCTAGAAGCTAGGTAGACTATCTGTCCGTTAGGACGATGATCAATCCACAAGACCACAAACAGCAAACAGGATAAAACGCACGTTGGTACCACAAATACAAATATGCCATCAGAACCTGACTCAATGCAAAACGCACAAAATTTGACGCAACAAATTGAAAACTGACAACAGACTCAACAGAGAAAGTGTGTGATTCACAAGACAACAAAAACAAATCGGAAGACGAAGAAACATCTTGTATCCAGATGACAAATTGAATCGAAGTGATCGAATCAATTATGGGAACGATTTTGGGGTGGAAATCAGATTCTGGGGACAGAGGGCCCAAAGTGGGCGTGGCAAACAACATTTTTACTCGACTGAGCATGCGCGGATGGGCCACTTTTCTCAGTTGCCATGGGAACACTAGATCCCAGAACCTGCCTGCCAGTTTCAGGAGCCTAGGTTTCGATTTCGATTGCAGGACATCGCTTACTGTCGCTTTATTCCAATAACATGCTTGGTCTATGGAGCTAACATGAAGGAACCGCCATGGATGCTCTACTAGAATACTGAATATCTATAGCCAGAGAAATCTGGCGAGTTGCTGTTGAACTTCGTTAAAAATGTTATAGGGAAATTCAAATGCCAACTGAACAATGGTTGGAGTTGGTGTTTTTGGGAGCTGGGGCAGTGGCCCAAGTGGCCTTATGGACGCAACACCCCTGATCACAAGTAACAGTATTACCAAAAAAGGGAGAGAAGGTTAGGAACCCAATGGTTGAGTAAAAACATGGGAGATCAACGACTCGTTGGGAGCCAAGGGCCGATTTTAGAAGTTAGCAAAGACTGCCGAACTTCTTGTCCACCCTGCCACCTTAATAATGGCGTCCAACGTGGCCCCCACCCTATTTGCAGCTGACAGTGATGCGTGCCTCGTCGAATGAAGTGTGAAACACTCCGCAACTCCCGCCTCCTTCAACAACCACAATCTCGGGTCACCGAACCCGAGATTGTCTGGTGAGATGCTGCCGTGTATCGATGTCTGCTAATAATGAACAGAGCGCCAGTAGCCGGGGACCTCAAAGGAGCAGTAAACTTCAGATATTCTGACATGAGGGAAGCTACACATAGGAGAAGCCGTTCTGGAAAAAAGAGCACTGTGAGACATGGTTGGGGCATGTATGGTGCTTGTATGGATGGTACTGATGTCTTCAGACGACTAGATACACAAATCTCTAAAGAAAGCCATTCCTGGCTGGACCGCACCCCCATTAGTTTAACAGATGCAGTACTCAGGAGCCTCTGTCCAGTTTTCAATAACAGAAGTGTAACAAACTTCTGAGACAGTAATGGTAATCCCTGTATGGGTTTCTCTAACCACTGCAGCACTCTCTGGGGATCCCAAGCAGTATCCTATCAAGCAGAAGGCAGACGAATATGTGACACTCTTGAGAAAAACGGGGGAATATCCCTTGATATTCACATCAAGGGATGCGAGCCTAAAGGCTCCACAGCAACAAGGGACAGGGCTGACCTATAAATATTAAATGTAGACTAAGACACCAATCTGCTTTGAAATATGGTTTGAAGGAGATGTACTACATGTTTGGGTCTGCGATCCCAAGGATCCGATGCTAGGTCTTTACAAAATTCAGACCAGCGACGACTGCCAGAGACACAGCAGCCAACATGGTGTTATATAGTATCCATGTCTCAGTTTATCCACAGAAGATATCTATCTACCTATGTCTTTTATACTCTCTGACAAATGATGTTCCATCTCGCAATAAAGAAACTATTCATTCCCGTTCAACCATGGCTATAGCCTTTTCTTCCACCACCCAATTTTATCATTTTTCATCTGCCAGTATTAGTGAATGTCTATTAAATTTATATCAAGTGGCAACGAGGTGTTTAGGGTTTTCACGGAAAACTTCGCCAAGCGGCAATTCCGTACTTCTTCACTGATGTCTGTGACAGCATGCCTGTGACCAGCGAGAATCCTGTGGTGGAGCTTCTGGCATATTTGGCTCGACGGCAGCAGTCGGAGAGTTGCCTATGTTCGATGCTGGAGGTAAGTGGTCAGGTTTTTTGACCAACTTGACCAGAAGCCAACTATGTTGCCGACTCCAGGAAGACATCGCTACTTGTAACCTCACTGAGTCCACATGTCTATGAGGTACTCAAGGAACTCACTCATCCTGGTTGCCAAAGGATAAAACTTTCCCAGAGCTAACAGACCTTCTATCCAAACAATTTGTGCCCTTTAAGTCCGTGAGGAGGAGTAGAGTCTGTGCGACTTCGTGCCACTCCGTCATGACCATGTGGACCCCATATCTGATTGGCTCGTAAAGGTCAAGAAGTCTGCGATTGAGTGTGAGTTCGGAGCTAATCTGGAAGAATTCGTGAAGACGAATTTCATCAATGTCTGACCAATAACCCGGTTTTGGATCGCCTATGTGAAGAGGAGCACACCAAGCATTTCACTGACGTAGTGTTGAAGAAGGAGTCCGCTGTCAAGGAGCAAGGCGCTCCACAGTGTTTCGACTATATGGATTTAGGTGGAAAAAAGTAAGATTGTAGAAACATCATTTTCGCTACGAGAGTGAAAGGCCAAGGTCTCAAATCCGCAATAATGACATTGTTTACTCGCTGCTTGTCTCAACTGGATTGTCACCACTCAGATAAAGACGACTAGGTGAGTAGGTTCAACAGAATCTTGCCCCAGTACTCAAGTGGCATTTAAGGTTGACGGCTTACTTTTCTCAATTATTTTTGAACGTGACTGTTTCTACCAGTGTTATGGATGTTCCCCTGGATGGTACGAATGATTTACCCATCGTTAATGCATGCTTTATTTTGTCATTTCTTTATGCTTTCTTAGAGAATAGGAATTATAAAGTAGTTGTTTCACGTTATCGGTGGAAAAAGATGGAAGTACCGGTTTGTCAAGACTTGAAATTAGAAGCATCTTTTAGAGAAATTAATGCTGTTTGCGAGCACGCAAACCGATTGTTTTGCACGACTTTGCAAGTTCTTTATTTTTTATTTTTTCAGATGTACTTATCGCAATTTCGCGGAACGAATTTTTTGAACAATGGAGAAAATATCCTAAAACTGTTAGAAATGAGGAAATTTACAACTACGTATTGTGTAAACACAGACTCAACGTTTCTGATAGTGGAAGACAGAAGTTGAAAAACAGTATTCGATTGTGGTCAGCAAAAATTTCTGATAAATGGAATAGAGTGGGATGTCGAGTAGAGAGGTTCATCTCTACGTATGAGACTTGGCTAAATGAAAACGATATTGTTTTATTACTCGGCAACTCCGAAGACCTCTATGTGCAGGCAGTAGAAGCTCCCCCAACATCCAAACAATTTTTCGGTCGTCCTTCAAAAAATTTTGTTGATTGTGGGAATAAAACTAAAATAAAGAGGGTACAAGACATAATCAAGAATTATACGTTGGAAGAGATTTTGTTTGCGGCTGAACACTCTCTGAGGCTCGCGAGGAAAAAAAATGCTGCAAATATCGTGAGAGACTTAAGTGATGACTTATTAGGTGGCGCCAAGGAAATAAAAAACGCGCAAGTACTTGCTTCAAAGCAGAGATGTCTCACTGGTGATGAAGCGTTAGGCCTTTACATTGATGCTAAATTGACAACTAACAGTTATAAACTATTAAGAAAAGTATCTGTTAGTGTAGGCCATGATTTGATTCCTTCATTTTATTGTTTGACAAATGCCAAGAAGAGATGCTTCCCACCTGATGAATGCATTCAGGTTGATGAGATCTCTGGTAGTTTTACATTGCAGTCGTTGCTAGATGTCACCTCTGAGCGGCTCCTAGACGCACTGCAATTGTTAGGGACGGAAAAAAATATAAAAGCAACGTTGATAAGTAAATGGGGATTCGATGGGAGTTCAGGGCATAGCCAGTATAAACAAAAATTTGACGATAAAACAGCTAGCGACGAGTATTTATTTTTAGTTTGCTTTGTCCCTTTGAAATTGGTTTTGGAAGAATCCAATACCACGCTTTGGGTCAACCCCAAACCATCATCTACGCGTTATTGCCGTGCAATTGAATTTATTTTTCAGAAAGAAACTACGGCTTTAGTAAATCAAGTAGCAGAAAAAATTAAGAACCAAATAAAAAATTTAAACCTAACTGAAAAAGGCAATGTTTCTGTCAAACACACCCTTCTCCAAACAATGGTTGACGGGAAAATATGCAACATACTATCAGGTACAAAAGGGAACCAGAATTGTTACATTTGTGGTGCCAAACCCAGTCAGATGAATTCACCAATTATTGTTGAAAATGTAAGAACAGAGAATTATGACTATGGTTTGTCTCCCCTCCATGCACTCATAAAATGTTTTGAGTGCCTATTACATATATCGTATAGATTGCCTCTAAAAGTTTGGCAAGTTCGAGACGAGAACCACAAAATTATTTTTCAAGAAAGGAAGAAGTTGATTCAACAAAGATTCAAATCTGAACTAGGCTTGAACATAGACGTGGTAAAACCAGGGTTTGGCACCACAAATGATGGCAATACTGCCAGAAAGTTTTTTGATAACTTTGAACAATCCGCCGAAATAACTGGCATTGATAGAGAACTAATACAAAAATTTCATACACTTCTTTGTGCTCTTACGTCTGGGTACGATATAAATATATATGAGTTTCAAAAATTTTCCCAGGATACTGCAACATTGTACGTGAACCTTTATTCGTGGTATTTCATGCCGCTCACAGTACATAAAATTTTATACCATAGCGTGGATGTAATTGAACACATGGTCTTACCGATCGGAAACTTATCAGAGGAAGCTCAGGAAGCCCGTAACAAAGATTGCCGGAGATTCCGGGAATTTAATACGCGGAAGTGTTCTCGTTATGCCACGAATAGAGATTTACTTACAATGTTGCTGATCTCATCTGATCCAATTATTAATACATTTAGAAATATCATAGAAAAGAAAACAAACCCATTGCCGCCTGAAGTCAGTAACTTACTGGTTATACCTGACTCCCCATCCACATCCGCATCCCTTGAGGAGGACCATTCGCCTTCAATTAGTAGTACGTCTCCTCATTCTTTTAATCGATCCGCCCTTGAATATATGTCTGTAGATTAAATTACATTGACCCACACATATGAATTTATATGCACTCATAGGCAGAACTAGGTGTAGGTAGTGTATCAACGAAACTACAATTTTCTAGTAAAGTAGTACGATTATTACTTTTTTGACTTTCTTTTTTATATTCAAACTATACTTCCCAACTCATTGTTTGTTCATCCATCATTACATTGCATTGAAATCCACCTAGTTAATACAGACCCAGAAGAACCTGATTTATTTTCTAAGAACTCGTACCTGTCATTGGAATAGTTGTTTATATTACTTACCTTCTGTCGTCACCAAAATGGTCAATAAATATATTTTACATGCTTTTAAAGTAGTTTGAACCTTTCTGTTGGACCTACTCCTTCGAGTTTCCGCTAATAAAAGGAATTCAGAACCGGTTTTCGTTGATTATGACTTTTTTCAACCTAAATCCATACAGTCGAAACACTGTGCGCTCCCTTGAATGTCCTGAAGCACTTTTCACCTCGTGGGAAGATACCTGGGAAGAATGGCAGTTCAAGCAAGGCTACTGGGAAGGCACCTGTCTCCACGCAGCAGCATAAGTCCCAGACGACTTCTACAAGCAAGCCAGATTGTTTTGCTCGTGATAAGCCAGAACACGACTTTTGTAGATGTAAGTACAAAAAGTACAGATGCGAAATTTGTCACAATGCAGCTGCTTGAAAAACAAGGAGACTAAATACCTAGATTCAGTAGATCCTAGGAAAGTGTATCAAGACAGTGACACCGATAATATTCAGTTGTTCAATCTAGCTAATATTGCAAGCTTAGGTTAGACTCATTTCTTATTTTTGTTTGTGTCAACAGCATTTCGATTGGTTTTGAGATCGATACAGGGTCCACATTCTCAATTTTACCACAATCTATTTATGAGCAGCACTTCAAAATAACGTGCAGGTAGAATCAATGAGCACCAAGTTACGTTCATATAATGGTACACTGAGAGTATCTACTGGTATGATATCTGTTGATATAGCTTACAATGGCAGTAGTAAGCCCTGCGATTGACTGATTGTACCAGGTGGATTAAAACCACTTTTTGGACGTGATTTATTATTAAAATTTAGTATTTTAAATAATTTGGTGAAACCTTGTGTACATTTTCTAGGTATTTCTAAGGGTGAAAGCCTCAAATCGCTAGTTATAGCGATGGTGAAGTAGTGCGTCTGGTGTCCGCTCGAGCGCTAGCTGCGGCTAGTGGGTTCGATCAGATCATGCTGTTTTTTGGGTCTTAGAACGAACGAATATAATTGTGTTTATATTAGTAAACTGCAGCAAGCATCACGTCAGCCATAGGCGGTGCAATTTCGGTCTGTTGGTTCAGAGTTATGAAATACGTTCTTTCATGTAGTTCTTCCGTTTTTGCAAACCTGAGCCCCTCTCGAACAGCAAGATGGCGTAGAACCTCCGAGAGAGAAAGTTGTAAGAAGTATTTTAATTGTTATAAATTGTTATCCAAGTCGATCGTTCTTAATCGTTCTCATATTTAATCAGTTCAAGTGAATTTCGTTTGCGTGTTTCTTTCCCGATCAAACAGATAGGTAAAGCGATTTTTTCCAGTGAACTAGGGGAATGCCAATTTAGTGCTGTCTCATTGAGTGTTCCTGAAGGAACAACCCCTAATTTTGTAAACTGAGGCCAATACCATACGCTTATAGGTATCATATCATATAGATGTTGCAGATTGGGGAACCCCATTGGTTCCAATCCTGAAAGCAGACTGTGGCATCAGAGTATGTGCCGAATATAAGGTTACACTGAACCCCTTTGTCGCCGAAGGGCGAACTATGAACAGGTAAAGTGAGGGTCTGGTAGGGAGATAAGGGCAACACTAACGCCAACTAGCAGGTACATCGCAAACCAACTAAAGGATAAGATAGGGTGTTCCAGCCAAAGACGAGTTAGTAATGTTTCGGGCGCGAGTGCAAGAAGAGTCACGTAAGTCAATCATTTCACTAGATGATTATCAATGATGTCGATTTTCACTAAGTTAACTATTTTACTTATGATTGGTAATAATGACTTTCTTTAGGTATTAAATCTTGGGTTCGTCTGTCTCTTGTGACAGGGGAACGATACGTTGGGGCTAGTACAGTTGCTTCCAGGGATAAATGGTAGATTTATCCCTGCTCCAGGTGGAGAAACAGTAGATAAAATGGTTTCCATGTAAATGGATTCGACTACCCCAGCGTATCACAGTGGCAGTTCAGAGACGAACTTGCATATCATAGTTGCAGTACCACGATGCACTATGCAGTTAGAGTCCAGAGACGGACTAAAGTATCATAGTTGCAGTACCACGATGCACTGTGCAGTTAGAGTCCAGAGACGGACTAAAGTATCATAGTTGCAGTACCATGATGTAACTATACAA
Organism: Leptopterna dolabrata; assembly: GCA_954871275.1. Lineage (NCBI taxonomy): Eukaryota > Metazoa > Arthropoda > Insecta > Hemiptera > Miridae > Leptopterna > Leptopterna dolabrata. The sequence continues at coordinate 154,026,715 of OX940974.1, forward strand.
TTTGCGTCCAGCAGTGGACTAGAGTATCATAGCGGCAGTACAACGATGCGCTATGTGGTTGGGGTCCAGTAGTGGACTCTTAACAGTTTGGTTCTAATGATATTAGACACTAGTATGATATAGCTGTGCGAGGACAGGGACGGTTGTAAGGGGAGGTTGGAGACCGTCGGGGTGAAGCCCCATTCAGGATTGGGATGAAGGGAATCACCAGTCAAACAGTGCAAACATATAATTCAGGACTGGAGATTTGTTCATCCCAATCACACAGTTTGTTAATTTTAAGTTGTGCATGAAGTACAAGATTTACTATCCCAAGTAGATACAATTTATTGAGCACCTGCTCGTATGACACGACTGATTAATCTCAGGCACTCAGTAATTTAGTTAATACTATCGTTATTCCCTAGTTAATTCCTGTTAAGGATTAGATTATGATTGCGATAGAGTTGGTAAATGAAGAGCATTTACTACATGGTGGAGATGCTGGGATCGAACGCTGATACTCGTATGAATTACTGGTATTAGAAAAGGAATAAGGAATATTTAGTGCGCGTAGTTGAGTTCTAAAACGTCATTTTCACTCAAGCAGGTAGTAAAAGGGTCCAGTGACTTGTTTTTGAGAGGGTCCGACTTCGCTTTCACCGAAGGGTGAGGTGAGCTATCCTTGAGTGAGACAGAAAATAGGTTGGAAATGAGAGGGTAGACGTCCCTTCTTTCGAAGAATTTTCTTCTACCTTTCTGACTTCTATCACGAAGAGTTCAGGACAGCCTAGTCGAGCCAAAGCCATGTTTATAGTGTTTGTGAACATTCATTCTATTATTCCCACCCCGCGGTGTGGGGGTCTGGCCAACCCTATACACTTGGGGGAATAGGGACTTCATAATTAACTTCTGTTGAGTTTTATAATTCAAGTTTTTTTCCCTAATTGTTTTATCTTTTTTCAAAGATTGTAATGTGAGCGAATTGGTTCGACTGGTTGTCTGAGACGGTGGGAGTGTAGTAATGTCCTATTCCGCCTTTATCTAGTCGCTTTCTACTCCGCTTCGCCTAGGGCTGGTGCCAAATAAATTAGGATGATGCAGTATCCTACAACATACATACAAGGAAGCCCTTTTGAGTTATGTAGTGTTCTGGCGTACCAAGTTTAGATAGAAAATTCGAATTTTTCTTGTTGCAGATGAAATCCGATTGAGCAGAAAACAATAGAATGGAGGGATTTTACATTAAACGATTGACTAGTTTAGGAGGTAGAGTGCGTGATGGGGTGGGGGCTTGCAAGGAGATATTGAATCTCCTCGGATCGGGTCAGCCTTGCAGTACCGATCAAGAAATTGAGATTGGTAAATTAAAAACCTCCACTGACAGTCTTTTGACGGAGGTTCGGGAGGTACTCCGAAATGTGCCAGACAGTAATAATGACGAGTTGGCGGTGCTGTTGGATGAGTCCACAGACACGCAATTGGAGGCGGAGCAGATAGTGGTGGAACTGAGCGTTCGACTAAAGAGCGTTAAAGAAAGGATGACTCAACACTCACTACACCCACCACACAGTTCAAATAGTCGCCTCCCGAAACTAGAGTTGTCAAAATTCAATGGAGACGTACTAAAATGGACAGAATTTTGGGACCGGTTCACCTCTACAGTGGACGGCCGACAAGACATAGCCGAAGTAGACAAACTATCCTACCTCGTAGGCTCTCTGGATGGGGTAGCCAGGCAGTCGATTGAAGGCCTAGAGATAACAAATGCGAATTACCAGATCGCAATTGAGAAGCTCAAGGAACGGTTTGGGAAGCCCAACTTGATAATTGATGCCCATTATGTTGCTCTATACCGAATACCTACAGCACGAAACAACACACAAGACTGTAGGAGGGTCTTTGACGAAGTAGAAAGACACCTGAGGATTTTAGAGACTATGGAAGAAGACATTAACCACAACCAGTTACGAACCACTATCATGGAAAAGTTTCCACAAGAAATAATTTACGAACTTCGCATGGCAATGGAAACAGGAGGATATTCGGTTCAGACAATAAGGAAGTCCCTAGAAAAGATTATTTCAGCTAGAGAAACTTCATTTGCCATCTCCCAAACCAGGTCTTCAGGAAACCTATCGTTCAATAATGAACCCGATTACAACCATTTCACCACAGAGACGCTCTTCTCTGCGGGTCCATCTCAGTCATATAGGGTTCATCTAAAAAGCCACACAAAGACAGTACATCAAATACAAAGAAGAGGAAGAGAGATTCCTCTAATTATCAACCTAAACAGAAATCTACTCAATTGTTTACCAACAAACAACCCTCAGAACCGCCTTACAAGAGGAAGAAATTGGAATGTATTTTTTGTACCGGTAATCACTTTAATGATGAATGTCGGAAATACACTACACTTGAGGAACGGAAGAAACAATTGAAAGGCAATTGCTACCAATGTTTCCGGAAGGATCATAAAGCTGATCAGTGCAACAACAAACGAAAGTGTTTTCATTGTGGCCTATTAGGAAAACACAATCGTAGTTTATGTCCCACAAAATTCAAGAGTCACAACAGAGAGGTATCAAACTCCTTGTTTTCAGATACCAAACAAGATACTATTCTCCAAACAACCCTGGTTAATTTACCGAACAGAACCAAAACAATTTCATTTCCAGTCAGGCTTCTTTTTGATACAGGAAGTCAGCGAACTTATGTAACGGCATCATTAGCCAAACAGTTACAACTACAGCCAATAGAAGATAGCAATTTAACCGTATATACCTTTGGGAGTATGAAACCTAAGACCATTAAAACCTCTCTTGTACCTCTAAACATAAAAATAAACGCTGACAAATCAATCGAGATTCAAGCATACATTATACCGAAAATTACTGGCACTATCTCGTCAAACTTTGATTTCAAGAAAATTGTAGCCAAACTCCATCCTGATTTAGATTTTGCCAAAGATAGTCTGACAGATTGTCCGGTTGATTTGCTTATTGGGAACGATTATTATTATTCATTTTTCACAGGACAGACTAAACAGATTCAAGGTGGCCTATTTCTTGTTCATTCAAAACTGGGCTGGATTTTATCGGGGCTACCTAATACCCCCTCATCAAAGGAAACTCTTTCCTTTTTGACCTATGTACAAGGAGGATGCAAAAGGTGCAATTCTCAGTTCACAATACCTGACCCACCAATAAATGACCACGATATTAAAAACTTGTGGGAACTTGAGGCAATAGGGATACAGGATTCTCCCAAAATCCTTCAAGAAGACGAGATAATTGAGTTTTTCAACAAAACCACTAAATTTGAGAACAACAGATACCTTGTAAAGTGGCCATGGATCCAGTATCCTTCAGACCTCCCTCTTAACTTTGGACTTGTTGTGGGTAGGTTAACAAGCCTCATCAAGCGAACAGACAGTGAAGTCTTAAAACAATACGACCAAGTTTTAAAGGACCAGCTAAAAAAGGGTGTGATCGAGGTAATCGAAGATGCATCCCTACCGTCCTCACATCCTGTTCATTACCTACCACATCATTGTGTGATCCAAGAGGGGAAAACCACAAAATTGCGGATAGTTTATGATGCCTCAGCCAAGACAAAGGGTCACTGTAGCTTGAACGAATATCTCTACAAGGGTCCTCATATGTTAGAAGATCTTGTAGGGCTCCTTCTGTGTTTCCGAATGCACCAAATTGGCATCACAGCAGACATAGAGAAGGCATTTTTGCAAGTCGGTTTACAATCTGAGGATCGAGATGTAACTAGATTTGTCTGGTTGAAAGACTTAACAAAGGGGGTGTATGAAAGTAACCTCCAGCATTTACGCTTTTGTCGAGTCCCATTTGGGATAATATCAAGTCCGTACATTCTTGCAGCGACTATCAAATTCCACCTTTCACAAAAGGATTCGGTAGAGGTTACAATGATTGCCAACAGCCTCTATGTCGACAACCTAACCACTAGCGCTAGTTCTGTGGAAGCAGCCCATGCGATTTACTCTGAAGCCAGGAGTTCATTCAATGAACTCTCCATGAATATAAGAGAATGGAAATCAAATTCACCAGAACTCATGAGCAGAATAACCACAGATCAGAGAAACATTGATAGATGTACTTCAGTGCTAGGCCTCATCTGGGACACTGAACAGGATAACCTATCAATTCCCTTCAAGATGCCCTTGTTGACTGAATCCGGCATTACCAAACGAAGTATCCTTTGCACTGTGGCATCGGTGTTTGACCCATGCGGGTTTGTTGCACCATTCACATTACCAGCCAGACTTTTGCTCCAGGAACTGTGGCAGGAAAAGTACAAGTGGGACGATCCATTGTCGGAGGACAGAGTTGAGAATTGGAAACAGTGTGTGCCTCTACTTGAGGCTGTGAATGAATTTTCTATTAACCGAGCCTATTGTCACTTTTCAGGGTGTCCACCTCCCTCTAAAGTGGAATATGAGCTGCATTGCTTCACAGATGCATCACAAAAAGCTTATGCCGCAGTAGTATATCTCCGCATTACCCTGGATAAATCAAACACCACAAGCTTTGTCATGTCTAAGTCAAGACTGGCACCTCTACGTCAGAAAGAACACATGACCATCCCTAAGTTAGAGTTAATGGGAGTCCTAATAGGTACCCGTCTCATTACATATGTCCAGCAAAGTCTCAACCTTGCAACTGCCAAATTGTTTTTATGGACTGATAGCCAAGTAATCCTTGGTTGGTTGAAATCAGACAGACTATTACCACCCTTTGTCAGCCGCCGGCTTTCAGAAATTAAGGCAGCAAAAAACCTGCAGTTTAGATACATCAAAACTGACTCCAACCCAGCAGACATAGCTACACGCCAGCTTCAAATTACTCAATTGCCTGACCTATGGACTGTGGGTCCGCCTTTCCTAACCCAGGAAGCAGTACAGTGGCCGGGTGATCCCACAATACAATATTCCTCTGCGCTGACCTCATTGACAGAGAAGGATGAGCCTCAGGCAGACACCCAGGAATGCGGTTTAACGACAGGAACTGGTAATGTTAGCAGTGGAGAACACACTGATATCCCGGCAACCTCACCAAGTGTGCATGACTCAGACTCAATCCATGAACTCCCACACAGAGTCGGGGATACACTTCCAGTGTGTGTCAGCCCAGAAGGACAGAATCCTACTGATCAGGCCAACCCAACACATACTGACTTAGAGGAGCACACCCACAAACGTAGTATTAAAGAACTCCAGAAAGTGCATTTCCCCAGAGAAATTCAGGGGAAATCAACGGACCTAACCAAGTCATTGCGGCTCTTTCAGGATGATAGTGGAGTCTTGAGGTGCCTAGGGAAGTTACAGAATGCACTCATACCATATGAGCAGAAGTTTCCGATACTTCTTCCAAAAAACACTGATTTTACAACAGCCATTATCAAGAAAATCCATGAGGATAACCATCATGTTGGCACCTCCCACACGCTTGCACTTCTCCGAAAACAGTATTGGGTGCCCCAAGGTCGAGCACAGGTAGCCAGAGTCTTACGGGCGTGTCCCAAATGCATCAAGTATGGTGGTGGGCCCTTTAGGCTCCCAGACATGCCACCCTTGCCCAAAGAACGGGTAGCAGTGTGCCCCCCTTTCACATACACGGGTTTAGATTACTTTGGGCCTCTCACTGTCCTCAATGGGGGTACGCCTCAAAAACGATGGTGTTGTTTATTTACCTGTATGGCGGTGCGGGCAATCCATCTGGAGTTGGTGGTGGACATGTCTGCTGAAGAATTCCTCAACTGCCTCAGACGCTTTGTGGCTGCACGAGGAGTGCCGGTGGTGATTGTTTCTGATAATGCCACCCAATTTAAGCTCACTTCAGCTGTCATACAGGCACCCCTTTGCCTTGACAATGGGATCCAGTGGAGATTTATACCTGCCCTTTCACCATGGCAAGGCGGTTTCTATGAGCACCTTGTGGGGTTGGTGAAACATTGTCTCCGCCGCACCCTTGACAAGATACTGTTGACTGACACACAGCTCCTCACCATCCTTAAAGAAATAGAAGCTACTTTGAATACCCGTCCTCTGGTAACAGTTGGCCAAGACTTGGATCATATACTGACTCCCATAGACTTTCTTCGGCCTATTGGGCCAATGTCTCTCACTCCCCCAGATGATGGTGCTCATAGCACAATGACTGTGACAAAATCTGACCTCATCAACAGTTGGAAGAACAGTAGAGTTGCATTTGATGAGTTCCAGAAAATGTTTACTGACCGCTACTTAACGTGCTTACAGGAGAGGGCACAGTTCACCCACAAACAACCACGAATTGTGGCTGGTGAAAAGCCAGGCATAGGCGATGTGGTTCAGGTCAAAGATGACATTCGCTCACGAGCTCACTGGCGAGTGGGTCGCATTACTGAATTGGTTCCTAGTAAAGATGGCCAAACGAGAGTGGCCCGAGTAACTTTCCCGTCAGGTCAAATCCTCACTCGGTCAGTATCGCACCTGTACCCCTTGGAAATGGGTTCTGATCCGCCTGCCATATCTAGTTCTGCTCCAGCCTGCTCTGATCCCATAAGTTCTCTGCCCGATGATGCCCCCACTCTACCTCCAGAGCCACTCCCTCACGCCACAACTGACTCCCCAGGTCAGGCCTCTATTTCCAACAGGATCGGGGAGGGACACAGCACAAATGAGCAGATGCCTCCTCGCCTCAGGCGTCAAGCTGCAACCGACGCAAGAGCCAGGATCCAGCAGTGGACAAGGCAGCTCTTGGCCATTGCGGCTGCTGCCACCAGAAGTTCTCCATTGTCAGACAACTGATACAGTTATCCTTCCTGCTAACACTTGACTGTTGGTCCTTGTTCTTCTCTTTACTCTTCAATAAATTTCTTCAATGCTTATCCAACATCTATCTGCTTTCTTGACCTTGTCCTGGGGGAGGGCGCTAGGCGATTCAATTTCAGTTCATCTCAGCATATTACACATAACAATTTGATGATTTAAGTTACCACAGATCCAAATAAAGCATCACCTCTGTCTTGGGAGTGTCGCCGAAGGGCGAACTATGAACAGGTAAAGTGAGGGTCTGGTAGGGAGATAAGGGCAACACTAACGCCAACTAGCAGGTACATCGCAAACCAACTAAAGGATAAGATAGGGTGTTCCAGCCAAAGACGAGTTAGTAATGTTTCGGGCGCGAGTGCAAGAAGAGTCACGTAAGTCAATCATTTCACTAGATGATTATCAATGATGTCGATTTTCACTAAGTTAACTATTTTACTTATGATTGGTAATAATGACTTTCTTTAGGTATTAAATCTTGGGTTCGCCTGTCTCTTGTGACAGGGGAACGATACGTTGGGGCTAGTACAGTTGCTTCCAGGGATAAATGGTAGATTTATCCCTGCTCCAGGTGGAGAAACAGTAGATAAAATGGTTTCCATGTAAATGGATTCGACTACCCCAGCGTATCACAGTGGCAGTTCAGAGACGAACTTGCATATCATAGTTGCAGTACCACGATGCACTATGCAGTTAGAGTCCAGAGACGGACTAAAGTATCATAGTTGCAGTACCACGATGCACTGTGCAGTTAGAGTCCAGAGACGGACTAAAGTATCATAGTTGCAGTACCATGATGTAACTATACAATTTGCGTCCAGAGACGGACTAAAGTATCATAGTTGCAGTACCATGATGTAACTATACAATTTGCGTCCAGCAGTGGACTAGAGTATCATAGCGGCAGTACAACGATGCGCTATGTGGTTGGGGTCCAGTAGTGGACTCTTAACAGTTTGGTTCTAATGATATTAGACACTAGTATGATATAGCTGTGCGAGGACAGGGACGGTTGTAAGGGGAGGTTGGAGACCGTCGGGGTGAAGCCCCATTCAGGATTGGGATGAAGGGAATCACCAGTCAAACAGTGCAAACATATAATTCAGGACTGGAGATTTGTTCATCCCAATCACACAGTTTGTTAATTTTAAGTTGTGCATGAAGTACAAGATTTACTATCCCAAGTAGATACAATTTATTGAGCACCTGCTCGTATGACACGACTGATTAATCTCAGGCACTCAGTAATTTAGTTAATACTATCGTTATTCCCTAGTTAATTCCTGTTAAGGATTAGATTATGATTGCGATAGAGTTGGTAAATGAAGAGCATTTACTACACCCTTCATTGAGGATGTCAAGTACCCAGTGCCCCACACTGAAGATATTTTCTCAAAACTCCAAGGTGGGCAATTTTTCACTGAACTTGATTTTTCCAATGCATATAATCAATTAAAAGCAGATTCTGATACAGCTATGTTGCTCGGTTGGAGCACGGGTAGGGGAATGTACAAAGTTAATCGTCCACCGTTCGGTATAAAACCCGCCTGTACAATTTTTCAGAGGGAGGTGGAGCTTTCCTTTAGGGTATCAAAGGCATGGCGAACTTGTTAGATGACATCATCGTAACAGGTGAAACAATATCAGAACATAATAATAATTTAATGTCGTTTCTAATTCGTTTGCGTGAGGCAGGCTTCAGATTGAATAAATCTAAATGTAAATTTGCTCAACCCCAAGTAAAATACTTAGGGCATATTATCGATAAACGGGCTTCGAAAGGATCCTGAAAAGATTAGAGCAGTAGTTGAAGCACCTGAGCCAACGAATGTGGCGGAAGTAAAAGCATTCACTGGTATGATCACTTATCATAGTCAATTTATACCACATTTAGCTTCACTACTCAGTCCTCTGTATAAATTGACCCAAAAATGTGAAACGTTTAATTGGAATAGTGACTGTAGAAAACCAATTAAAAAAGCCAAAGAAGCAATATTGCTTCCTATCAGTCATTAGTTCATTTTTATCCTGACTTGCCAATGACATTAGAATGCAATGCATCAGACTATGCATGCAATGCAATGGAACAGGATCAATTTTATTGCACAAGTTCCCAAATGGTGATGAGAAACATGTTTTGCTTCCAGAGTTCTCAACAAGACTGAGGCGAAATACGCAATTCTGCATAAAGAAGCACTTAGCATTTATTACACTTGTCGGAAATTCTATGAATATTTGATGGGAAGACAGTTTACAGTTAGAAATGACCATAAACCGTTATTAGGTACCTACTTTAAGAGAAAAGCAATCCATTCCACAAATGGTAGACTGCAAAGATGGGCTACGTTCTTATCCAATTTTAATTATTCACTTGTTTACATAAAAGGCTACAAAAACACAGCCGATGCGTTATCCAGATTACCCATCAAAGATTAAAATGTAAGTGTTCCTGAACCGTATACCAATTTAATTTTCTTTGAAGATTTCATTCCTGTCAACTATAAACAAATTAGGCTAGAAACTTCGAGAGATGTAGTTTTGACTAAGGTTTATACCTTTGTTCGTGAAGGGTGGCCAGATATTGATAATGATGAAAGTTATTGATGATGATGAAAACCCTACTTCTGCCGTAAGGATGAGCTTTCTTGTGAAGAAGGAATTTTGCTGTGGGGATATCGAGTAATCATACCACCTAAGTATAGGCAGTCGATATTGAATGAGTTGCATGGGTCTCAATATGGGTATTTCCAAGATGAAGGCGATTGCGAGGTCTTATTTTTGGAGGCCAAAAGTTGGTTACTCCATCGAGCAGTTAAGTAAGAATTGTAAGGTTTGTCCCGAAAATAGGCCTGAAACGCCCAAGACAGTGGTTGGTAGGTGGTCTGATACCACAAATCCATTTCAGTGGGTTCATATCGATATTGCAGGTCCAGTTTTCGGAAATAAAAATTTTTTGATTTTAATCTATTCATTTTCAAACTGGCCTGAAGTTTTTGAGTTGCATAAGACTGATACTTTTACTATTCTCGAATATCTTAGAGAAATGATGGAAAGATTTGGTATATCTAGCACTATTTTTTTTGGATAATGCTGCTAATTTTACTTCTGATACAGTTGAAAATTTCTGTTTGAATAATGGGATAACTCATTTAACATCACCTACGTATCATGCAGCCAGTAACGGTGCAGCATAGAATTTTGTTAAGACATTTAAGTACACTTCGATCAAAATGTTGAAGGATTCGAGAATACGTACTATTCATACAAGGTTGCAAAATTTTTTATATTTTTATCGAAATTCGCCCCATTCTAATATGAACCATTCACCTGCTGAACTAATGTTCAATCATAAGATATAAATCTGTTTCAATCAATTGAGAAATAAGGGAAATGCAACAAACTGTACCCTAACAGCCTGTTGGCAGAGCATCCATTTCCTTTCAAAAATCTCAAACAAGGGTGTTGTGATCGGCTGCTCCTCCGATATCCTGTGTATGCACAGACAAGTCGAGTCTGATCGACCTCCCAGAGTGGGGACCCCCCGACCCCCCTCTGGTCATGTCAGGGGGTATAAAAGGAGTTGTATTTACTCAATAAATAACCATTCTCAAATCAAGCTTTCATCGACTCGTCTATCTCCTCAATTACTACACTGGTGACCGCCCGCTGTCTGAGACTAGAGAGCGCCTTCGCGGCCACTACGTCGGCCGCGTCAACGACGATAACGCCGCGCCTCCACTTCCCCGCCCCACCCAGTGTTCTATGTAAAACGCGAGCGGCCTCCACAGGAACGATCACTTTTCGACTACAGCTCTCCCGGACTGGCGCCTACGAAGAAAATGGACCCGAAACCACAGAAACCCGCAGAAGCAACTCCGCCGCCGCCTTCTCTCAAGCTGCGACCGTTCGGTCCCGTCTTCCAGCACGTCTGGTTCGGCCAATTGGAGCTGGTTCTCGCCCACGAAGGCCTCACGACACCACAGGCACAATTCGCCCGCGCCTTCCTCGCGCTCGAGCCTCGTCGAGCGGACCTCTGCGCCGACATCCCCGCCTCACACGCCGCCAGCTACTGGACGCTCAAGGAACGGCTTCTAGCCGCGCACGCGCCCTCCGACGGCTCACGGCTCACCGCGCTTCTACAACCGACCACAGACGATGAGCTTCCGTCCGTACTCGCCCGGCGACTTCGCCGTGCCCTCCCGGCCGATACACCAACGCCTCTCCTCCGACAGCTCTTCCTCCGAGCACTACCCGAGAGCCTCCATCTGCACGTTGCGGCCCGAGACGAACCGGACATCACCGAACTCGCTGCGACCGCCGATCGCCTTCTACCTTTCATCCCGCCTCCTCGTGTGGCTACCGTCGACGACGAGGTACAAGTAATCCAGAATAGATGCCAACAGCGACCGTCAACGCAGCGACAACCGCCACCTCGCCGGCCTCCCTCGGGATTATGCTACTACCACCATACATGGGGCCCCCGCGCACAAAAATGCCGCAGCCCGTGTACCTGGCGCCAACAGCCGGCGGGAAACGACAACGCACGGCCCGAACAGCCGTAAAGGCCGTGCGCACACAACCTACATCCCGGCTTTTCCTCAAATGCAAGAAAACGGCACTGCAATATTTCTCGTAGACACCGGATCCGACGTCTCAATAGTACCAAACACCCTCCTTCGACGCACGGTCAAGCGCCCGAGCACCCTGCGAGCCGCAAACGGCACTGAAATCCGCACCTACGGTACTCACGCCGCCTCCGTACACCTCCCGGAACTACCACCCTACGAGTAGGCATTCGTGGTCAACGACGTCTCAACCCCGATCCTCGGCTCGGACTTTCTAACATACCACGGACTCCTCGTCGACCTTCCCAACACCCGCCTCATCAACGCCGCAACTAGCACCTATATCAAGGGCTCGATAACACCCCCCCCCCCCCCGGCACCTCCATATGCACAGCCGCGACGAACGAGCCCCGTTTTCAGGCCCTCCTCGACGAGTACACGCCTTCCGACACACCCTGCGACGCCCCCGTTGAACATCACATAGTCACAAAGGGCCCCCCCCCCCCTGCCACGCGAAACTTCGCCGGCTCTCTCCGGCCCTTCATGCCAAGGCTAAGGCCCACTTCACCGAGCTGCTCGCGGCTGGCATCGTCGAGCCCTCCGAAGCCCCGTGGTCCAGCCCGTTACACATAGTCCCTAAACCAGACGGCGACATCCACCCCGTCGGGGACTACCGAGCCCTCAACCGCCTCACCGTACCGGACCACTACACCGTCCCGCATCTCCACGACTTCACAACCGCCATTTTCGGGACCACAGTGTACAGTACGTTCGATCTCGCATGCGCATTTTTCCACTGTAAGATCAGCGAAAAAGACATACCGAAAACGACCGTCCTCACTCCCTTCGGCGCCTACCAATTCAAAAGAATGAATTTAGGCCTTCGCAACGCGGCACAGACGTGGCAGCGCTATATGGACCACGTTCTCAGAGAACTCCCCTTCGTCTACTGCTATTTGGACGACCTTCTAGTAGCTTCAAAAAACCCGTACGAGCACTACGAACACGTACGCACCCTACTCACGACTCTCACAAAATACGGCCTTCAAATCAACACCGCCAAATGCCAACTCGCCCGCCCATCCGTCAAATTCCTAGGACACAACGTATCGGCTAATGGAATCACCCCCCTACCTGAACGGACTGATTGCCAAATTCCCCTGCCCGGAAACCGTACATGACCTACGGACATTCCTCGGCCTCATCAACTTTTACCACCGCGCCATCCCACGGGCTACCGCTACTCTGCGACCACTGGTCGACATGATACCCCCGGACGCCAGAAAAAAGTATAAACGACAACTCACATGGGCCCCCGACACCGCGGCCGCTTTCAACACGGCCAAACACCTCCTCAAAGCCGCCGTCACACTAGCGCACCCCGGCCCCACGCACCCGCTGGTCCTACACACGGATTCGTCCGATTTCGCCGTCGGCGCCGCCCTCCACTTCCTCGACGGACCGCACCTCCGCCCACTGGGGTTCTTCTCACGTTCCCTAAACCCAGCCCAACGCGACTACAGCACATTCGACCGCGAGTTGTTAGCGATCTACCTCGCCATCGTCCACTTCCGCCAACAAATCGAGGGGCGCCCCCTCACAGTATACACCGACCATAAGCCCCTCACAACGACTCTCACCACGCAGTCAAACACCGCACCGCCGACGCGCCTCAGAAACCTCCGTTTTATATCGGAATTCACGACGGACATCCGCTACGCCGAGGGGACCACCAATATCGTCGCCGACTACTTGTCACGCCTACCACCAACCGCAAAAGCACACGACACACGCACCCCCTTCACTCTCCGTCAGCTAGTGGACGCACAAGCCACCGACGTGCACACACCGACTATGGATCTCACGCCCCACACCATACAAGGGCACGAAATACTGTGTGACACGACCGATTCTGCGCCGTGCCCCTACATTCCAACGGCCCTAGGCCTCCCCGTGTTCCGGTACATCCACGGGATGACACACCCCTGCATAAAGGCCGCGACCGCACTCATCCGGGCCCACTACTACTGGCCGAACATGACGTCCTCCATCCGTCTTTTTACACGCGCCTGCCTGAGCTGCAACCGCACAAAAACTACTGGCCGTATCAGGGCCCCGCTCGGCACATTCCCCGACTCAACACCGCTCTCAAATCTCCACATAGACCTCTTCGGCCCCCACCCCCCCTCCGCAACCAAAAAGTACGTCCTCACCATGATATACAGGGCCACCGGATGGTTCGAGTATGCCCCCTCTCCTCCATTTCAGCGGAAACTGTAATGACGGCACTACACACCACCTGGATAGCACGCTACGATAACGACGGACCAGGGGACGCAGTTTACGTCCGCCGCTTTCCACGCGTTCTGTGCGTCGATAGGTACCGAAATACACCACACCAACACCTACCACCCGCAAGCCAACGGCCTCGTAGAGCGACTGCACCGGGTCCTAAAAGACGCCATCATCACAACGTCCACCTGGGTCAACGGATCTCAGCGGCCTCCGCAACCGCCCGGGCCCAGATCCCTACTCACCCGCACAGCGTCTCTTCTCCGCCACCCCACGCCTCCCAGGTGACCTATTCACCCAGCCGCCGCCGACGGCCTTACCCCTACGCACGCACGACACGTACCGCCACTTCGCCCACACAAATATGCCAACGACGCTTCACCACGCAACGCACGTAGATACCCCGCACGGGAAACTGGAGCCACCATACATTGGCCCCTACACGATACTAACAAATGACGGGAAAACCATCACCTACCAAAAGGAGGACTCCACGACGCCATCGGTGTCCATTGACCGATGCAAGCCGGCCCCCTCCCCCTCGATCGCCATTGGCCGCGCCGCCACGCCTACCGACGCCCCCCACCCAACCACAGCGGCTATATACAGGCTCCGCACAGCTCCCTGACAACCACACTAACGCCATGTCGCCGAAACCGCCACCAGCCGCACAGCTACTACGGGATCTCGCCCCAACGCTGTCGCCGGCGGCCCCGGCGAAGAGGACGAAGACGCCGCCTCTTCCGCCCGGCCGCCCCGTACCACTCCCGATCCGCCAGGCCATGGCCATCTCCAGAGCCAGCGCGATCCCCATCCACACGCGGCCCCGGAAGGACGCCACGCCACGCCACACGGCAACACGCCTCCAGCCGCCACCCGGTATCCGCCCGCTGTCCCCGCCACCCTCAACGGCAGCGCCGGGAACCCCCGTGCTCAGCGTCACCACCGCCCCGAACCACACCGTGACGCTGCAGCTACCGCTGTACGCCAGCACCTGCAGCGGCTGCTGCATATACGGGACACGGCGCCCAAGCCTCGCCCGACACCGCTACCGCAGCCACCTACGCCCGGCACTTGACGAAGGCACTCCTCGCGACGACGGACAGAGGGACGCAGACCACCCCCCCGGGGGACATCACCACTGGCCACGCCCGCGGCACGGCCGATGTCACCCAAGCCGGCACCCCCGCCATCCGGCACACGCCACCGCGTCGCCCGCGCCCAACGCCGATCGACCGCCGCCGCACCCGGTCACGACTACATCGCCACGACCGCCGCTAACGGCCACCCGACGACACCCCCCGACCACGACCCACGCATCCACCCGGCCAGCCCTGCGACCGCACCCGCACGTCACAACCAACACACGCAGCCTCCCACACCCAGTGAACGCTTCAACACCGGCGACCAAATAATTTAAATCAAGTACTTAAATTCTGGGGGGAGCAGTGTTGTGATCGGCTGCTCCTCCGATATCCTGTGTATGCACAGACAAGTCGAGCCTGATCGACCTCCCAGAGTGGGGACCCCCCGACCCCCCTCTGGTCATGTCAGGGGGTATAAAAGGAGTTGTATTTACTCCATAAATAACCATTCTCAAATCAAGCTTTCATTGACTCGTCAATCTCCTCGATTACTACAAAGGGATTATTCAATAGCGAAAGATAGGTGAAGAAGAGAAACAAAGGCCCCTGATTGTTATACTGGATGAGTGTGTAACGATACTTACGATGTAATGTTTTTTCTTTTCACTGACTGTTCAATTTCAGTTCACTCATTAGTAAGCATTCATTGTTCTTTCATTCTTCAAATCTCAGGTTGCACCACCGCACTTAATAGGGGGGGGGGGGGGGGGTTGCTATATAGTATCCATGTTTCAGTTTATCCACAGAAGATATCTACCTATGTTTTTTATACTCTCTGACAAATGATGTTCCATCCTGCAATAAAGAAACTATTCATTCCCCGTGCAACTGTCATGGCGACAGTCTTTTCTTCCACCACCCGATTTTATCCTTTTCCATCTGCCCGGCATTAGTGAATGTCTATTCAATTTATATCAGTGTCCACCACCGAAGTGCTGATATATTTTCTTAACGCCTGCCGGACAACTTCCCTGCTATCAATCGCAATATGTCCGCCCGTGGGTGGCTGTGGTCCCTGAAAGGTAAATGCAACAGTTCTCTGAGGGCCAAAATGCTTGGAGGATGAGACCAATAACTGAAAAAAAGTGGGATAGCATGGTTGTGCCCGCCAGTGTGGAACCACTACAATTCCAGTAGATTTTTCTGCAATGATCTTACGGAGCACTAAGAATTAGTATTGGTTACCTAATCATTAGGTACCTAGTTACTTAGGTAAATTTATGAATTCAGTAGTGGTAGCAGTCGCTGGCCATCTACTCCCGTCTACCTTCCCATCTCCCACTATTCAGTCAGTTCCTTGTTCCATGTATGTTCATGTCCGAACCGCTTAACTATTATTCTGGCTTCTTCACCGTTCCTCTTCTCAATTATTTTTGCCTTGTAATCAGCATCCCTAGCTGTGAACTGATAGGAAATTGCACCCCCGTTTTCGGCTTTTCGTAAGTAAACCCTTCACCTCGGGATACCCGAAATTTCACTACAATTTCAAGGAGTAAGACGACCAGGGCCCTGATCAACACCCCACAACGAGGTGTCACGGTTCCCTTTACTTTCCAACTCCTTTTCAGTTTTCCCCCATTATTTTGCCACTGTATTTTTTAACTATGAAATCATAACATTAAGGGTTCCTCCCCACCAAGTATGAAAGGCGGGGATGCATAAAAATTCCAATTTCTCCACGAAAACGTGAAGGCGTCAACACCCCATGCCCTAAGGTCTGGATGCCACAACAGGAACCTGTCACACTTCGCCTCCGTTGCCGAGGCAAACAGATGGATGTCCGGACTCCCTAGGTGACTTCTAGTCTCCTAAAATCACATAGTGACCATTCTGTGTCCCCAGGAAGAACTCGAGAGCATTCATCTGCCACCATATTCTCCATGGATGCAATGTAATAAGCAAAAATTACAATATGTCTCTGTTCACAACACCCCCAAATTCGCTTAGATAGCTCAAACAAAAGCTGGGATGAAATAGACCCATGTCTATTAATACAGGTGATGGCCGTAGTACTATCTGCTCTAATAATTTCTTGGTCACAGAAATGCTGGAGAGCTAATTCAATCGCCCTGAATCTAAGGCATTAATGTGCCAACCAAATTCTGTTACTGACCACCAACTGTTGATCATACTATCATCCGTGGCAGCACCCCAACCTGACAATGAAGCATCTGTAGAAATTGTCAGGGAGTGATCATCATTATGTAGCCGATTAGACAAAGAAATAATATTAGTACTCCACCACTCAATATCTGATCGTATCCATCGCGCCTCAAACTAAATCGTGCCTCAAAATCCTGATTAATGGCCCTCAGTGCCTCACCTTTGATAGTCTCCCGATGCATTGTATAGTTTCACATAGGGGGTTGCTCGTATCGCCACCACCGGAGTACCTATTAGGCCAGCTAAATGGCGTGCTGGGCATCTTTTCAGCTTAGAAAACTATACAAAAACTATGTGATCTGCAACCGTTTCTCCTGGGGCAACGAAATCGTCAATTCCCTGGTATTACACAGAAACCCAAGAAAAATGAACTGTTGTGAAGGGAGAACATTACTTCTAATGTCATTAATAACAAAACCAAAATGTTGCAACAGACCTGCAACATTTCTCGTAGATTCCTCTTCTGACGATCCCGGGACACCAAAGTCATCCAAATAATTAATACACTTTATACCCTGCGACCTAAGCCACTTCAGAATGGGGTGCATAATCATGTGGAAAACATATAGAGATACCAACATACTTACTACAGGTAAGCAGGTTACTTCATATAATTGATCCTGGAAAAGGGATCTGAGGAACACTCTAGATGGCTCCGCAAATGGCCGTATAGTATGCCATCCATTAGAGCTATAGTAGCCCCAAAACTGTCAGGTTCAATGAGGTCCGGCATAGTGCGATGATCCTCTTATATGTGGGAGGCATCTTCAAACGAATTTAGATGTTGTAAATTAATATAAATGGTTTCCCTCCTGACGATTTTTCGACCAAGAAAAACAGGGACACCAACTTGACTTGGGCGAGAGGCACATTTTCGTACAATACCTCCACTCACCATCTTATCCATGATAATCCAAAGGATGTGACTGTAAGTTTGGGTTTGGGGTTGGTGCCCTGTGAAAGGGTATTTCAACCCCCTTCAACCACGAAAAAATCATAGGATTATCAGTGATAGCATGCCAATTCTCCCTATAATAAAATAATCTTCCCCCTAACAGAGTGTCAATGACCTGTAATGACGTCGACCTTAGCTTCTGCTGGACGGTCCTGACGTCCCCCTGTTCAGTCGGTGCTGACCTCGGTTGGTGGACTGACTCCCTCGGGATCTGTTGGCCGATCTGTGAGTTTGCCCACCCCGATGAGCAGCTTGGCCTCTCTCGTTTTCCTGAGCCTGCAGACTTACTGGCCTTGAGGGCTGCTGAGGGCAAGGTGGTGCCTGTGGCAGTTTCTTCAAGGACACTAGGCCTTTCACGCTTGAGGCCATACCCTGACACTCCCTGTATCGCGCTGAGGTTGTCCTCAAACACCCATTCCGAAGGAGGGACATTTTTGGAGATCCTCTCAAGGGACCAGACTTGTGATTCCCCCCAACTGACGCTGGTATCTCCGGATTCATCTTGGGAGGTATGAGAGTCGGTAAATTCCCGGGAATCTGATATTTTGTCTGAAGGGCATTAAAAACATCTGACGGGACACCATTTCGCAAATGGTGTTCTCATCTATCTGCAATGCACGGTTGAAGTTGTGGAGCCGGGGGCGGAGGTATGGTGGGGATAAGGACTTGGGGATCCAAACTGGTGTCAGGGCCTTGATCCGGGCCCGCATCTTCTGCAGGTGGGGTGAACCCTCCAAAATCCGAGGATCATGAAGCTACGGGCAGATTCCGAGTGGGATCACTAGCCAACATGAGTGTTGGGGGCGGAATATCTGCCCCTTCATCACCTAAAGCGTCGCAAGGTCGGAATCGTCCACAGAAACACCGTGTACCGATTTACAATCGATATCACAGACGAGCTGCACCCCAAATTCGGGATTTGGGTGAGTCCTCTGGGAAATGACAATCGGAATAGCCAACATGATGTATCCTAAATTCATGATTTGGGTGGGCATCCTGCGAATCTCTGCGAGAAACCTACCGCCTTTCCTGGGTGATCGGGATTGTGGGTGATAGCTCCGATCCGAAAATTCGACACAATTTCGATCCAAATGAGTGCGGAGATATCAAGGTTCGTCCTTGTCGAATTCAAACTCCCCTCAAGATCTGTGCACAGCATAAATCGGTTCGAGCAAGTCGAAAATTGGACCATGCAGTCGGCATGGAGATCGGGGACTATAATTTAAAAAAATTCGCAACAAGAGAGTCCTCTGAGTCGCAGACGTATTAATGCTATAGAAAATAATCTTAACTCAACTGCAGTAAAGGAAGAAATTTAAAAACTTGCTGTAAAGGTAAAAAAGTCACAAAAGTCGGACTAAACAACTGTCTGAAGGAAAGCCAAAGAACAAATGAAGATGCTGTGGGGGACGCCAGTGCTGCCAATGGCGCGGGCCAGAGCACTCTACGGGAGTGCTGGCCCGCATCAAAATTTTTGTCTTTGGTGGAAGATACGAATTTTTTCTGATTCGAATTTCTCTAAAAACACGCTTTCGAAGGGTAGTCCAGGGACCTACTGCATATAAACGTTCTCAAGTGTCCCACTGATATAATATAGGTAACAAGTGCTTACCTGGGACAATGTCTGGCTAGGCAAATAATCTTCCACAGTAAACAATTTTAGTTCGTATTCAGCGATACTCCTCATCTCCCGATAAGTTTGCCAATCATGAAGGGCAACAGTGGCTAAATCGTAGAATATTTTGTCCAAGTAATCTTCCACAAGAGCTATGAATCACAACAAAATCAATAGCAAATAAGTAAGATAATGAACAACAATAAAATACAACCTTTGATACCTTAGGAAGAAAGGAGAAGAAGAAGAAGAAATAATAATTTTCATTTTCCAAAAATACAAACAGAAAATTTATGATAAACTGTAGGGCATGGAATAATCGGTCTGTCAGAGGTATGGGCTATGACCAAGCAATCACGAGTTTCCCGCTCCGGCTTGCTGCAGGTTGGCTGTGGTGGTGGTTGCCATTTACTTGACCGTGGGACAGGATGATGTTGTGTGGTTTGTGTGGGTGATGTTGAATGATGATAGAAAAAATTCTGGAGAGATGTGGTGGATGAGGTAAAAAGATGTATTTCGGTACCTATGTCGTTGTATTATGCATGTAAATTAAATTTGCTAAAAGCACATTTCACTTTTTTTAAACTGCTTTATTTTAAATCCACAAAAATTTACAACACAAGTTTGTTACAATCGCGCTAGAATAAAGGAGGAAAAAAACAAGTCATTCGTTCGACGCTAGGTGACAGACTGCCCAGAGCAAGGGGAGAATCTCGGCGAAGGCAGCTAAGTCTTGAGAGGGGAAAAACAAGCTATTCATAATAAAAGATTGTTAAGCATTTTACTTTATTATGTGTTAGTATTATGTTGTGGAAGGCGAGAGGGAGATGATAATTGTGAGATAATAAGTGATTACCAAATGAAGATGAGGGTTAATAAACTGAGGAAAAGGGGAAAATAAATAAATAAATGGAATAAATGAATCAATTTGAATAAAAATCATTTTAAAAAATGAATAAATAAATACAATTTAATATATATATATATATTTAATGGGGGGGGGGGGGGGGAATTTTATTAAACCAAATAAAGAAACAAATAAAATATCTGGAATCTATCATTTGTAGATATTCAGGCCTGGGGATGAATATGCTCCTAGAACATGGGAATGGGCCTGTTTTCACTGTCAAACTTGCACATCAGTGGCTTCGAGTGGGAGTGACCAGAGAACATTCAAAAGGAAGCACTCATCAAATGTTGCTTGATGAGATGCAGCATGATTGTTAATTGGCAAGTCCAGTCCTCTAGTGACTGAGGATCTGTGTTGGATCATGCGTACGTTGAGAGAGGTTAAGGTTTCCCCTACATATAAAGCATGAAATTTCTGACACAACAGTTCGTAAAATGGGTTTGGCAAATGGCTAAACCCCGGCACTTGTATGTGTTGGGGTTGTTAGGCGAGGAGAACGTTGACTCTTCTAGAACAATGGCACACAGCTTGCATCTTGGCTTCTTACACGGATGAAGCCCAGGAGGTTGCAGATTAGGTTGTTGACAACGTTTGGGGAACGTTATGTTTCCCAGTATAGGAGACAACAGGGAGTTTTGGGAAGATGTCCTTCATGTGGGTGTTGGATGACAGGAATGGGTATTCATTCTCTGAGTATTTTGTTCATGATCAGTGCCCCAAAGAAAAAATTGGTGGTCAGGTACGGACTGTTGTTGTGCTCTATCTTTGGTTTTGGGGTCCACTCAGTATGGGCTGAAATGATTCTTTTGTCAATGACTGTTGGGGGCGGGGCTCTAGTTTGTGCTTAAGATTCTTCAGATACTCCTTCTTCTTGGTAACAAAATTGCAAATCCTATGTCCTCGGATGGACGTGGATCAGGGAATGGCTCTTCTGGTGTGGGGAGGGTGGCTACTAATATGGTGAAGGTACAGTTACTTATTACTGGGCTTGATGTGAACCGGTGTTGCGAAGGATCCATTTTGTAGAGCTATGTCGATGTCTATAAAGGGTGACTTCTTTGCTGAATACTCCCACGTGAACGAAACTGAAAATGGCGAGTTCTGAGACAAAAGGAATTCTTTTAGTGGGTCTTCACCATGCAGCCAGATTAGAAAAATGCCGTCGATGAATCGTTTCCATATTAATGGAGTTATAGTCTGGCAGATTTTTCTGTGTGCATGGGATCACCCTCTCCACACCACCATTTGAGTCGTTGGAGGGAGGTCAGTTACCCCAACCTAACGGTGCCAAACTACCCTACGGCCACCTTTCTCACTTTTGCTCTGAGCCCCATCTGGTTATAGTGACCGTCTCTGTCGTCTACGTGTGCCTTTCATTTGTCAACCGTTTGTCATAAACGCGACTGCCTTATGGTGCTTTGACCTTGGCTCGTTTTCAGACCCTCTTTTAACCGTTTGTTATAAACACGACTGCTGTTATATTGTTGTTGATCTTGGCTTGTTCATGGACTAATTATTTATCGGTTTTGGCTTTGTTTTGATTATTGAATCCGAGTGACGAAATTATCATGGAAACTCCAAGAGCTGCTGATGTACAAGACATGCCACCAGATGTACAATTGGATAGTCTGAAAGGCAAAACCCTGAAATCTCAAAGTCGGTGTCTCATTTTTCGTGTTTGGAAGTACTTCCAGCAAGAGAAAGGAAACCAGAGCCCTCTAAAGAATGTGAACAAGGTCGTAGAAAGAGTCTGCGGAGCAGTTGGTGTCCACAGAAATACAGTGTCAGGTATTATTAGAGAAGGAAAGACTGGTGAGGACAGTTTGAGAACCGCAGGGAAGAACAGGACCAAAGTTAGCCCAAACACAGGTATAGATTCGTTCACAGAAACGGCTATTCGCAACCACATTTATGCGTATTATCGTCGGAAAGAACTCCCAAGTATTAAAAAATTACTGATTTCTTTAAAATTGCGGAAATGTTTGAAGGATCAAAATTTTCATTGGCAAAAATTCTGGACAGGTTGGGGTTCAAATGGAAAAAAATTAATAATAGATTGCTCCTGAAAGAACGAAATGACATAGTGGCCCTGAGATGTGAGATGTGAAAATCAAGGGAGTGGACATCAACAAAGCGATTTTTTTTGGACGAAACCTGGGTTGATGCAGGTCACACAGTGTCAAAATCCTGGGCCGATGGGTCAGTGACCTCAGCACGTAAACAGCCTGTTGGTGATTGATAATCACTCATGCAGTTAACTCAACAGGCTTCATTCCTAATTGTTTTTCTATGTTCTGGTCGAAAAAACTAGAGATTACCACGAGGAAATGAATTCAGATGTATTCAAAATATGGTTTCTCACCCTTCCGGATAATATCCCTTCCGAATCTGTGACAGTCATGGATAACGCATCATATCACAGTGTACTAAAGCAAAAATCACCGAATTCATCTTGGAAGAAAGGTGATATACAACAATGGCTGGACTCAAAGGGAACACTTACCATACTCCGCAGCAGCACTCAAAGGTGAGCTGGTGGCTATCGCGAAAATCCACAAGCCCATTTTCAAGAAGTACGAGTTGGATGAGCTAGCAGTACAGCATGGCCACACAGTCATACGACTGCCGCCCTATCATTGCGAGTACAACGCTAAAGAACTTATTTGGGCGCAAATTAAAAACGATGCTGCGAGGAAAAATAGAGAGTTCACCCTGAGTGCGGTAGAACGTCTGACAAGAGAAGCTATAGAGGAAGTGACACCTGCAAATTGGTTCAACGCTGTACATCACGCGAAAAAAATAATTGAAGAAGCTTGGGAGGCAGAAACTGGCCTAGAGCAGAACGTGCAACAGCTGATAATCCGCTTAGAAGAAAATGGCTTGGACTCTGGATCCGAAGATGAAGAAGAGATGAGTTGTTCTGATCAAGAAAACGACCCCACACTTGAAGGATTATACAGATTGCCCCAGAGTGATTGATGGTTTCTATTATTTATATTGTAGTAATGTTAGTGTACCTATAAAATTCGTCAAATGCTGTTTTATAAGAGTAAATAGTTTATAATAAAAATGTTTAAAATAATGTTATCAACTTTCAATTGAGTTAGACCCTACTTTTTTGAATTCGAAGTTTGTTCAACATTTCATAACATTTTTGTCGTGATATCACTCCTTGTATTGTAAAGTTTTCGCAAATAAACTCATGAATGAATTGGTAGACCTGGGCAGGCAGCTTGAGAGAGCTGGAAGGGTCGAGTGGGAAGGGATCCCCACCATGCTCCACGAGAGTGGAGGATGGAGGGAGCATAGCCCCCAGACTATAAAAACTCGCCTCCTTCACCTTCCAAGTCATTCTACGCTCTTCTTAAAGGTAAGCGCACACATATCGTCATCGGCCGCTTCGCACGCATCGTACGGATCGGATTTTTTTTAATGACTGCGCACACATATTCGCATTTTTACCTGTTCGGAGGTTCGGCTTCCCAGTTCAGTCGTGGCATCCGCAGTGAAAGGATATCTCCTCCTCCTAAGCTAATTGTGTATAATTTTATTTTTATAAAACTGCCCAAAATTTTTGCGAAAATTACACCTACAGTATGGATAGTGAAGAAGAAGTGATGATAGTAAGTTGTTTGCTGGCGGAAGAAGAACAAATAGAACATGAGCGAATACGAAGAAAACGGTCAACGTGGGTTCATCCAATCAATCAGAAGAGAGAGGCGTATGGAGAATACCACACATTATTTCCTGACCTGATAAATGATGAGGCCAGATTTTTTCAATACTTCCGTATGAGTAACGCTAAGTTTGCCGAACTGTTGAACATCATAGGACCACATATACAGAGGCAAAATACTACATACAGACGTGCAGTCGCTCCTCAAGAGAGATTAGCCTTGTGTTTAAGGTATGTATCAATATATATTCATATTTTATGTTCATCATCAAACGTTTATTTTTTTTATTCATTTTTTTAAATGTGACACACGTTACTTATTTACACATGTTATTACTTATTATTACACATATTACACATTATAATTATTCCCAAAAATTGCAACATAAGAACTGATAAAAGTAATAAATTAACGGTTCAAATTTATCAAAGTGTTTATCATGTGGTTGTCCGGATTGGAGATTATTTGGTGACGTTCGGGAGTAATGTGAGAAACTGCCGAAAAACCAGAGTTCGGAAAAAAATGTTGTTGAGTTTCTCGTGGAGAATTCATGGGGGTAGCAGGATCAGACGAAAGTTTTTCTTCGGCCAGGCGCATTTCCACACTATTTACCATTTGAAACAGCTGTCCCTTGATCCTGACCTGGTCCTGAAGTGGGAATTGTTTCACTGTTTGAGCCATATTAACGAAAAAATCAGTCAAGGGATCAGCTGGTTGGTTTGATGAATCTGCTTGCTGTCCCTTATATTTGAGGTAATTAGCCAAAACTGTTGCAGCGGATGGTTGTGACGAAGAGGTTCTTGCGAATCTCTTTTTAAGGTTACGTGTGCTTGAATTACTGGATGATGTAGTTTGTGACGAATCATTGGACGGTGTTCGGGGACTATCCACAGAGGAAGTTGCAAATTCATTCGTAGTAGCAGTGCTGTGAGACTCACATTCGTTCTCTTCTTCCTCCACATCGACGGTTTCATCTGCATTTGAGTTTGTGAGATTTGTAATTCTCTCTTCCTCATCAGTAATATATGGCGTGAGGAATTGAAGCTCCATATGAAATTAAGGTGGCTTCATTTTCGAAGCTGCTTGGCCACTTTTGGTTTTACGCAAATTTAAGGCTTTACGATGGTTGTCCCTGATGCGAGTCCAATGAGATTTACAGGCTGCACCTGAAACAATACAGTACAAATAGATATTTACTAGTCAGCCTCATGAATTGAATAAACCACGTGAAATGAATAAAATGGATAAACCACCACTAGGAACGTGTTTTCTGTACAAAAATCAATATTTGGATTGTGTACAGATTTTTATGTTTGTCATTTCATTTATTTAGTTACAAAACCAAAACTTTTTTGTTTTCAGATTTTTGGCCACTGGGAACTCGTTCCGATCCCTTGCTTTTTCTTACCGGCTGGGTGAATGTACAGTTCGTCAGATTGTTTACTCAACCTGTCAGGCGATATGGGATGTCTTGAAACCTATAGTTATGCCACCACCTGACGAACAAGCATGGATTTCGTCGGAGCAAGGCTTTCGAGAAAGATGGAATTTTCCGAATGCAGTGGCTGCTCTCGATGGCAAGCATGTGCAAATTCAAGCGCCTCCAAATAGTGGATCAGATCTATTTTGTTATAAAAAACATTTCAGCACTGTTTTGCTAGCGTTAGTCGACTTTAACTATAAATTTTTAGTGATTGATGTTGGTGCATACGGTAAAAACTCCGATGCTGGAATTTTTCGCACTTCTTCCATAGGTAAGCGTTTGGCAGATGGAAGTTACCACCTTCCTCCACCCAAGTTACCTCCAGGAGGAAATAATGTGCTACCACACGTCATTGTGGGGGACGAAGCTTTTCCACTATGTCCTTACCTAATGAGACCGTACTCACGAGATGATGTGCATCAAAACGAAGACAAAAAGATCTTCAACTATCGCCTGAGTCGTGCAAGAAACACTGTAGAGAATACGTTTGGAATTCTGGCTCGGAAATTTAGAATTTTTGAACGCAAACTGAATGTTTCCCATGAACGTGCTGTTATCGTCACTGCGACTGCTTGTTGCCTACACAACTTTTTACGAGATGACGCATGCCACTGGACTGAATCAGATCTAGACGTTTCTACTTCGAATGCTCAAGGGTTGGGTGGTCTCAGAGGAAGTGGAGGTTCTTCTCGTGCAGATGCTTTAGAAATACGGGAACGTTTCAAACAGTACTTCAATTCAAGTGCAGGCTCAGTTGAATGGCAGCAAGCAAGAGTTCGAGCTGGACAGCTTCTTTCTTGATATTATATTAGGTACCCTCCAATTACGTACCTAGGTATCTACTTGGTTCGACAAGGATATACACAAAACCAAAATTATACTACGCGTGTAATTATGTGTAAATGTGTATCTGTGTGTAATTATATTATTGTATTTTTAAAGTATAATATTAAGTATATCAATAATAAAATGAATATCAATACTTACTGGGTTGATCCATTAGTCTTCCAATTTCTTCCCATATGTTGTCCCTGCGTTGCTGGTTGGAATACTGAGGGTTTCTTAAATTGTACAACTCTTCATACTTTTCGACAATTGCGATCAGTCGAGCTGAATCCATGATGCTTGGGAGCTGGCCAACAACACTCTGTGGCCCTCCACTCCGTACGGAGTGAAAGGTGAGTGCGCTCACAGTTCGGGATTTCCCAGGTTAATGACCGCTCGGTACGCACCATTCGGAATGACTGCTCCTTCTGGAATCCCCGTAGGCATTGCCGAAGTCCGTTACGTACGATGCGGACATGTCTACGCACTCTCATTAGAAACAGTGTTATAAATCCTAAAATCCGATCCGTCCGATGCCTGCGATGCGGCCGATGACGATATGTGTGCGCGTACCTTAAGTCGCCGACTTATCTCTCTCTCTCCTCGCCTCACTCCTCCTCTCATAAAAGATCCGAGACTGGTATATCCACTGGGCACCAGCTAAAAGATCCCAGACTGGTCTATCCACTTGGCACCTCCAAAAAGATCCCAGAGTGGTCTATCCACTGGGCATGCCCTGAAAAGACCCCAGACTGGTCTATCCACTGGGCACTAACCATGCCTTAACATCCTATCTCATCTCAAACCACAACAGTGGTGAACCCGACGTTCACCCATCATGGAGTCCACCGTCACCTCGCCTCCCTCCACCACGAAGGATTCGACCCCCCTTCTCACCACCGCCACCACTGTCGACCCCTCTGCTTCTCTTTTGCCCCCCCCCCCCTCTCCGCTGCGCCCGCCGACGTCATGACTACCGCCTCTGCGATTCCCCTCACCCTTCCCCCCTTCTACACACACAACCCCTCGTCGCGGTTTTTCAAAATTGACGCCGCCTTTTCCGCTGCCAACCTTCGCAGCCAGAAGGCGAAATATTCCAAAATGATCTCCCTCCTCCCGTACGAGGTCCTCCTTCAGACGGCGGACATGATGATCACCGACGAGGCCTCATCGCCCTCTACCAAATTTCCAAATTCGCTCGAATTTCGTCCCTCTCCCAGCCTCAGCAACTTGGAGATCTCAAGCCCTCCCACCTCTTCCGCCCCCTGCGTCACCAGCTCCGGGATGTTCTCACCGCGGACGTCACCCGTACCTTTTGGCTACGGGCTTTACCCCACTCCATCCACCTGACCCTCGCTGCCCACCTAGATGCACCTGATGACGACCTCCTCCGCTTGGTGGAAACGATCTACGACATCGGCGCCCCCGACCCCGTCGCCGAAATTCGCTGTGAAATTTCAGCACCCCCCCCCCCCCCCCTCCACCATCCCTGACCACCCTCCACCAACACACGCAGGACGCCCTCCACCGACTGGCGCAGGGCCCCTCTCTGCGAGCCCACCACCACCAACCTGACCACCCCTCTCTGCCTCCTCGCCGGGAATACTTTCCCGTCGACCCCCCCCCCCCCCGACGTTGCTTCTACCGCGTCAACTTCGGGGACCAGCCGCGCCGCTCCCCCTGCCAATTTGCCCCCGCTCCGGGAAACACCGACACCCGCCGTTAACTCCAGTGGGCCCCCCTCCTCCGGGGGGACCGACCGTAACACCCCCTCCGGCCTCCATCACCTCCAACCGCAATGTTTCCTTTGCGGGCCCCCCCCTTCCACAGACGCCCCACTCTCCTACTCAGGGGCACTACGAAAGGTTTCACCCCCTCCTCCACGACGCCGGCCGCCGACGTCCCAGCCACCGACCTCTCCTCCGACGCCCCCCTCACTTACTGCAGGGGCTCTCAAGCGACTACCCCCTCCCACTACGACGCCCGACGACGCCATCACGCATCACGCACCACGTCGCTCCCGACCTCCGCGGCCTCTTCGTCAAATGCTGGCGAACGAACCTCCCCTTCCTCGTAGATACGGGTGCCGCTCTCTCCATCATCCCGAACTCCGTTCTCCGTCGCTAGACCCACTCTTCCCGCCAGCTCTTGTACGCCGCAAATGGGACCTCCATTCCTTCCTACGGGGATTACCGCTCCACTGTCCACCTAAACGACCACATCTACGAGTGGACCTTCACAGTCGCCGACGAGGAAAAACCTATCCTGGGGGGCCAATTTTTTATCATACTTCGGTCTCCAGGTAGACGTCAAGAACACCCGGCTCATTGACCCGGCTTCCCATAAACCCCTTCCAGGGTTTATCAACACACTTCACTCCACACCCACCGCCGACCGCTTCGCCACTCTACTAAGGGACTACACCCCCCGACCCCGCCCGACCTCCCACCTGTCTACTATCCAGCACTATATTGAGACTTCCCCCCCCCCCCCCTTCACTGTGAAAGCAGACGCCTCCACCTGTTACAACTTGCCCCGGCCAAACAGCATTTCGACCATTTAATCCCGGATAAAATTATCCGCCCTTCGAACTCCCCCTGGGCCTCCCCGCTACACATCGCCCAGAAGCCGAACGGCGATATCTGCCCCTGCGGCGATTACTGCCGCCTCAACGCCAAAACCACGCCGGACCTTTACAACGTCCCCCACGACTTCACCTCTCACCTCCAAGGCGCTACGATTTTTTCTACCCTAGACATCTCCCGCACCTTCCATCACATAAACATTCACCCCCCCCCCCCCCCCCCGGACAAACCGAAGATCGCCATTATTACCCCCTTCGGCCTCTTCGAGTACGTCAACATGGGGTTCGGCCTCAGTAAAGCTGCCCAATCCTGACAGCGTTACATGGACCAGATCCTCCGAGGCCTCCCCTTCATCTTCTGCTTTCTCGACGACGTTTTGGTCGCTTCCAAACCGCCGGACGAGCACTATCAACACCTACAACAAGTCCTACGGATTTTCGAATCCGAAGGGTTGACGGTTAACAACGAGAGGAGCGTGTTAGCCCAACCTTCCGTCCACTGTCTCTGACCCATCGTCACCTCTTCTGGGATCACCCCGCTTCCAGAACGGTTCAACTCCCTCCGCCAGTTCCCTCAACCCCGCACCGTCACTGAACTCTGCCGCTTCCTCGGCATTTTAAATGTTTATCGCCGCCACATTTGTCACGCCGCCCAACACCAGCTTCTCCTCGTAAACGCCATCCCTCAACCAGTGAAGAAAAATGATCACCGACCCATCGACTGGACCCCCGACCTCGCCTCCGCCTTCGAAACATGCAAGAACGACCTCGCCATAGCCGCTCTACTCGCCCACCGCGACCCCCACGGCCCCCTCTCCATCATCACTGACGCCTCCGACTGGGCCATCGGAGCAGTTCTACACCAACACACTGGCGCCTCCCCCCAGCCACTTGGTTTCTTCTCTCGCACTCTCTCACCCCCCCAAATGCAAATAATCTACGTTCGACAGAGAGCTCACCATCCACGAAGCCATTAAACATTTTCGCGACTTCGTGGAGGGCCGGCAGTTCTCTGTCAACACCGACCATAAGCCACTTACGCACACCCTCCTCCAAAACCGCAAGTCTGCCTCGCCCCGTCACCTCCGGCAATTAGAATTTATAGAGCAGTTCACTAACGACATACGCTATACGGCGGGGGCCGACAACTGCGTGGCAGACGCCCTATCCCATCCATCACCAGCGCCGGTGGAAGAACTGCGCCCCTTCCCCTCCAGCCAACAAATTGCCGGCCGTCAGCTTTCGGATTCCGATGCCGCCCTCGCCAACTTAATCTCTGCTCGTAAGCTCAAACAGCTGCCGCCACAGGACCTATGGTGCGACGTGTCCTCCTCCCCACCTCGCCCATACGTCCCACCGGACCTTAGGCGGCAGCTGTTCGAGCACTATCACGCCCTCCATCACCCGGGCATCCGGGCGAGCCGAGACCTGCTCACCTCTCGGTACTTCTGGCCCCGCATGAATACCGACGTCCGCAATTGGGCTCTCCGGTGCCAGAAGTGCCAGTGCTATAAGGTCTCGCCGCACCCCCACGTCCCACCTCAGACCTTCGACGACGCCCTACCATTCGAACACACCCATCTCTACATAGCTGGCCCCCTTCCCCCCTGCCTACCAAGTACTGCCTGACCATGACCGACCGTGCCACAAACTGGATTGAGTGTATCCCCCTCGCACACATTTCCGCGGACGTTGTAGCCTCCGCCTTCCTTAATAACTGGATCGTGAGGTACGGCTGTCTGCGGATCCTCACGGTCGATCAGGGCAGGCAGTTCGAATCTTAACTTTCAACTCCCTCCTTCACTCCCTCGGAATCCGGAAGTAGCGCACCACAGCCTATCACCCCCAGTCCAACGGGAAAGTAGAGCGGTGGCACCTCGTACTAAAACAGGCGATCGTGACCTCCTCCGACTCACCCTCATGGACAAAAAACCTACCGTACGTTCTATTAAGCCTTCGCACGTCGGCCAGACCATCAGACGGGCTTAGCCCCGCTGAGCGGGCCATTTCATCTCCCCTGCGCCTACCTGCCGACGTATTTCCCCCCGACACGTCAATTAACAGGGACCCCCTTCACTTACCTACAACCACTTCCGACACGACATACCCCAAACAGCTTTATAGGGCATCCATCCCAGATGTACCTCAAAGAGCCCGGCCTTCATAAATCCCTACAACCTCTCTACTCCGGCCCGTTTCATGTTATTCGCACCACCAAACTACCACTACTCTGTTAATTGACGGGAAACCCCATACTGTCGCGCTAGCCCGCTGCGAGCCCGCCTATGTTCTGGCCCACGTCCCTTCACACTGTCTCTCGTCAACTCCCGACCCTGCAACACCACTCTCCGATGTCTCACTCTTGGCGATCTCCATCTCCCGACCCCGACGTCGAAGCCGACCTGCGCGACGTCTGGGTCCCCGCACCCCTCTCTCCCCTACGTCGCTCGCCCGGGCCGCCTTCACCACCACCATGGCTTCCCCCCACACGGATCACCGGACTACCTCCCCGGCCACAGCAGTAGAACATACCCCGGTGGGCGATAATACGCAATTATTACACCGCCAAAGCCACCGGGGTACACGACCCTTACATTCCGGTCCACCCCAGAATGCCCCCTCCAACGCACCCTCAGCCACGCACTACCACGGCTCCTACGCCACCAACCACCGTGGCTCTGCCGCGGCTCCTCCACAACCGCCCGCCTTGGCTCCCCCGCTACCTCCCGCTGCGGCTCCTCCGCCGCCACTCGCCACGACTCCGCCTCTCGCCACGACTGCTCCATTGCCAGGGATATCCCCCACAGTCGCCACCAGGAGAAACAAGCTGCCCGGGAAACATCAACGCCTGACCCATGCGATATTCCTGGCAGCCCCGGTTTATTGCCCCGCCCCGCCGCATCACAGCGGGGCCTTGGGAGGGTGCACGTCTGAATACGCCGTTATTCACTTCAGTCATCCACCCCCCCACTGCCCCGCAAACATCTTCGCCACCGCCGATCACCACGAACTTTGCTGCTACAACCCCCTGTACAACATCGCCCCGTCTACAACATCCTGTTATATGTGCCTTCAGCCTCATTCTGTTTGCCTCGGCCTTCAGCCATGTCATTCTGTGCCCTCAGCCTTCTTCTGTTTGCCCCCGCCTTCAGCCATGTAACTCTGTGCCCTCAGCTCTATCCATCGTTTACTTTGCTCAATCTGAGGGGACCTCTGTCATGATATCACTCCTTGTAAAAATTTTAAAAATAAACTCATGAATGAATTGGTAGACGTGGGCAGGCAGCACGAGAGAGCTGGAAGGGTCGAGTGGGAAGCGATCCCCACCATCCTCCATGAGAGTGGAGGATGGAGGGAGCATAGTCCCCAGACTATAAAAACTCGCCTCCCTCGCCTTCCAAGTCATTCTACGCTCTTCTTAAGTCGCCGACTTATCTCTCTCTCTCCTCGCCTCACTCCTCCTCTCATAAAAGATCCCAGACTGGTATATCCACTGGGCACCAGCTAAAAGATCCCAGACTGGTCTATCCACTGGGCACCTCCTAAAAGATCCCAGAGTGGTCTATCCACTGGGCATGCCCTGAAAAGACCCCAGACTGGTCTATCCACTGGGCATGTCCTGAAAAGAACCCAGACTGGTCTATCCACTGGGGGGTCCACCCATACCTTAACATCCTATCTCATCTAAAACCACAACACTTTTGAACACACTAGATTTGGTCGATTTTTACGGTCTAATGTAGCGTGCATTGAATTTAGAAAGAATTGGAAATTGTGAAATTTTGTTGAAAATTTGCATGACTTGTTCACCTGACCAATTATTATAATGAGAACAATCAATTTATGCACCGATTAGCATAGATTCGTATTTAAACTCCCATATTTAACATTTAAAATAGCATATTGTAGTAGTGGTCACTACACTGCATCATTGTTGTCATCATTGTTAGTCTCATTGTTGTTTACAATTAGATTTGAGAAGAGTGAGTTGTTATCTGGACGTGGACAAAAAAAACTTGTTAAAAATCGGACTTGAGTTATTACATTGGGGGCCCATCCGGGATCGAAAAACAAACACAGAGGAGTGCTGGGAATATGCCACCCAAACGGCCAGCTACCAGAATGCAACGGACGATGTCGACCCGCAGTCATCCAGTTGACGCAGGTGAAGCTTCTGGCTCTTTAGCACCACCACCTACTTTATCGGTTGACCCAGTTGTAGCTTCCACCTCTACAGTACCACCACCGAGATTTTCTGAGACTCGGTCAGAAAATCGGACTTGAGTTATTTCAATATGAAACATAAAAACTTGAAAAATATTTGTGATTTTGAGCCAGTTTTCAAAATTTTTAACGAATGAAAGAGTTGCCGTTCATAATTTGTCAAAGTTGGAGGTGAATCCTCGTATTACACTTTTTTTTCACGATAATGCGGTAGGGAATTTTCCCTACACTTGGCGGCCGTGGGTCCCCACAGGTAAGGGGCCCACCCAGGTGGGGCTTTCACCCATGCACAAAGAAAAATCTGCCAGACTATAGGACCCTGGATGATAGGAAGCTTTGTTCTAATTTAGCCATAAAAAGATTAGCATAAGATGGAGCAACTCGAGTTCCCATGGCAGTCCCGTTTGTTGAATAAATAATTGATCCTCAAACGAAAAAACATTCATCTTCTGAATGAACTCTGCTAACTTAATGAGAAATCCGGTGGATGGCTTTGAAGGGTTTGTTCGCTGGTCTAAAAAGTGAGCAAGGGCAGAGAGTCCTTTATTGTGAGGTCTCACGATATAAAGTGATTATACATCAATGGTTGCCAATGCGACGGGATGCTCAGGGTTGGATGGTAATACTACATTGTTGAGGATGTTCAAAAACTGGTAAGATTCCTTGATGTATGAGGGCTGGGCTTGTGCGAACGGTTGCAAAATGTGGTCCAAATAGGTTGAGATGCGTTATTGCGTTCAGTTAATAAACCAAAACTTGCAACCATCAGTCGTCCAGAGCTGGGATTCGGGCATGGAAAACTCTTTGGGATTTTTGGCAAAATATAGAATTCAGGAATTCGGGGTTTGCACTAAGAGGTTGATTTCTGATTTGTTAGGCCTTCAGTCTTACCTTCGTTTTTCAAAAATCGTTTTATTTTTGCAGAAAATGTTGGAGTATGGTATCTATTTATTGTTTCATAGAACCTGCCATTTTGTTGTTGTTTAACTGCTTCACGATAATCTTCAACATCCATGACCACTACTTGGGATCCTTTATCGGCTGACATAACTTTGATGTTGTAGTCCCGCTTGAGGTTCATTAGTGCTCTTCGTTCTTGGGAAGTGACATTTTGTTTTGGTTGCAATGAATTAGTTATGTCAGCTGTGACGTTTCTTGTAGAAACTGGGAGATGAATAGTTCTAAGGGATGGGAAGGTTGTAGAGGTTTGGCTTCCATGTTGGAAGGGGGTTTGAAGCTGATTAGTGATGAGTGAATAGTTTCACTATTTTCCTTATCCAATTCTTTCCCAGTTGTGCCCCAGAAATAGTGTAGCCGAAGGTGAAGGCAAAATGCTTGGATATCCTCATGCAGTGCGACATAATTTACTTTGGTTGTGGGTGACAAGGAAATGCCTTTGGACAATACGGAAATTTCGGAAGAATTGAGAGGGCCATAAAAAGCAGATGTTGTTAGTATCTACAATAGTCTGGGATTAGCCCACTGACTTCATTATTGGTACCAGGGTCAATTGTTGCTGCATTACTTTGGTGTTCCTGTGTTGCATTAGGTAGATAGGAAACAGACTACTGGGACGGTCACCAAGAATACTGTGTGGGAAAGTCTCTGATTGGCTAGGAAGAGAGTTAACAGCTTCCCGTTGCTCTAGAGTTAATGGTATTCCCTGACGTAGGTAGCTTACATATTATGTATAAATATGAAAGTTTTCCAAATGCTGTTTTCTATACTCAGTTAGTTTTAAGTATGCTTGGTCGATCAGGAAGTTGACAAGGTTAGAGCATTGTCGGTCTACAAGTGATACGATTTTTACTAAGGGAAGTAAATGATCGTAAAAATATCGAGACCTCATTCTAGTATAGCCTAGAGTGGTAGTGACTGTTAGTTGTTGTGACGCTCTGACTTGAAAAGTGTGGAATGACAGTCGAATTTCGGGAGGAACACGGGTGACAGGAAGTTTTATTGGACAATACCAAACCCCTAATGCACTGACTCAGGAACTCGATGTGACTAGTGAAACGAGCTATTTTCTGGGCGTAATACCTTATTTCCCAGAGCCAAAACGGTATTAGGTTCGTCATAATAAGTTACAGAAACAACTAAATGATAGATTCGTAGATATTCCTACTAAAAAATGACAAAATAAATCAATTAAAAATTGGGAAACAGGAACGTCTTACCAGACGAAGCGATGAAGAGGAATTAATCGGCTGCTGTAGATGAATTTGCAGAAATGAGGTGGAGTGTGAATTTAGTGATGATGTAAGAGGTGAGTGAGTAGGCACATGAAGAAAATTTGTGAGGTGTGGTGTATTTGATGGAGTGTGAATTTAGTGATGATAAGTGTATTTTTGAGGTGTGGTGTGTCTGATGGACGGTCAATGTGGAAGGACAGTTCGGGACTGTTGATACACTTGTTTGCGGTATATGGCACTATTACAATACATTGTATAGGTTGTGTTGAAAAAAAGTTGCACAGGAACAGTATATTTTTGGCACAAATGTGCAACGAAAAATAGAGACCGATTCGAAGATTTTTACATATGTGCATAATACAACAACATACCAAAGTAAATCATTTTACCTCTTCCACCACATCTCTCCACACCTTTCTCGATCAAGCCCCTGTATTAACCAGGTTTGAACAATGATCTAAATATATGGAACACTAGAGACTACTTAGATCTCGCAAATAAAGTCAATGGGTGGGGTGACATACGTGGGCACAGGCGCATAGACCCACTCACTCCCCACTAGTCCTCCTGACCAGAGTAGAGTGGAGTGGGCTCTATAAATACCTGCCGGCTACGCCTGTCACCTCATTCTACGCTCTCCTCTAGTCGCTGACTACTCTCTCTCACCTCACTCCTCATCTCTCCTTAACTCCTAAAAGATCCCCTTCGCAGTGGTGACATCTGGTAGTGTGGAACCTTTACCGGTGACATCTGCTAGTGTGGAACCCTCCGGGCACAACCTCATGCCGCCCGTAGTGAATCGCAGCCATATGCATTCACTACACTACGGAATTACCATTCTGTGAGTACAGAGGTCCATACGACGTGATTCATTAGTTCATTACTGTACCTCAAGTTTCTGCTATATTCTTTTGTGCTTAGATGGAAAGTGATCAGTTGAACTAACATTAAAAATGGCTGCTTCAGAGAGGGGGCTTTCACCATAATATGGTCTAGGCAGACAATTATTTCCGCAAGTCACTACTTCAATCCTACTAATGAAACATGAATTATGCATAGTCGTAGAAATCTGCGGTTTCTGAATTTATTTTCAATAATTATTATACTTGGCTACAACAGTGAGTTTCAAACAGAACTATAACATGAAAGC
Source organism: Leptopterna dolabrata (assembly GCA_954871275.1). Classification (NCBI taxonomy): domain Eukaryota; kingdom Metazoa; phylum Arthropoda; class Insecta; order Hemiptera; family Miridae; genus Leptopterna; species Leptopterna dolabrata. Next base: position 154,063,321 of record OX940974.1, read on the forward strand.
ATTTCAAGAAATTAAGAAAAGTAACTTTTGGTTTATTATTCTGTGAATAATACACATATGTAATCGCTCAACAAAAAAAATTTTTTTACGCCCCCTCAAAATTTTTGCTCTTAAGTTTCCAGGCGCGTAGATTCCAAAACGCTGCAAAGTCCTAGTCACATGGGTTTATTATTCTATTGGACACACCTAAAGAAATGTTGACTGTTCATTTATTGTTTCTTTCATCTGAAATAATTGAAATAGCTATATCTGACGGTTTCCACCAATTTTGGCCCCTAAAGTACGAATTACGTACCTACGCTCCTTTTTTTTTCAAATTATCTGAGTTCATTGGTAGTGCCATTTAACCGTCTTGATCCACGTGTTGACACTTTTTCTAGTGTTATTATACAAATCTGTGGTGATTTCAGACGATTTCCCAGGGTTTTGACTCATAAAAATCAATTTTGGGAGCTGAACATTTGGTAGAACCTCAATTTTCCACTTTTTGGTCCAAATCGACTTCATATTCGGTCTTTTCGTCCCCAAAAACATGGAAAACGATACCTCAAAAGCTCACATTACTAAAACACAAGAAGTGCCTATTTTTATACATATTTTCACTCATAACACTCCTGGGTATATTCCGATCGGGCTGCAAAGTTTCGGGACACAACTAGGGCCCAAATGGAGCATATGTGTGAAAGAAGGAATTTTTTCGACTGAAAATGAAGCCGGTATGCGTGATACGGGGAACGGCGTACGGCGGACGGACATTGAATTTTTGGAATTTAGGAACCTTGAAACGGAAAAGAAAAATTTTGAGGGTGTTATAAAATTTTTTTGCTGAGCGAATACATAGGTGTATTATTCCCAGAATAATAAACCAAAATGCAATGTCCGTCCGCCGTATCACGTATACCAGCTTCATTTATGTTCTAAAAAAATTGTTCTTTCGCACACATGCTCCATTTGGGCCCTAGCTGTGTCCCGAAATAATTGCAGCCCGATCGCAATATACCCAGGGGTGTTATGAGTGAAAATATGTATAAAAATAGGTACTTTTTGTATTTTAGCAACATGTTGGTAACATGAGCTTTTGAGGTATCGTTTTCCATATTTTTTGGGACAATTAGACCGAATATGAAGTCAATTTTGACCAAGAGTGGAAAATCGAGGTCCTACCAATGGTTCTGCTCCCTAAATCGATTTTTTTACAAGTCAAAAACCTGGGAAATTGTCTGAAATCACCATCAATTTGTATAATAACACTAGAAAAAGTGTCAAAAGGTGAAACAAGACAATGAAATGGCACTTCCAGTGTTCAAAGATAATTTGAAAAAAAAGGAGCGAACCTAATTCGTGTTTTAGGGGCCAAAATTGATGGAAACAATAAGAAATATCTATTTAAATTATTTCACATGAAACAAACAATAAATGAACAGCCCAAATTTCTGTAGGTATGTCCAATAGAATAATAAACCCATGTGACAAGGACTTTGCAGCGTTTTTTTTTTGCTATCAAGCCAATGTATTAGAAATAGAAGAGTCATACTGTGTTGGCTGTAACTGCTCAGTGCATCTGGTTCAGGGGTCGAGGGTGAGGACATTTTACACAGGCTAATTCCTCATGCATTTATTGGTGTATGTCCAAGTACTTTTGCCTTCACGGCCTTTTCAGGGCTATGTTGTTTTGACATGCTTCATGTCTTTAAGATGGCCCGAGGTTTTAATTTTTGCAGGACCAGGACCGTGAGGCAGGATGCACGAGGTTTTTATCCTTCTCTTCTCTCCTATTTACCCTAGAAAGCTGAAATTCGATAGGGTGAGGTAAAATGTCTGTGGGATTCTGGACATGAAACATGATGTTATTTTGATTTTTGACATGTTTATAATGTTGACTAGTTGATGATATATTACTGCCATGGTACCCTTAAAACATACTACTTCAACTCTGTAATGTAAGATTGTTACCAATAAAGACGAGGAGAAGTCGAGCTGCGTAATGCGAGGGGCACAGCCAGGTATCTCTCCCTCTAACGGTCCCTCAACGGCTTTCAACGGCCGTCGGATGACCGGGGGTGGGTAGAGGCCTTTATAAAACGCCCGGCTTGCCCAGCTCGCCATTCTACTGACCTCTCTCGAACCAGAGCCTTCTCTCTTTCTCACCTTATCCTTCTCCTCAACCTCTCTCTCACAAAAGATTCCAACGTGGTGCTAAACCTTTCTGGCGCAAGCCAATGTGGTGAAAAACCTTTCCGAATATTAGCTCACCTATTACCCAACACTTCTTTCTCAAGCCTCACCTTACTAAACCTATCTCAAACTTACCATCACCACAATTACATTTACTGGATGGGGGGCCATCCCTCGTCAAAAAGGTTAACATTATCTTAGTACTTGGGTAAGCAGCCTTGGGTTTTTATAAGTCATGTAGCAGTAAAACAGTTCGCACTTGGATAATAATTAGTAGCACTGATAGATATGATTATTATCATTGATATTATTATGAGATATTATTCTTTAGCAATAGTTATCCCACGTGCGGAGCATGTCTAACACAAGGACATGCTACATACCTGGGATAACTATTACTCAAAAATAATACCTCATATATATTAGCATTTCCCAAACTTAGCCAAGCCCAATGGGCTAACTGATTAACTTGTGTCAAATCAGGAGGAAACAGAGATGGTGAAACGGCAGCAGGAGAGAGAGGACTCACTTCAGGTGATGTGAGTTGACAGGTGACTTTGATAGCCTCCCACTTCTCTGGAACCAAAGTAGCAGTGGCTCTACAACTGGGGGGGGGGGGGGGGGGGGACCTTATTGCGGGCTGAACTTCCCACCTTCCCGGAACAGGCTACACTATTCCATGAAGCAACTTGATCAAAACGAAATTAATTGGCCCACAAAAACCAATATGCACACGGAATCAACTTGACTTCACTTGCAGGTGTCAACAACTGTATGTGCTAAACTCCTTAAGTTGCTACTTGAAACCATTCAAAATCAGACTTCAAGTGAAGATCAATGCGAGACTTGTAGAGACTTCGGACTCTAGGCCAAGGCTCTTGACACTCCGGACTCCAGGATTACCAACTACTGATGAGCATACATTATACAAAACGAAGTTATACCAAATGAGTTGAACTTGGATGGATAAACTTACAATGTACGTTAATGTAATGATTAGCCATTATTAACGTTGGAACTCTGAGGTGTTCACGGAAGTCATTTTGGACCAAAGGCATGAATTCACCTTCCTGCAGGTGAGAATGAGCATGCAGTCTGAGATATGTTTCAATTCTATGGCAGAGTTCAGGAACAACCTAGAAATATGAAAATCAAAAGATGTAGAAACTTTGGATCGTGATTGAAAGGTTTCTTTGGAAATTAGGGGGAAGACCAGGTTGCATCAGGCACTATAGGTTGCATCAATGTATCTTCAAAGTATAAAGTTTATTTCGAAAGTTGTAGTACTGATATAGAAAAATGAAGATGGGAAACAGTTGCAAAAGGGGAGATCAGACTTAAAACTCACTTAAAAATTAATCTAAATAGAGTTATACATTTACCATTGTTTCAAAAGTGTCCTTGGAAAATTTCAATATGCCCTCTTGCTTGAATGAATGTTTAACAATAGTGCAGTTCGGAAAACTATGGAGAATGAGCTGCAAATATTTAGATCACAATATTAGTGACCCAGAGTTCCAGCAGTTTAATAATATAATCAGTTGCCCAATTATGGTTTCATTATGAGTACTGTGTTTTATTATGAGTACATAAATAACATCAATATTTAGGTACGTATGTTATTACATATTAGTACAGTGGTCACCGCTTATCCCGTCGCCAGATATGCCAGTTACAACTGTGCCAGGAACAGAACCGATTGGCTATTTCACGGTATTTTTCGCTGCTTACTTCGTCCATGTCGCCGGACATGCTGGCCAGTAAATTTTGCTTCCTTCAATGGATATGTCGGCCAAATCAAGAGGCCCTGGGAGCCCTGCCGGATGTTTAGGCCGCTGATGGGGCGGGAGTGGCTTTTGTTTACTTTACTCAGAATGAATGTAGGATGTTCTATAGTCCGTGCACTAGAATAATGCCCTCCGACCCTGCACTCTGGCGGAGAACGTGGAAATCATTTTCAACACGGAATTCCCCGTTTTTTTTGTTTTTCCCCTGTCCAGTGGCAGCACTTTCCCCCTGTAATCCTTTTTCTAGCTGAGTGTGAACCCTCATAAAAACTTGACTTTTTTCGTTATAAAAAATGATTCTGTCATAAAAGCCATAGGTACCTACCACAGTGAATGAACGTAGCATTTTCCCAATTTTTGTAAAATCGGACCCCTGAGCGTGACTCCTTTGAGCTGACAGACAAACTCGTGTGTAATAGGATTTTTCTATGAAATGTTTTCTTGAAAATTAGGAGTACTTTTTTGAAAAGGTACAATGAGGTAAATAAGGAAATTTTTTTGAAGGTAGGTAGGTATAAAAGGAAAGATTGGAAACAAATGTTATTTTATTATTTATTTATTTAGTGCATATTATTATTCATTTATTTAGTACTTACATAATTTAACTGTGGTACGTAAAACTTCTAATCAGAAAAATCCGAATCCTCATCGGAACTGCTATCAGTATCAGAAGCCCCCCCACAACATTAATGATGAAATTATCGATCTCCGATTCGACTAAGTGATCTTTTTGACGGTAGCCGTCCTCAATTTTTTCGGTTGGACTGACATTTCTTCCACCTGAAACCACTACTAACCAGTCGTTTCCGAAGGTAACTTCTACCACACCCGAGAGCTCCGTCACTCGCCAATTCCGCACAATGTTTTCAATGAAGGGCACTCTTTCCGAACAATGTAGAATTCACGTATCTTGTTTCGTACAGCAGCATCGGTGAATTCATCAGCATCGATGACCTTCTTGTGCGGTGTTGACTTGGTTGGCGTAACAAAGGTCTCGCCCGATCTGATGTTGTTTGGTTTCCAGCTTCCTTCATAATGTTGCCGACTGTTCTCGCAGAGACGCCCGTCGCTGCACTAGTCACATCGCGAACGTTGTATTTCGCGTAATCCTCTTTCTTCTTCCTCGTAAAATACTGGCACACATTGTACACAATTTCCCGTGCCTGACTCTTTAGAGCCTCTTGCGATAGCAGGTTTCCGGTTTCTTACTGACGATGAATGTTGATGTTCAATCGCGAGATCTGTGTAGGCGACACACGGAAACTGACGGGTACGGGGGATTGTGATGATACTCAGTTCAAAAATAGGATGACGGGGATTGTGATGATACTCACAGTTAAAATAAGGATATGGGAACGGAATGAGCTGTTGAGCTGGCTTGGAATGGCAGCACGGCTGCCAACATAACAGAGTAAAAGTCCCAACATTGCATCCCACTCAGGCTGCCGAGCCCTCAGCTTCTCCCATCCTCCTATAGGGTGCAGGGTCGGAGGGTATTATTCTTGTGCACAACCTATAGCTTGTCTGGGTCGACCACCACGTCGTGAATTTCACCGACTATGTTCACTTGTTCACTAAGAAATCAATACTCAATCTTTCAACTAAACTAAATGATTATACGAGTATATTCTTCTTGTCAGCTCATACAATACAATTGAAACCATTCACGAAAAGTTCAACTCGTTCTTCTCTCTAACTTCTGGTCAAAATGCTATCTGATACACAACCCGGAAACGAACGCTAACTCAACAGTGGTAAACTGAAGCCAAAATGAACTCTAATACAGGAAAATAATTTATAATAAATTTAAACTAATCGCGCTCCGCGACACTCAGGCCACCAATATTAGTTGACCTTTGGGCAATTCGAGCAGATCTTCGAAGTGTTTGGAGTGCTCCACTGCTGTTCCCTGGAGGTTCGCACGTCATGACGAAGTCTCCCCTGCTCTACAGTATCCTTATTTGGCACTTCAAGAGGGTACAGATCTTTGATGCTTCTAGTGAGGAGGCTTCCACTAGAGAGGCGAATCTTGGCAGTGTGAATCTCTCCATCCCTGCTTCCAATCAGTTTCGTGATAGTAACCATTCACCAACATCCTCTGGGAGCGGAACCTCCTATCAGTACAACACTCCCAATCTTTGGCCTCATTGAAGAAACGCTCCTTCCCTGCCTTAATCATAAATCCCTCCGTTCTCTCAGGATTTCCAGATATTCATTTTTCCATGTTTTCCAAAACTGATTCAACAACCTTTGTCCTTTCAGCCAGGACTCCAACAGGCGTTGCTTAGTACTCATTCCTGGAGGGTTGTACACTTGCTCAGCATCGCCATCGTCGGCGTTGCTCCATCCCATGGATGCAAGCTCCCTTAAGGAAAGAAAACGGGCAGGTGTGCGTATATAATTTGAGCATATGTCATCAGTAACGTAAACAAGTGGCCTCGAATTGAGTTGCAATTACGGTTGACATAGTGTGCAGCTGGCTGAGGGAGAGCACTGATTGCCTGATGGTGCGTTTTAGACTTGATTTCACCATACCTATCAATCTTTCATATATTCCACCTTGCCCAGGAGACAACTCAGGTATAAAACGCCAGTTGATGCACTGGTCAATTGAAAATTCCTGGATCTCACCACTGTCATAAATCATGCTCTGCTATGTGTCATCTAACATTGATTTAGTCAGCTTAAATTGTGAAGCATTATCCAATATCAACTGAATTGGTCTCCCCTAATTGCAACGAACCGTCTCAGGGCCATCAGAAACTCTTCAGCCATCAAATTCTTCACCCTTCAACATGTATAGCCCTAGTTGCAAGGCATGTAAACAAGCAGAACTAAACTTTCTGCGTTCCTTTGCCATCTTCGGTTTTTACAGTTAGGAAACCCAAATAATCCAGCCCTGTGTATGAAAAAGGCAAGGATCTCGAGACTCGCGTATAAGGCAATAGTGGCATCGATGGAGCTTGAACAGCTCCTCCAGAGTAATAGCGATAAACAAGACACCTTTTGAGCACCTTTCGGACTGATGATCTTCCTTTTAAAACACAGTTCAATTTTCTGACCTCTGCGAGCGTATGAGAGACACCAGCATGAGCCAAGCTTTGTTGACACCTTATGACAAGCAATTCAGTGAACCATTCATTTCTGGCATTAAAATTGGGAAGTTCTGAGCATCATCAAACTCCGGGCTGACCACACGTCCTTCACATCTTAGAACATCTTCTTCATCAGACCACAGTCCTAGTTGGCATGCGAAGTTATTGAGTCTTTCCTTTCTACTATCGGAGATCACCCCTAAGAAATGCAATTGCTGGAAGTACGTAATCCACCTGAGTAGCTTTCGAAACTTCCACAGGAGTCAGGAGCCACCCCATACTGTTGGGCTTTCTCATCAAACTTTAGAGATAGAGCGGTTACAATAACCAGTCACATTAAATACCTCAGAGCGCTGCTTCTTGTTACCTACATCGTTCTCTGTTACATCAACATGAGGCCACCAACAGTCTTCATTCGGAGCCATTCAGGACCTTCCCACCAAAGAGTATCCAGGTCATCTACGCTGTTCACTCTGGTAGCCAGATCAGCAGCATTCTCTGCTGAAGGAACGCATCGATAGCTCACCTCATCCAAAGATTTGATTTCTTCTAATCTTCGTTCTACATAGTTACCATGAAGTTTCCGATGCCTTAACCAATTCAAAACGCACTGAGAGTCAGACCAGATAAATATTCTACGGGGTTCTAACTCTATCTCCTTCAAGATGAATTTTAGTGCCCCTACCCCTATTAAAAATGCCGTCAACTCCAGGGAAGGAATGGTCATGACCTTGGAGATGGGCGCATTTCGTGCCTTGGCAAAAATTAAAGTACTACGAATTTTACTTTCATTAACATGTAGGTAAATGGCGGTAGCATAAGCGATCTGAGAGGCATCTGAAAAGCAGTAGATTTCCAACACATCGCTGGGGGAATGAGGAATATACCGAGGGATCTTCAAATCAACTACCAGCTGCATGTTCTGACGTACCAGATTCCAAGAGCGAACTACCTCTTCCGCTAGCACCTCATCCCAGGAACATTTGCTGTCCCACAGCTGTCTCGAAAACTGGTTTCCTTCGATAAGTACCGGAGAAATGAACCCCATGGGATCAAAAAAAGGATGATACAAAGCAAAGAATTTCCCGTTTGGAATAAAAGGAGAGTAATTAGAGCAAACACTCAAGGTGTCATCCTTCACATTCCACTTTATCCCCAGGAGATTGGTTGAGACGAGAGCCGGCCTTTGTAGGCATTGAGCATTCGACTCCCATTCTCTTAAATTCATGTTAGCTCTCTGAAAAATCTCACGACCTTCCTGTTGTAGGTCCAAAACCTCCTGTTCTGAATTCACGCCTATTATCATGTTGTCTACGTACATATTTCTTGCTATCCGCGCTGTATATTTAGCTGGGTTCTGCATCAAATGATGTCTCACAACTGCATTAAGCAAGAAGGGGCTAGAAATTATTCCAAATGGGACCCTTTGAAACCGATAAATTTTCATGTTCTCCCTCGTTTAATAATATTCTTGACCCACAGGAATCTTGTGGCATCTCGGTATTGCGTCATTTTTGCGAGATTTGCAAAAATGCCTTTTTGGTATCGGCTATAACTGCATATTTGTAAGTACGCTCTCTAATAAGAATTCCAACCAAATCCTCCATCAAGATCCTTTCCAAAGCGAAGTTTCATTCAGACTCTTTTCCGACCTTTTGGTTTTAGCCGAGCCATCGTACAGGATATGAATTTTGGTGGTAGTTTTGTCAGGAGTTATAAATGGGTGGTGGGGCAGGTAATGAACTGGAAATTTAGTTTCCCGGTAAGCACCTACCTCTTCAATAATCTGTTAATGTGATCTTGCAAAATGTCCTCATACTTCTTAAGTAAATGTTGATTTTGTGATATCCTCCTGAATAAAGATTTCAATTGCCCTAAGGCCAAACCGTACCCTGTGGGGAGACTAGGTGGATAAAACCTCCACGACCATGACAAGAAATGGGCCATGTTCAAGCCCTTTAAGAACCTCAACATATGTTCAGTCGTTAAATTAATTTTGTCTAGTTTATACGATACAAGCTCGAAAAGGATGTTGGATGGGAATTTTGATGTGACGATGGTCATACATATTTTTTGTCCTATATTTTCGCCTACATTTTTCCAGGATCTTAAATGTTTCTCGATTTCTTCATATGTGGTTCTCAAACTACTGGTATGTCGTGAGGCTCGAGGTAATTTGCTGAGCTCGGAATAGTGTCTGATAGTTAGACGCTCAACATTACCATATTTTTCTTGGAGAATTTCGATTGCGGTTGGATAGTTTTCATGAGAAATTTGAAGGCCAGCAATGCATTGCTTGGCATTCTCCGAGAGAAGAGAAACCAAGTAATTAAACTTTTCTACGTCTGAGAGAGATTCATTTGTGTGAATATTCATTCCAAACATTTGCCTAAATTCGGGGAATTTGAATGAATCGCCGTCAAAAGGTTTAATTGATAATTCCCGAAGTCTGACAGTGATTTTGGACCTCACAGTAGGAGCTTCAACGTTAGGTGGGCAGGCATGATGTTTAATTTCATTTTCCAATCTTCCAGAGGCCCTAAGAGCCCGAAACCTAGCCTTTAAAACATCATTCATGAATTCAGGGTCCTCTTCACCCCTTTGGGCTCTCCTCGACTGCCTTTCCGTACCGGATACACTAGGCTCCTCCTGTGACATTACAGAGTCAAAATATTCCGTGAGGCTTTTGAGATCTGTCAATAATATATTGACCGCATGAAGATCAAACTCGGCCTCCAAAATCCATCAATCATCTCGCACTGGTTGAGGAGCTCCTCCTTTACTTGCCTCAAAATGCTCATATTAATGCAACTGTAAAGATCGATAACAATTGAAGAGGTACTTCGTCTGGATCGGCTCAGATTTCTTGTCCCAAATGAAAGAAACTTTAGGCTGGGGCAGCTTCCGAATAACGTCACTTCTTCTGGTTTGGCTGGGTTTATCAGGCACCATTTGTCGTGAATTTCACCGACTATGTCTACCTGTTCACTAAGAAATCAATACTCAATTTTTCAACTAAACTAAATAATTATATATTCTTCTCGTCAGCTCATACAATACAATTGAAACTATTCACGAAAAGTTCAACTCGTTCTTCTGTCTAACCTTTGGTCTAAATGCCATCTGATACACGACCCGGAAACGAACGCTAACTCAACGGCGGTAAACTGAAGCCAAAATGAACTCTAAATTTATAATAAATTTAAACTAATCGCGCTCCACTACACACGTGTGGATTAGATATACAGGCAGGGCGGGGGGGGGGGGTTCTTTATTATGGCTCCTCATAAACGCTCTGGCAAAACCATCGGAGGGAAAAATCGGAATTTTAAAACAGTACGACGAATTACCAGCCAATATTAATTTATGAAGGAAAGGGTAATGCCACTGAAATTGAGAGAAAATAAATTCTGTCTTGGACGCAATACACATGGTTGATAGTGCATGGGGTAGACTAAGCCCACAATGCATCTCGAATTGCTTTAGAAAACCTTGCTTGGCACCCCCTGAAAATACACCTGAATGTGAACCTGAAGCTAAGTCGTAGTTGATCCGGAAATCATCGAGTGGGTCGAAATTGATTGCGACTTAGCCGTTCATCATCTCATGGATTTAGATGAAATCGCCAACTCTGCTGTCAACCCTGAAGAGGACAACACCACCTGTGACTCAGACGAGGACGACCCTTCAGCAGTAAAGCGAGTTCCAGTAACTCGTAATGCTGTTATTGTGCTATAGACGTTTTACAAAAACCTACAGAAGAAAGAGGGCTGGAATAGGAATTCTCCATGCTGAGGCAACTCGAAAGATCGTTGGAAACCGCCTACCCCACAAAACAAACGGGGTTTTTCAGAGCACACTGAATAATTTATGTTTATTTTATTCAAATAAAGTATGGTTTTGGGGGATAATTTTTTTTCCCCAGTTTTTCGGATACACCGTCCAAAATTGCCCTTGCCCGATTCGGTCGACATAAGCGGCGACCACTGTATAATTATTTTATCATCAGTATAACTTCCTGTTTTATTTAATGTGCATTATGTAACATAAATAATTGTTTTACTACTGCAACTATACCTGAAACCTAAAAAGGCTCCCACCCGAATCCATAACATGCTTGAAGTATATCGGGAGAAGATGAGGTTCTTTAAAGACCAAGTTGCAATCAGTCGCCTCCTCTAGTTGAGTTTTCAATGAACTTATAGTTTGCAGGTTTGAAAGAAGTTTTCCTAGCATAAAATTGCTTTCAACGCCCAGGGAATGTTCGGGATTGATCAAAGTTAATGCTAACTGAATTAGCAACATGTTATCCTCAATGCAGGCTCCATAGAGAAGTTTTTCTACCAGTTCCAAAGATGAATAATCATCAATTTGGATAAGTTTACTTCCTTCATCCTTAATTATTCCTTTCTGGAAAATGAAATATATAATACACAGAAAACCTGAGGTGTTTTATTACGCAAAGTACTAGAATTATGACAAACTGTGAACAAAATATTCTCACCTTAGCTTTTATGACTAATGTTAAGCATTGAATAAGGAACCGTTGAATAATGTGATTAATCCGTTTTCCAATGTCTAAATGGTGCCTTTGAAATATTGACTTGACAGCCTTGATTAATTCTGTCATTTTACAAAGGCTGACAGCAACGATTTTGGCCATAGGTTTCCCCAATGTACTGTGGAGGTAGGTTATGGTATTCATTGCTAGTTTCATTTGTTTGCACAATTCAAGACCCTGAAACGAGATCAGATTTTAGGTAAATCATGTTACTGATATTTTCACAACTCGGAAATGTTGGAACGAAAAAGGATAGAGATGATTAGGCAGAAATAACTAACTAGAAAATAAATTTTGTCACAAAACATACCTCAAGACACAGATTTGCAGAATCCATGTCATTCAACTTGATGTATATTGCATCTGCAGATAACACATTACTCATTTGTAATGACCATCGGTATACCTTGGAAATGGAACAGTCGAGAAAAATTATAATAATTATCATAGTAATAAATTATAATAAGACTTGCCCTTGTCTTATGCAAGTTCAATTATTTTGTTCCTCGAGATGCACATTATATTCTATGAGCAATGTACTTTTGTTTGTTACGTACATTCTACACCAATGGTATATACCATCAAAGAAAGGCAGAAAGAAGCTGAACATGGCAATGGGCTCACAAGGTAAAAGTCCATTCAGATTGGTAATACCCAGTTACAAGGTCATCAAATTTTTCAATATCTATCAAGAGGTAAAATGACAATGATGATATATATACCTTGAATGCACAAGTCTTGAGGTCTTTGAGTAAGTTGGTTTCTGCTAATTCTAGACACCGGCACAAGGTTTGTTGGTTTACAACTAAATTAAACATGTTCTCTCGTAGCTTCAATTCTAGATGTTTATGAAGAAAGTTTGAAGGAATCCACATAACACCATCACAAAGAGTTGCTACGGTACACTGAAAGATACAGGAAACTGTAAAAATAACTTGGAGGAGTGACAGTATGACACAATGACCATGGATGTATCGTCATGGTAGGCTAGGTTAGCTATGCTCACCTATCAATTCTGCCAAACAGGTTTAACGATGGAAAAACAAAAAAGTATACGATGGTATCTTTTTCATAGGTAGATTCTATAATTCTGGAGCGATTTATTATCTCCAAAAAGATATAGTAAACAATGGCGCCGTAAACTGGAGCGATTCAACTAGATACTAAAAGCAATCAAGTGTTGAAGTAGAAATTAAAATGGAATTTCTCGCAAACTTTGGCGAGATGACCAAACTGACAGGGTTCCTCCACTCAAAAAACGAATCCCCTTCCAGCCCGGTTTCTACGCTCAACCAAGCCTGCTTGTCTGGGGCAAGTGTTATTGAAGTCATGACAAAATTTTACACAGATCCCTATCTAACACGGCCAATTCTGACAGCAGCTTCGCTCTCAAAGCGACATACATCAAGACAATATATTATATGAAGCACAAGACAATATATTATATGAAGCACACTTGTCCCACACTGGTAGGACCATGGAGTCTTCTCACAGGTTCATCATCACAAAAAGTGTGTGAGCATCAACATACTTACTGCAAGCTCCAACGTCCATCACGCATGGGCATGGGCAATCAGATATCCGCGACAAGCCTCAAGCATGCCATCTCAACAACATGCAGCCAAGACTAGTAAGTTATCAATGCAACAAGATCAACAGCAAAATCCAGCCACAATAATCATATTTGAGGCAAAGACAGCCATCTTTTCAGGCAAAAACAGCCATCCTTTGGCAAACAAAATAAATCAATAAAAATCTAGCCATCTTTGGAGGAATAAAAAAACTGCCAAACATAAAATAATTAGCAAGGTTCAGCCAAAAACAAAAGGCACAAAGATCAGCGGAAAATGAAATAAATAGCACACAGTTCAGCCAAAAATGAAATGTGGCACAAAGTTCAGCCAAAAATAAAGTAAATGAAATAAACAGTGGCAAACTTCAGCCATGGCACAAAGTTCAGCCAAAAACAAAATAAATCGCACAAAGTTCAGCCAAATAAAATAAATGACGCAAATAAAATAAATGGAGCCAAATAAAATAAAATAAATAAGCGGTGTACACACCAGCCAAAAATAAAATAAATGGCGCAAAGTTCAGCCATAAATATGGATGTACAGGCACTGAAAAAGACTTACGTTAAAACACCATTAGCACTTTATTTGAATATCCATGTAATATAAATACTTCTGATCAGGAAACTTTCCCAATTCACTTGCAATCAAGGGTAAACGAAAGAATAAGAGGATCATCACAGAGAGCAAATTAGAAAAGACGAATACATTGAATGTGTAAAAGCTGGTGCACAACATAGAATCAAAAACAATATCGTCAGCATGGACAACAAATTAAAACAACCGAACACTGAGTGTAGAGACTAAGGAATGCTGATTCAAAACGGAGAATCACTGGTCAGCTTCCTATGAGGAATTAGTCTGACTCGAAACGAAAAAAATAATGGGCTAGGACTTCGTAGTTCCTCTGAAAAGTGTGTTGTGTAATCGTCTGTGGCAGAATCACGAAGCCTATGTGAAGTTGTAGTATCCACATGTGAAGGCAAATCTTCGGATGATAACTGTGGGGCAGAAGTATCAATGCTAAGAAGTCTTCGGATGATAACTGTGGGGCAGAAGTATCAATGCTATCAGCTTTGGGAATGTCTTCAGCCTCTTCTTTCATTGAGTCCAGCAAGTCTTCAATGTCACACATCAGTGACCAATCAGTAGGCCATCGACGCAACTGTTCTTTGGCAGCCTTTGTCAAAAATCTTGTTCTGACTTTTTTCAATTCATATCGCCCATGGGGTAAGCAAGAAGTAACTTCGTAGGGTCCGAGAAATGTATAATTGAGTTTGTTGTTGTGCAAGGTTTTGTCTTTGTGATTAAGGATGAAATCCCCAACTGAGAATTCTTGAGTGTCCCTCGGCTTGCTATTTATATCAGTACAGTCTTGGGCAGAATTCATCAACCGAGCTACTCGCTCATGTTCAAGCCTTTGGTTCCGTAAAGTAGATATATCAGAATCTAAATTATGAAGTAGTGATTGTAGGAGGGTTGAAGCATTCGCTCCAAATGATAACTGCAAAAGGGTTGTGCCTATAGACTTCTATAAAGTACTGTTCAGCATGAGTTGAATGATCCAAAGGTTTCTCGACCATTCTGATGAAATCGTAGATTCAATTCTGATCAGGTTCATGACAGTGTGCATATACCTCTCAACTTGTCCATTGCCTCTGTGCACGTCAGGTGTGACACAGCGATGCTCAACTTCAAGGTTCTCCAAAAGCTTAGGGAAACCTGCTTCTGTCACAAAGAGCTTGGGTGTTCTAAATAAGCCAGTTACACGAAGAAATTGTTTTTCAGTTTCTACAGCAGAGGAGGAACAGAGGGGTAATAAGAAGCAATACTTAGTGAATGCATCCACAATAATCTCCACGTAATGTAGGGAAAGGAGTATTGGGCTTCTCAATCGGGAA
Source organism: Leptopterna dolabrata (assembly GCA_954871275.1). Classification (NCBI taxonomy): domain Eukaryota; kingdom Metazoa; phylum Arthropoda; class Insecta; order Hemiptera; family Miridae; genus Leptopterna; species Leptopterna dolabrata. Next base: position 154,078,411 of record OX940974.1, read on the forward strand.
TATAAAACCTTGAAGTGGACCAGTCCTAATTTTATGAACAGCACAGATCAGATAATGCCTGACATATTTTAAGAAACAAGATCTCATTCAGGGGAACCAAGTGTGCTATTGAAGACAGAGTCTTATCTGGTCCGATATGGCATTGTTCATCATGGAATATGGGCAGAAGCCAAAGTCGGCTCTAGCGGGGAACAAACCAACGCAAGGATATAGACCCATCAGCTCCTCGGAGTTTGCAGTACAGAAGTCCATCCTTTTATGCGTACTGGTTGTGGTCCAACTTACCCTCTAGCAGGGCAGATAGCATCTTTTGAACCTCAGCGTTACCCTTTTGTTCTATATATAGCCACATTTCATGCCTCATACGCATCACAATAGCACTGGATGGAGGGTTTCTACTAAGGAAGTCCACATGTGATAGGTCACCCTTTTCGATAAACTATCTCGAAATTGAAATCCTGCATGTACATCCACCACCTTGCTACGCTAGGAACAATGTCCCTCTTGCTAGCTGTAGCTTTGACGGCATTGCCAGTCACGATGGCAAGGGTCTCCAACTCATAACAGTGATAGTGTTCTTCATGTTTAGATGTGTGACGGCTAAAATAGGCAACGACCCTGGGTTCCCTCCCATCATGCATTTGGAGGAGAATAGCACCATAACCTAAACTGCTAGCATCGGTGTGGAGTTCTGTGGGAAGGTTGTGGTCAAATACAGCGAGGAGAGGGCGACTAGAGAGGCAGGTGATAACATAATCCCTGGCAATACTATGCTCCTGAGTCCACGTAAATGGGTGGTCTTTCCTGGTAAAATCTGTGATACATGCTGTCTGCATAGCAAACTCTGGGATGAATTTTCGGAAGTAACAGGCTAGTCCCATGAATTGGCGAACTTGTTTAACACAAGAGGGAATCGGTGACTTCTGAAGAGCTTCTATGTTCCGTGAAGCTTCTTTGTGAAGAGCTTCTTTGTGAAGAGCTTCTATGTGAAGAGCTTCTTTTTTCCTCACAACAGTAATGGGACTGGCAAAGGGTGAATCACTTTCTCGGATAATACCATTAGTGAGGAGGTCTGAGACGATGTCCCTTACAGCGGACCTTTCATCATGGGACAGGCGATAAGGGTGTCTATTAATAACCACCTCCCTATCAAGGTTGATCGAAAGACTGGAGTTATTCACACACCTGGCACGTGCCCCAGAGGTGACCATATCAGAGAAGCAGCTGAGCAATGACGTACAACCTGGTGATGTTGTTGAGGAATGCATAGATTTTCTGTTGCAGGGATGTAAGAAATAGTGACTCTTACCTTTGGCAGGAATTTCCGAATTATTTTGCTTACTGTCAGTGATAGTCACTACACCACGATCTTCATATATGTCACGCTCGAGGAGAACATCGTAGTCAAGGATGGAATCAGGGATGAAATAGAGTCGGAGTCGCAAGGTGACCCCCAAAACATCGACCTGGACTCACCACTCGGAAATCAGTTGACCAGGGATTATACCATGTATCACTGTGGGACATTTCTCGCTTTTGTGTGTGTCGTGGTTCCTCTCAAATCTCTAAATCAACCACTCCCATGTAATATTGTACGATTTAACCAAATAAACGAAAAGAATGACGAGCTGGGCAACGCCAGGGGAAAGTTAGAGAAGGGTCCTTTCCATCTGACTGCCATCACTCCTCAACGGTCATAACGTCAATTCCGGTCCCCCGTCCGGTCAATTCCGGATGGGGGACGGGTGGAAAAGTCTCTATATAAACAGCCCTTCTGGCCCAGCTTTTCATTCGACGATACAAAATTGAATTTTGTGGCTCATAACTGGAGCACCCTGGTTTGTCAGGAATAGGACAATGCATGTGGATTTGGACATTTCGCAGATGTTCTCCCACCCTTGTACAGTAAGCAACACCAATGACTGCAATACCACCCCGTTGACATCATCAAAGAAATTTACGGGAAACCCCACCCCCAAGAGATCAAAGATGCAGCATGATTAGCGAATTTTCAAAGAAATATTCGTGCTATTATGTAAAATGATACAGCGAGAAACCGCAGTTTAAATTATGGAAAATCTGAAAGAATATTGGGATTTAGAAGCAGACAGGTATGATAGGTTGTTTAATCAATAAACAGTAATAGGTATGGTGTTTCAATCGATACAATTTTAAGATGTTCATCTAACAGTAGACGGGTAAGTATTCAAACTTGATCAGCATTTTTATGACAAATGCTTCAAATCAATACAATATACTTACTATTACTTAGGAACCTAGTAGGCATAGTTAATAGTTGAATAGCAGTCGTTATCGACAAATACCTAACCTCCCTTTCATAATTTATTCTACACCTTCTTCTACGATTAAATTTTTAATAATACGGTAGGTCAGCGGCGGCTTCTAGCTTGAACCAGAGAAGGTGCACAAAGGGGAAGTTGGGTGTGTTGCCCGTCAAGCACTTGTAGGAACAATACGTACCAGAGGTGCTAATGCAAAAAGTATGTATTTAATCAGGTGTACGTGTGCGGGTGTAGGTATATAAGACTAGAAAATGGTAACTAAATTTGTAATTAAAATGGTACCTACATACATAACTAAATTGGTAGGTAACTAAAAGGTAGGTAATCAAAATTATTCCATGGATTACATAAAATTGTATAATTAAAATTAGGTATAAACGTAAGAACGTAAATGTAAATTAAATGAATAAACGTGTGAAATGGAAGACCATTTGGTTTAAGGGACCAATGCTTTCTTTCAGCCACTTGATGTCAATAAGAATTTAATCAGTTTATAAATTGATTTATTGGGACTCTTTCGATAACAATCGGCATAAATCTATGATTTGCCCCACAAATTTCTGAACATTGACCATATATTAGTCCTAGTATATTTATATTTAATCTACCTTGTTTAATATGCTTCTTTTGACAGATTGACAGACTTGACATTTTTACAGATAAACGGGCTAAACCTAACACTATCCTTCACCATGCATCATTACAACCGGTGTGCATAAGCACGCGAAACACTTCACTTGCCACTTACCGGGCATCCACTCAACCACTCCGTTTCGGCATAATGTTCAACATTACTAAACGTCTGATAGGAGCACGGCGATCCTTACTTAACAGTTTGTTTGAGTTCGCACAATGGGGGTTAAGGGTGGCCTGAGTCACGAATCTTTACTTCTTCTGTATTTTGCTTCCGAGTCTGCGAAGCAGCGGAAGCCTTGTGTTCACTTTCGTGAGCCAAAAAATTTTTGTCTTCAGAAATCAAAATTTCCACTTGCATTTTGCGTTTCAAAGCCTACTGAACAAATTTGGTTCCGCGTCTGTCGGTCTGTGAGTCTGTGAGTCTGTGAGTCTGTCCGCATTTCCTTGTTACAGCCATAACTTCCACGATTTTGAATTGATTCAGCTCAAATTTTTAGGGATGGTGCGGATAAGGCCCCTTGAGGTCCCATACAAATTTCAACATGATTGATCCAGCGGTACGCCCTGCGCATGCGCTAACGTTAAATTCAACAAACATGCATAACTTTCACAATTTTGATTCAATTTCGCTCAAATTTTCAAGGGTTGTTTGGACAAGGCCTAGTGAGTTCCAGCATGAATTTCAGCATGATCGGACCCTCGGTGCGCTCTGCGCATGCGCTGGCGTGAAATAGATTCAACTTCCTTGTTACAGCCGTAGTAACCAAAGATTTCACCCAATTTCAATGTAATTTTCAGGGATTAAGCGGGTAGGGCCCTTTGAGGTCCCATATAAATTTCAACATGATAGAGCCAGCGGTTCGCCCTGCGCATGCGCTCTGTCTGTCTGTCTGTCCTTCTATGCACGGCCAAACGGCTCGACGGATATCGACCAAATTTGGCACGAATATCCAGTAGGCTCCCAAGTTGTGCAACGTCGCATTTTTAATTCCCTGACCATAGCGGAACTATGGTCGACCATGGTCAACTCCTGAATGGCTTGACGGATATCGACCAAATTTGGCACGAATATCCAGTAGGCTCCCAAGTTGTGCAACGTCGCATTTTTAATTCCCTGACCATAGAGGAACTATGGTCGACCATGGTCAACTCCTGAATGGCTCGATGGATATCGACCAAATTTGGCACGAATATCCAGTAGGCTCCCAAGTTGTGCAACGTCGCATTTTTAATTCCCTGACCATAGCGGAACTATGGTCGACCATGGTCAACTTCGTTAATTGGAATGGTAACCCCTATTTTTTATCGCGTATTCGTAATCTACGTGAAATTCTATCTACGATCGACCCGCGGTCGACCATAGCGCATCCATGGGCCCCTCCATGGTCGAATCCCGAATTGCTCAACGGATATCGACCAAATTTGGCACGAATATCCAGTAGGCTCCCAAGTTGTGCAACGTCGCATTTTTAATTCCCTGACCATAGCGGAACTATGGTCGACCATGGTCAACTTCGTTAATTGAAATGGTAACCCCTATTTTTTATTGCGTATTCGTAATCTACGTGAAATTCTATCTACGATCGACCCTTCGGACTACCCCCGCGGTCGACCATAGCGCATCCATGGGCCCCTCCATGGTCGAATCCCGAATTGCTCAACGGATATCGACCAAATTTGGCACGAATATCCAGTAGGCTCCCAAGTTGTGCAACGTCGCATTTTTAATTCCCTGACCATAGCGGAACTATGGTCGACCATGGTCAACTCCTGAATGGCTTGACGGATATCGACCAAATTTGGCACGAATATCCAGTAGGCTCCCAAGTTGTGCAACGTCACATTTTTAATTCCCTGACCATAGCGGAACTATGGTCGACCATGGTCAACTTCGTTAATTGAAATGGTAACCCCTATTTTTTATCGCGTATTCGTAATCTACGTGAAATTCTATCTACGATCGACCCTTCGGACTACCCCCGCGGTCGACCTTAGCGCATCCATGGGCCCCTCCATGGTCGAATCCCGAATTGCTCAACGGATATCGACCAAATTTGGCACCAATATCCGGTAGCCTCCCAAGTTGAACGTAGGCGCATTTTTAATTCCCTGACCATAGCGGAAATATGGTCGACCATGGTCAACTCCTGAATGGCTTGACGGATTTTGATAAAATTGGGCACAAATACCCGGTAGGGTATGGGATTTTTCCGTCGTTTGTTGGTTCCACTATACTGCGTACAGCGAATCTCGGATAGCGAGTGAAGCGAGCGGTCAGGCTAGTTATGTATAATGGACGTAATGTATTATGGAAGTCATGTTATGTATAATATGTATATTTCATGTAATGTTATGTAATGTTATGTTATGTAATGTAATGTTATGTTATGTAATGTTATGTTATGTAATGTAATGTTATGTAATATGTATATTTAACGTTATGTAATGTTATGTAATGTAATGTAATGTAATGTAATGTAATGTTATGTTATTTTGCTTCCGAGTCTGTTCTATTTTATAATGGGTCACTCTGATTGTGACGAGGAAGCTCCTGTGCCATCACCTTGGCAGTGTATTTTTGTCTTTATTCACCCATCCATACCACTTTCGGTGATTTTATATCAATTTTACACCATTTTAGCCTTTTTTACCGATTGTTGGCCCCCTACAATTTTTAAAAATTGCTCGCCTGCGAAATCATCCTACTGTTTGGCAATATCTGGCGAAATCTGGAATTTTCATCATGTAACCAAGGTCAGATATCGTCTGGAGTGACATACAAATATATATGTATACATACAATTTCTTGTTTAATTTTATTTTAAAGGAAGCTCTAAAACGGATCTGCAAATAAAAAAATTTCAAAATTCATGTTCTGAAAATTTTGGACCCATTGAAACAGCTCCATTTTCTTTGGAAATTAGCTAAAAATGGCACTCTGACCTGGCTGGAAACTACTATCAGTGACTCTTACCTATCTAGTCAAATCATCACAGTTACCTAATATTTTTTTTTGTTATTATTTAGAAGTATATTGTGAAGTTATATATTGTTAGTAGTTGAAATGACTGTTATAATTTAATTATGATCTGGCGCAACGCTGGGTGGAACCCGCTTTTCACGCTCCCCCCCCCCCCCCCCCCCCCCCCACACACCAATCACCCACAATTTTCCAACAATCAAACCTCCTAAAGGTAACTCCCCTTATTTTGTTTAGCGTGTAGAATGACATTATTGAGCACATGCGCATGCGCAAAACGTGCTCAATGTAAACTAACTTTGATTTTTCAAAAGAGAAACCCTACTTTTTATTGCAGATTTGCATTCTACTAAAATTTCATGAATAAGTGACCCATCACCCGAATTTTTAAGTGCGCAAAAACGAGAGCAAATGCGCTCAAAGTAATGGCTAAACGCAAAAATCGAGTTACCAAATGTGATACATGATTTTAATTTTTTTTCTACGCTGAATAACGTGGTTATGTTCATTTTTCGATGTGCGCAATACGGCTGCCTTGGCTAATGATCCCTCCTCCCCTCCTGATTTTGTAACAAGCCATTTTATACTAAACTTAAAATGATAACTACTTACCCATAATTTTTTTAATCAGAATTCGAATATGACATTTTTGCGCACACGCAATACACACTAACTTTGTTTTTTGTTTTTTTCACAAGGGAAACCCCATGCTGTATTGCAAATTTGGATTCTACTTGAAGTTTCATGAAAAAATGAATCGTAACTTGAATGTTTGCATGAGCCAAAATGTGCGAAACGTGCACAATTTGTCCACAAAAGGCGTGATACCATGTTTTGTGGGTGGTTTGGACTACCATGATACATGATTTTGGGTATTTTTCGAAGTTCAACAACCTGTATTGCACAAATCGCACCACGTCCTTGAGCATGAAAAAACACATTAAAATCACATACCTACCAACCAAACTTGGTAAATTACTGCACCCACGGAACTCGGTTTTTGCGTTTAGCCAACATTTTGAGCATATTTTCACACATTTTTGCCCATGCAAAACTTCGAGTGACGGGTCACGATTTCATGACAGTTTACACAGAATTCGGATCTGCAATAAAAAACAGGGATTATCATTTGAAAAACGAATAGTTTACATTGCGCACATGCGCAAAAATGAAATATTTTAATCCTACGCTAAAAAAATAAGGGGTGCTACTTTGGAAGTTCTGTCTAAAATGGATTTTTACCAAACAAGGGGCGGAGGGAGGGGGGAACATTACCTGAGACACTGTGTATACCTATTTTTAGCCTAACTGTAATGTACTATGTACAAAATAAAGTTCACTTAAAAAAACGGTTCACGAGACATTATCAAGCTGGAGAGTAGGTACATAGTCACAACTTCAAGGTAGTAGGAGTAACTTGTCAGCCAGGACATCATCAAATCATCCCTAATCAACATGTGTAGTGAGACATGTCTCACAACAATATGAAAGCACCTATATTGTGTATATATGCCGGTATTCTTGTTACCTTTCTTGATAAATCGCGGACAGATCGATGAACTTTCTTGTCCGATATGCCAAAAACATTCACAGCAAATACATATGTAATAATGACACTGGAAAGCATTATTAAGGAATCCATATCAATTTCTCGTGTCTCCACCAGTGAAATTCTGTTTTTGAAGAAGAAGTTTAAATGTTTCTTGAAATCAACACAATTTCCCAACGAATGTCGATTTTCAATGTGCATTTGTAGACTAGCCTGAAAAGAAAAACCAGACAAAATTGCTTAAATAAGTTTACAACACTGAAGAGTTTGTTTTTGCATTAGGCTTTCAAGTTTGCAATAATAAAACTTTTTGTGTCCACATTCTCAGGCGCATTTCGTGCCCTACAAACTGATGATAACCACTGAGCTGCTGTCATAATTATGCCCCAAATCGTTTCGTGGCCCTCAAACGTTGTTTTCCCAACTTTTCCCCGTGATATTTTGCAGATGAATGAATAAGAATTTATAGTGACATATGGAAAGTAAAGGGAAGAGCTACAGGGGCAGGAGATGTGAAAAAGATGAGAAGTACAACCATAACTGAGAAAATGGAAGTTCAACATACAAAATGATAACATAACGGCTTGGTGTTTGAGGTACGCCTGTGTCAAAGGCATTATAACCAAAAAATAATTTCTGTGCAATGAACAGAATTTCCTAAGTAATTTGAATGAAGCAAACCTTCATCGATGTGAATTACTGAAAAGCACTGACCGACTGCAAGCTGAAAAAGTGGGGTTTGCGCATGGAGATGGAGGATCTGGTGCGGGGGAAAGTAAACTTGAGCGGGATTATAAATGATCTGTTAAGTTGAAGTCAGTAAGAGAGGTTCTTCTGAGTGTGGTTCTGCTGGGGTCTCTTCATCGACAGGGAGGCATCGCCAGAGAATGCGTGGGATGTCCAGTGTTCTCCTTCTGGGGGTTCACCTTCTTGCACAAACTGACCCAGGAGGTGCAGTCTTTGCTACCCACTGAATATTTGATGAGTAGCCTGACGATGACTGATGTACCTTTATCCATGATGCTCAATTTGCTGCAGTCGATGTGATTTACAATGAACTGACATGAGTCAAGCAGGATTTACTGAGGTTTTGTCAGCCTGGTACTAAATCAAAATTGATTCAACTAAAACTTCCTTTCAATTATCTGCTGCCACAATATGGTCATAGAAATTCACTTTCGTCAAATTTATAGATACCTGCCTAATTGATGAAAGCATCAACCATTCAGAATCTCCCAATCCTTCTACAGTTCCAATGGGAGGAACTGTAGAACTCAATTAGACTGAGATTGACGATAGAAATAATCTGGCTGTACTGCATGCGAATTTGAATGGTATTCGTTCAAAAACTGCAGAATAGATCACGACCGGTGACTGAGCACCACTGCAGAGTAGCAGTGATCAGCCTTTATTCCCCTTCAGGATTCGAGGTTGTGTCGTCATTTTCGCATAAGTCTGCAAAGGGTGGTGGCTCTGCCGCTTTCATTACGGCACAATTCATAAGATGCAAGGAAGATTTCATGGATTAAGACGTGTACACACGGCAGCAGGTGTTTGACCAAAGGACCAGTTCACCGTGTTAACACAGGGGTGGATGTATGAACAAAATACATGTCTTCCACGAGTAGTAGTTGTGAAAGGGTTAATGATCCATGGGTAATGGACCCGCATTCTACATTTTTTGGTGAACTCCATTGGATGATGATAGGTAATAGCAATAACGATGATGAAAACTTTTATCAACACACAAATCACACATCATACACCAATTCCAAACACAAACAACACACAAATTACGATTCACAAATTACAGTAGATGGGAGGTCACATATATGTTATAAATTACCCAATTAACCCTCATGTACCTGAACCCCTGAGAATAACGTTAGCACGTGCTCAAAATTAAATTCCTACACGTTCAGTTCATTAGTATTCTTTCGTTACTACCTTGTAGCAATCGTGGCGTAATAACACAGAATACAACTGGAAGTGACAAAAGTGCAGAATGAATGAATCAAGTGTATTGGGAAATTTTGCCAGTACCATGAGTCTGCTGTTGAGAGGTAAAGTAAAAAAAAGGTAAAGTAAAGTAACAGCCATTTCAGGCTGGGGCTTTTCGTCCGACTGCCCTGCCAGCGTCGCGGACGTGATCAGCTGTCCTCCAATGGAGGATCAGAATTCGATCTGATCATTTCGCTCTTTACTTGGCTACTCATTGCCTCGCCCCCTTGAGTGGAGAGGGGTTCGCCCAACAGCTACATGGGTCATACTTGGACGTGTCACCACGTGTCACGGCGGTCACCCATCCAAGTACTAACCACGCTCGAGGTTTCTTAACTTCGGTGATCTCACGGGAACCGGTCTATTCCACCTGATAAGGCCGTTGGGCGCTGTTGAGAGGTTTCTATTCAATAATAATAATAATTTCTTTCAATGTATACAAGTTCAAGTATACTCACACCAAATACATTGAGACTGAGAATGTTAGTCAACACATCAGAAACCACGGACACTAATGGCTTGATGTCATCCTTGAGATCTGAAGATTCTACATCACTCTTGATGACTTTTTCCAGCATAATCAAATGTTCTTTGATTGGGTTGTCACTGTTACCTTCAAACAGTGCATCCAATACTACAAATAATTTCAACAAGCTGCTAAAACTTGAAAATATCACCTGGAATGCAAATACATTTTAGTCATTTAGTAAATATTTGAACAAATTAAGCTGTAGCAATGTAAAGTTTTTAGTAGGTAGATTAGTTCTTAGGAGGCAAGACTTAGTCGGTAGATTTTTAGCAGACGTAGTAAGTAGTTGAATTTTTGAAAAGTCCCTCCACACAAATCCATTTTGAGGAGAGAGGAGTACCCATGATTTCTCTTTATATTTTTAATGGGATTAGATTCCTATCTAAGAATTTTGAGACCAACCACACTCTCCACCGATGAATAGTTCTTTTCCTACGAGCTGTCAAAGTTTCGGCAATAAGTGACGTCACACTGGAGTTGGCGGGAGGGATGCAAAGACGTCATTTGTTGCCGAAACTTTGAAAGCTCATCGAAAAAAAGATGAGAGGAAATTATGAGGGGAATTATGAGGTTGGTCTCAAAATTCTTAGAATGGAACCTGCTTTCATTTAAAAATTTGGAAAGTAATATAAACAGAAGCCATGGGTACTCCTTATTTTGAATCCATCCCTAAAATTCATTAATGAGTATTTTTGTAGGTATTAGTAGACAATATCTGGTCTTGGCTAAATGATGAAACTTCCAAATTTGGCCAAAGACGGACATACCTATAAGTATATAGTTTCTTGAATGTGGAATGTCAGTCGGTTGAATGATGAACGCACTGATTAGGCGACGTTTCAGAAATGTTTTATTTCTATTATCAAGATTTCACAATATTATTATCACAATATCTAGTTTATCACTATAACAACGACGAATTTACAGCATATGTGACAATGTTCTATGGTTTAATTTTCCTATTTGATGTATGCTATTGATGGGTATGGCTGTTTTACTTACAACTATATTAGGTTAATAATATAAATAATAGACGGAAATATAAATTTACTAGCAGTAGGCTTAGCAACAAAGTGTGTTTGACACAAATGATTTGGGAGTTCATCTCCCTTCAAACAATAGTTTTGCACACTGAAGGTGTGGACACCTGGTATCTATACTGGGGGTACAGGAAGGGACCTATCTAGAGCAGCCCTTTTTAGGAGTACGCTGAATGACTAGTTGCTGAATAGAAAGGTGGACAGCTAAAGGTTTCGAGTTTTAAATATGTGACTTGATGCGAAATGTTTTAATATGAATCTAGGTATCAGGTGGGGAGACTTTTAGGAAGAAAAAGATCAGCGGGAGTCTGGTTTTTCCGGGTTGTTGACCGAACTTTCACAACTATACTTGTTTTGGTATGCTTGATTTTTGAAATATTGTTCTGATTGCCCATATTATGGTTTTCCACAGTCCGTTTGGCATGGGATTCTACAGATCAGATTGGATTATAATTCTTTTGGATCTTTGTTTGGTACTTGTGAACAATATATTGAGGGTATTGAAATTTCGAAGTCACGTAGGATTTTGGTTTATTATTTTTATAACACAAAAAACACGCAAAACGCAAAACATTTTTATAACACCCCCTCAAAATTTTTTCTTTTCTGTTCCAAGGTGCGTAGATTCCAAAAACGATGCAAAGTCCTTGTCACATGGGTTTATTATTCTGTTGGACATACCTACAGAAATGTTGTCTGCAATTTTGGCCCCTAAAACACGAATTAGGTACGCTCCTTTTTTCTTTTCTTTTTTTCTTCAAAGTACATATCTTTGATCATTGATAGTGCCAATTAATCGTCTTGATGCACATGTTAACACTTTTTCTAGTATCATTATACAAATTGATGGTTATTTCAGATGATTTCCCAGGTTTTTGACTCATGAAAAATCAATTTTGGGAGCTGAACATTTGGTAGAACCTCAATTTTCCACTCTTTGGTCAAAACCGACTTCATATTCGGTCTTCTCGTCCCCAAAAACACGGAAAACGATACCTCTAAAGCTCATGTTACTAACATGTTACTATAACACAGAAAGTACCAATTTTTATACTCATTTTCACTCATAACACCCCTGGGTATATTCCGATCGGGCTGCAAAGTATCGGGACACAATTAGGGCCCAAATGGTGCAGGGGCGGATCCAGAATTTTTTTCCGGAGGGGGTCACAGGGTAGAACAATATAAAAAATAAAAAAAAATAAAAAAATAACCAAACGAACAATACAAACCGAATTTTCAACCTTATGCCTAAAATCGTCCAATTTTTCTACTTACAAAATTAATTGTATTTATTTATAAAATTCATTGTTTATGTAAAAAATATTTTTCAATATCTATTAATTATTTAACTGATAAATGTATTTATTTTCAATTTTCTTCTAAAAAAGTGTCCTAATGTGTTTGCAAACAAATTGGAGCATTTTATGGCAGCGTAGCTAACTTCAGAGTTTGCAAATCAAAACACTGAAACCACAACAATCTATTGTTGATCTCAGTGAGTTCAGTATCGTTTTTACTGAATTTGGCAGGAAAGAAAATGAGAACGAAACAAAAACAAGATAATAATTAATAAAAATAAGAAGAAATAAACAAGGTGTAATTTGACGGATACACCAAGGTAAATTTATTGACATAATTGTATATAAAGTAACATTGGTAGGACCAAGTGTACGATTGTATTCGACTAATTTTGACATTTTTGATCGAATCTTTTTAGATTTTTTATAGTTCTTTTTTGATTTCACAAAAACTGGGTTCGCTTTCGTTTGGTTTTTTTTGTTTTCGGGTTTGTGAACAATTCATTCAGCTCTGCTTTTTGAAATGCAGGCTGATTCTGGGGGGGGGGGGGGTCATGACCCCTGTGACCCCCCCCCCCCCCCCCCCTTGGATCCGCGCCTGAAATGGTGTGCGACTTTTTTAGACCTAAAATGAAGCCGGTACACGTGATACGGCGGACGGATTCTTATTCTATTGGCATCTTTCTATTGGACATACCTACAGAAATGTTGGCTGTTTATTTAGTGATTTAAATAGCTACTGTTGTTGGTTTCCACCAAGTTTGACCCCCCCCCCCCCCCCCCCAAACTCGAATTAGGTTCCATTTTTGACAGATTATCTTTGATCATTGATAGTGCCATCTAAGTGTCTTGATTCACCTGTTGATACTACTTCTAGTGTTATCATAGAAACATACTGTCAAAATTCCCAGGTTTTTGACTCATTAAAAAATAAATTTTTGGAGCTGAAACTTCGTTAGAACCTCTATTCTCCATTCTTTGGTCAAAATTGACTTCATATTTGATCTCCTTGCCCTAAAAAACACGGAAAACGTTACCTCACAAGCTCATGTTACTAAAACACCAAAAAAAACCCTGTTTTTACTCACTCTTTTCATCCATAAACCCTTCTTTATATTCGAATCAGGCTGCAAAGTTTCCTTTGTGCAAAAGAACGAATTTTTTAGACCGAAAATAAAGTAGATATGGACGATATGGCGTATGGTGGACGGCAGACGGGCATTACATTTTTGGAATCTATGCACCCTGAAACGCAAACTTTTGAGGGGGTGTTATAAAAAAAAAAATCTGAGCGAATACATAGGTGTATTATTCACGGAATAATAAACCAAAAGGAATGCTTCACCAAATTCATACTTCCGGAGCCGTCCAGCTCTCAAGCTGCAGGAACATCAGCCGGCGTTCTTGAGGTTGTACAACCATCTCCGAAGCCACACCAGAAAGCGAATGAGACGTAAGTATGAAGAGAACCGCCTCATCCAGTTGATTAAAGGGCCTCTTTTGAAGCAATCATAGTTGTAGAAAACCTTTTCATTTCAGATAGTTCAGCTGGCGGCACAAAGAACGATGAAGGCCATTCTTGAATGTCGCAGGACAACCACTGAGGCCCATTTCCACCATAGTTTGCTTGTGAGGAACTGTGAAGGAAGAAGACCGCTTGATGCGGAGTCACCAGGGTTGTCACCAGACTCTACATGACGCCATGTTAATGGGGAAGTAAGTTCAACGATCTTCTCAATTTTGTTGGCTACAAACACTTTCTATTTGTACCTGGGAGTGTTCAACCAGATCAACATGATGGCTGAATCAGAGAAGAAGAGACGCCCGGGGAAGGAGTTCAAAAATTTGTAGAAGGAAGCATAAAGCTGAGCAAGCAAAACAGCAGCACTGAGCTCCAAGCAGGGGATTGCTGTAGTTTTGAGAGGTGCTAGTTTTGATTTTGCTGTGAGCAAGTAGATCTCACTGCTTTCTAGAGATGCAACCTGCCAATAAAGTACTGCTGCTCATATGGATGCGTCAGCGAATCTGGAGCGAATCCTATCTGAAATGTTGGCTTGAGGATGGAGGTGTCGAGGAATCGTGACCTGGGATAACAAAGGAAGGACGTTTAATATATCCTGCCATGAATCCCTGACGTCCGGAGGAATGTCCTCATCCCAATCTACCGATCTCTTCTAAAGCTCTTGTATGAATCCCTTCATATATTATATAGTGCATGGAGTCAAGAAACCTAGAGGATCATAAAGCGTTGCGACAGATGATAAAATCCCTCTCTTGACAAATATGGGTTGTGGGGATTTGATCGAGAAAAGGAATTCATCACTAGATCGATCCCACTGGAGCCCTAGCACCATGATGCAAGGATTTTCAGGGTCACTGAAGGACACCAAAGCAGTAGAAGTGTTGATAGAAGCTTGCTGGAGAAGAATGGGTGTGTTCCTTCACCATTTACAGAGTTCAAAGCAACCTTCTTCAAGAGAACAATCAGCTGATGCTGACATTCTACTGCCTCAGATACCAATGAAGCCTCTGTGAGTATGTTGTCTACATAAATGTCCTCTTCCAAGGCTTTCCTGGCAAGAGGAAACTCCTGACCATGATCCTTAACAAGTTGCTGAATGATTGACTCTGTCTGCTAGGTACGGTGCACAGGCAAGCCCATACGTGACAGTATTCAGCTCAAACTTCTGGACTTTGCTAATGGGTGAGTCCAGTAAATATGCTGCAGGGAGCACACATTGATCCTTGGGAGCTACAGAAATCTGCCGAAACATTTTCACAATTCGGTAAAGAAAACTACATGATGTCGCCTGAAGTTCACCAGGATTTCTCTGATCCCCTTCTGAAGTTTTGGTCCAACATGTAGATGACCATTTAGGGACCCTGAAGAAACCCGGCACTTGCATCAAATATCACTCGAAGGCTGATACCATCTGGGACCTCCTTGACGACACAGTGGTGTGGTATGATGAAGTGAGATGGGGAATCTGTTGGTGACATGTGTCTAAGCTCATGGTACCCAGTAATGAAGTCAACGTATTTCTGTTGGATGTCAGCACGTTGTCCACTTCTTGTTGATATGGTAGAAACAACGAATGGCAAGACCAGTTGTATCTGCAACCAAATCCTGATCCCCTTTGACAGATAGATGGACAGTATACCTACCATCAGCAAGCCTGTAATCTGTTTGTACAAATTGATTCTCACACTCCTCCACCTCTTTCCTCAGGATTGGAAGAGGGTTCTCGATTTCCCAAAACGTTTGTAGCAGCAATGTCCTCTTCGGGCCTAAGAGAAAGCAAGGTAGTTACAGAACCTGCCTTGTTGGAGTCCTGAAGTTTTCCCATGACTAACTGACCAAAAATTGACGACAAGACCTTAGCTTGGAAACCCTGAACTGTAGTTATAGCACCTGTCCAAATATCCTTGAAAAGGTCTGCCCCTAGAAGAACGTAGATTTGACCAGGCTTCCAGAAAGTTGGGTTGGCCAGGTTAAAGGTAGAACACAAATTTCATACGACTATTGCATTAGTAGCAAGAGTTGTACAAACTTCATTTTCATCAGCTTGAGCTCTCACGTACACTTAACAGTACCTTTAGCACCCTGACAGGGAGTCTGGCCTATTCCAGAGATACTTCTGTGTGACTTGGACATCGTCAACCCTAAACGATTTACACAACTTTGTGTAATAAAACAGCTCTGGCTGCCGGAGTCCATCATCATCCTAATCATTTGGAAGCAGCCTCTAGCACCTTCGATTTCAGCTAAAGCATTAATAAAACGACTGGAGGTACTTGATCTGCTGAAGTGAATGCCTGACCACAAAATGACGACTGACCATCAACTAGGAACGGCTAAATTGGATTGGCTACTTACAAAATCGTGCAAGGACTGTGGTGTTGTTGAGGACAAAATCTGCAATGTCATTTAGAAGAACATTGCTGCACTGAATGAGATGATGCCATGCAATTTGTAAATCCAGTCCAACCCTTCAGTAGAGCATACTTTTCCTGAACAGAAGCCTTACTGAAAACTTCACAGGACAGTATTCCATGAGCTTGAGATTTACAAACATTACCTTAAATTCAGTGGAAGGTTTCTTGCCAGCATGCACCTTGCCGTTCAACAGAAGATAAGTCTTGGAGATATTCTTAGGTTTATGAAACTTAGGATCTTTAGAAGATTGCCTGCTAGTTAGTGTAGAAGGTTGAGCAGATGGATTAATAGTACCTGCTGGTTGGAGTGAAACAAACGACCTCGGACAAACATTGTCAAGGCATCGAAAGACGGAAACTTCACATCTTTGTGCTCAATTTCAAACTGTTCCCTAGTGTACGGATTGAGACCCTTGATACCTAAGTAGAATAGAACGAATTATAACTGATTATCAATGTCCAACAATTTGAATGAAGACACAATGTCCGAAAAAGTAGCCAAGAAATTCTTAATTTGCTCAGGAGTTGCCTTTCCTTGAACTGGTTTGAAAACGAGTACCTTATCCAAGCACACCGATGCCAATAATATGTTATGGTAGTAGGTTTCTAGGAAACCTTGCCAAGCCAACTGATAGTTCCTCTCCTCTTAAGGGAGTGATAACACATAAAGCTGGACCCTCAAGTGCGCTCCTAAGATATAGAAATTTATCCATATCTGAATAACTAACCTCTTTCTGAACTTCAGCCATTCTAGAAGCTGACCACTAAAACAAGGTAGCTACAGTTTAGGTAGGCTTTTTGCGATTCGAGACTCCAAGAGAATTATTTGCCAATTGCTATTGCATTGCTGCCAATTGCATTATCAACTTCCCACTTGTCACTCCTAGGAGAAGTGAAGCTTCCAACCACAGTTAACCAGCAGGCGCCCTTTCAAATCTACCAGGAGCCCAAACGTTTTAGATAATCGGCGCCCACAATAGGCCTGTCAAATGTTGGCTTGATGAATGACCAACAGAATGCTTAACCCAGTCGATTTCGACAGTTTTGTTTTTATATGTCTGGATGGTTGACCCGTTAGCAACATAAAGTATGAAGTCGGAGATCAGAGGTTTTTTAAGACAGTTCGGCGGGATAACAGAAATATCAGCACCCTTGTCGACTAGGTAACGACAACCTGTTTCCTAGTCTGGAACAAATAGGCGACTGTTATACTGGACCTGAGACTCTTCCGAGGTCGCCTCTAGCGCTGGCCCTGTGAGTTTTCCTCCCCCGTGAAACTGATGGAGTTATAAGCACATGGCAAAAAACATTTGATAGCCATATCTCTGTATTTGTGGTGGGGCCTAAAAGCACCATTCACAAGCAATCTAGATCTAGCGTTTCGCGATGGCTAGCTCCCTCTTTTATTGGGTGGATCACCTCGTGATTGAGACCTAGAAGATCGCACTAACTTGTCTAGCCTATGCAAAATTTTAGTCAGTTTACTTGACAACTGGTCGACGATGGTTGAACTTGCCTGAACCATCGATTCAGGAGAGTGGGCAGAGTTTACATTGGGCAGAGCTACAATTCAAAAATTTTATCGGCTATTGCTGCAAACTTATTAAAATCGTCAGAGCTACAAGTCAAGATAGCTATTGCCTGGTCAATAGTCTCTGAAGCCACATGGTTTCCTTTACTGGCAGATATGTCACTCATTTCCCTCGACAACTGCGTCAGGTTTTTCTCCAAGTTCTACATTGCAGCAGCAGCTTCTGGCGTTGTTTTCGTAAGGTTTCATACATATCCTGTGTAGGAGGATTAAGGATTATGTCGCTTACTTCCGCAAGTACGTCACTGGAAATCATGCCAATGAGTGTATGGTACTTTGTTGCGTCAGTGGTGATCCCTGCATTGTAGAACTGCTATTCAATTTGCAAGGCAAAGGTTAACCTTCAACAATCTACTGCAAATAATCTGATCCAAAAGATTTGATGGCAAATAGAAAATATAATTACACTCCAAATAATTTGTAACATGACGCAAAATGGAGAGGAAGTTGACAGGAGACTTTTAAAACTGGAACTGCCTCACAAGAAACGGAAATTTGGACTGTCGCTTTCCAAACACAAGCTTTTGATAATTTGGAAAACAACATCAGGAACTTGAAACTCAAAAATAACAGTAACGTCCGCTTCAAATCAAAAAACCTCTTCCTTCCCCACAAACCTTGAAATGTCTTTCAACGCTGTTTGGCAGGCAGCTTTTTGCTTAATTTACAATACTTTTCACAAAATATTCTACATCACAAAGCAGTTCATCAATGGGTAGATTCTTATGCTTATGTAACAGAACATTTTGGTCCTAATGACAGATAAATTCGAGATATCTTCAGGAAGTGTGGTATCAGATATATTTACATTCAAACCACTTTCTTTCCCCTAAATTTAAGATATTCGGTTTACTTAGCCTATCATACTTCTTTTGTTTTTGTCTTTGGCAGTTTTATAATGTATTTCGTTTCTGGGGAAAAGAAAAAAAAATAAGCGGGTTGATGTCAATTCAAGGACTAAGTTAAGGAAGTTAGTACCTAAAAAACGCTGCAAAGTCCATGTTACATGGGTTTATTATTCTATTGGACATACCAACAGAAATGCTGGCTGTTTATTTATTGTTTCTTTCATGTAAAATAATTGAAATAGCTATTTCTGGTGGTTTCCACCAATTTTGGCCCCCAAAACATGAAATAGGTACACTTTTTTTCCCCCAGATCATCTTTGATCATTGGTAGTGCGATTTAATGGTCTTGATTCAGCTGTTGACACTTTTTCTAGTGTTATTCTACAAGTTGATGGTGATTTCAGACGATTTCGCAGGTTTTTGACTCATAAAAAATCAATTTTGGGAGCTGAACATCTGGTACAACCTCAATTTTCAACTCCTTGGTCAAAATCGACTTCATATTCGGTCTTCTCGTCCCCAAAAACATGGAAAACGATACCTCAAAAGCTCATTTTATTAATATGTTGCTAAAACACAAAAAGTACCTATTTTTATACACATTTTCACTCATAACACCCCTGGGTATATTCCGATCGGGCTGAAAAGTTTCGGGATCACAGCTAGGGCCCAAATGGAGCATGTGTGCGAAAGAACGAATTTTTTAGACCGAAAATGAAGCCGGTACACGTGATACGGCGGATGGCGTACGGTGTACGGCGGACAGACATTGCATTTTTGTAATCTACGCACCTTGAAACGGAAAAGAAAAAATTTTGAGGGGGGTTATAAAATTTTTTTGCTGAGCGAATTCATAGGTGTATTATTCACAGAATAATAAACCAAAAGTGTTCGGTAAAAAGTTTGACTTCGGATTCGGTTTCTGCTAGGCAAATAATGAGCCAATCCTAAGGAAAATAAAGAGACCCCTTAGGGACCGTCATGGATATGCTAACTGAACATGGATACTCCTACCTCAACCAAGACATGGCTTATATCCGCCAAGTACCCACTGGTGGCATCCAGTGACTCGCCAAATCTTCATGAATTTTTAATAAATCCAATTATACAGATCAAAATAGCTGTTTTTTCAACTCAACAACCGATGAGAATATTACTGATACCATCAATAGACAAAAAATAGTGAGAGGTGGTAATTTTGTACAATAAACCATGCATAAAGTTTAGAGGGCAATAAAACGTTAAATTTTGATTATCTATGAGTAAAAACGGTGGCAAATTTTGTATAATGGAATGAAATATAATGGTAGATTGAGCACCCACGTTAGATACCTACTCCGAAATTTCGCTCATATGCCATGCTCAATCAATGAAGGAAATAGAATTACTATCTAAGAAAGGAGTGAGGAAGAGAGCAGAGGAATATGATGTATTCTGTAAGATCCTGTAGTTTGGTGCAAAGGAAGGCCAACAGCCACACTACTTTACACTAAAGCTCCTTCATGACTGATGAACCACTACCTACTCACCACAAACTGAGCAGAAGTTGTTACTTGGGTAGATCTCTGGAACTCATAATAGCAAAGTAGCTGTTGAAGCAGATGAGTCAGTGTCTGACGACACCGATACACGAAGTTCGACAGATCAAATAATGTGGGAAGGAATTTACAAATAGAGGACAATGCCTTTTGGCGATCAGATTTCTCTGGACCTGGAACAAAATTATCCCAAAGTTGGGTTAAAAAATAAATAAATAAATAAAATAAAATAATTTTTTTAAACGAAACAAACTTCAAAAAAGTTCACCAACAATAGTCCCTCTTTCTGTTATTAGTTATTATGCATGGCTATAAGAGCGGATGTTCAAAGAAATGTTCTTGCTATTTTGTAAAAAGATGATATAGCAAGAAGCCATACCACTTTTCGTTAAGTTGTATAATTTTTCCGTGATTTTATCCATTTTTACCGATTTTTGATCCTTATAAAGTCAAATGTGACCCACTGTTTTTGGGGAAAAATATTTTCATCATCGAAACAGTCCCTCTGTAGTGAGTTACCATCCCAAACAACATCAGGTGAATTAATATTGATTTTAGCCTTTAATACCAATTTAAAGGCAAAATTTGACCGCTATTATGTATGTATGTATGAAAAAACAACTGAAATGGAATTTTTTCTGTCTTTACTCACCCTTCCATATTACTTTCAGTGATTTTATATCAATTGTTAGCGATTTTAATAGTTTTTACCCCTAAAAACTTAAATCTGAACCCCTTAGTATTTTTGAAAATTGCTCATCTTCAAACTCATCGTTCTGTTTGGCAATACGAACATTTTGGCGAAATATGGAATTTTTACGATGCACCCAAGGTCAGATATCGTCTGGAGAAACACACACACACGCAAACGCGCGCGCGGGATGAATTCAGGATGCTCTGACACGGATTTGCCTATAATCAATTACAAAAATTCATGTTCTGGACGTTTTGGACTGGAAAGTCGGAAAGTTTTGCAACAGCTTAATTTTCTTTGAAAATTCGCTAACAAGCTCTATAAAACTAAAAAGCAAAGAATAATTTCTATGCTACACAAACGCAATTTATTCAAATCCGATACGACATTTTTGAAGTCGGCGCCAAATTTCAACAAAACTGAATAAAACCAAGGGATACAATATGAGGGCTGTGTGTGGGGATTTTAGTCAAAATTGGGGAAATTATAATGTTAAGGCAAAATATAATGAACGCACGGTAAACTTTTGCAAAAGCACGGTGAAAGAAAAAATTCAAAGTAGAAAAAACATTGCATGGTAAACAAAACAGTGAACGGTCAAAAAATATATTTAACAGCAAAAAATATATTAACAGCAATAACATAGTTTGTACGGTAATTAAAAACTTCAGCCAGGAAAACGGAGCGCGTCAAAACTGGTCATTTCCACAGCAATATCACTGTACCAAGAGGGCTTGCTTGGCCTTGGATGGATGGCCCCACTCCCGTTTTTGTCCTAATGGCACTGATTTCGCTTCTGGTGGGACTGCCACTAATTTTTGCCTGATTTATAGGCCCAAAACATGTTTGCAAGAATAAAACTTGAAGAAAGTTGGGCATGAACACTGTGAATTGGCCAAGCAGGATTCGTCAATCTTGATGGTCCAGACGCTGTAATTGTGCTGCTTGAGGTCATCAAACGTTTTCCATTTGCCAGCCATCTTGAGAAAAACTATTGAGCAGTCTCTAGATAATGGTTTTGTCGGATGTTGTAGAGGAAGTGTAGAATAATCGTTGTTGTTGTAGCACATGGAAATTTCTGTCTCTTATCCAATTTCTGTAGGGTATTTCTATGATGAAATTATATCTTACCGTTTGTCTCTTTAGTTGGAATGGACCTGTATATTTCTGTGTTCGTTTGTTAACATTTGGATCCAAGAACTTAGTTTCAATTAATACTAATTCTCCTTCTTTAAAATCTGCGTCTGGCCTATTCTTGTCGAATTGCTTTTTACGCTTCTGGAACTCTTCATTGTGTATCTGGGGTAATTTTTCCCATGTATTCTGTAGATTCCCTATTCTTTGTTGATCGTCATTTTCTGTATTATTCCATATTCCATCTTTATAGTTGTGGTCTCTTCCATAGAGACATTGATATGGGGTTCTTCCTTGTAGAGCTTTTGTTGGTGTGGTGTTCATTGTATGAGCCGCTTGTTTCAGAAATAATTCATAATCCCTAACAGCATTTGTCATGTTCATCCTAATGTATTCTTGAAGTGTTCTGTTGCGTCTTTCTGTTATACCATTTACTGATGGTCGTTGGATTGCTGAAGTTATGTGTTTGATTTTGTGCGTCTTAAAGTATTCTTGCATTTCCGCTGAAACGTAACCTGAGGCATTGTCGCTTTGCACTACTTTAGGGTAGTCGTATGTATTGGCGAACTCTTCTAGTGCTTTGATAACTTCTATTGTGGAAGTGTTCTTCTGTCGATGAAGACTGATGAATCGCGTTAATACGTCTGTGATTACTAGTATCCACATTTTCTTGCCTGTATGTATCTCTACTGGTCCATAGTGATCGATTACAACTTTCTCAAATGGAAATTCTGGAATATATGGCTCTTGTAGCAATCCCTGTTTTGGTTTATTATTCTGTGAATAATACACCTATGTATTCGCTCAGCAAAAAATTTTTATAACACCCCCTCAAACTTTTTTCTTTTCCGTTTCAAGGTGCGTAGATTCCAAAAATGCAATGTCCGTCCGCCGTCCGCCGTACGCCGTATCACGTGTACAGGCTTCATTTTAGATCTAAAAAAGTCGTTCTTTCGCACACATGCTCCATTTGGGCCCTAGTTGTGTCCCGAAACTTTTCAGCCCAATCGGAATATACCCAGGGGTGTTATGAGTGAAAATGTGTGTAAAAATAGGTACTTTTTGCGTTTTAGCAGCATGTTAGTAAAATGAGCTTTTGAGGTATCGTTTTCCATGTTTTTGGGGACGAGAATACCGAATATGAAGTCGATTTTGGCCAAAGACGCGGAAATTGAGGTTTTACCATTGGTTCAGCTCCCAAAATTGGTTTTTTTTTAAGTCAAAAACCTGGAAAACTGTCTGAAATCACCATCAATGTGTATACTAACATTAGAAAAAGTGTAAACAGCTGAATCAAGACCATTAAATCGCACTACCAATGATCAAAGATGATCTGGGGGGAAAAAAGTGTACCTATTTCATGTTTTGGGGGCCAAAATTGGTGGAAATCATCAGGAATAGCTATTTCAATCATTCCACATGAAAGAAACTATAAATTTAACTGCCAACAAGAATCTCTAGAACTCCAATAGAATAATAAACCCATGTGACAAGGACTTTGCAGCGTTTTTTCCTCTTATTGGCTTGTTTTCCATACATTGTGGGCATGATTTCACGTAATCCTTTGTTTTGATTCATATGGGGCCATGTGTATTTTCTGTTAATTTTTGCAGTAGTGTAATACGCACTTGGGTGACCTTCTTTGTCATGATGTTTTTCTATTATGCTCTTTCTATTAGCGTGGGGCACATAGTATAGTTTTGGTTGATTGGGGTCACGGTATTTATTATACATTAGAAACCCTTCTTTAGTTATGACGTATCTTTTTGCTTGATTTTTTAGTGTTCGTGTTGATTTTTTGCCATTCTTAATTATAGCGGTTATCTCTTGATAGAAAGGATCTGCTTTTAATATTTCAATATAATCATGTGTTCATCGATATTTCTGTTTTATCTTGTTGCTTATTGATCTGTTGCTTAGCCATTGCCCTTGTTTGAATTATATTGATTTCAAGGAATATTAAATTGTCATCTGCTGTGGGGATTGCGTAATCAGGTTCTAATATGTTTTGATCAACTATTTCTTCCGTCTGGGGGTATCTACTTAACCAATCCGCGATTTTGCTAAATTTCCCTGGAACATGTTTTATTTCCAACTTTTGATCTTTTAGCGCTAATGCTAGTCGTAGTAGTCGTTGGTTTTTGTGCAAAAAAATGGTGACATGAGTTAGGCTTAGATGATCTGTGAATACATGGAGTGTTTGATCATTATATGTAATGCCTTAGCTGTTTCACACAGTATACTAATGATATTAGCTCTACTGTCACTGCTGGGATTTCCCGTTTCGTTTTATTCAGCTTTTTTTAAATAGGAATTCAACAACATGCAGTTTTCCTTTTTCATCTTGTTGTGAGAAAATTCCTGAGATTGCTAAACTGGATGCATCGGTAAACAAAATGTTTTTTCTATCTGATCTATAAGCTTCTAATGCCGGTGAATTAATGATGGATTGTTTCAATTTCTTAAAGCTTTGCTGCAATTCTGGTGTCCATTCTATTTTCGACCGTTTTTCCCGGAGACCTTTTGTGGCTTCAGTAAGGGCATGTGCAATTTCTGCAAATTTCGGTATGTGGTTTTTCCAACAGTTAGCTGCCCTGAGGAATGATCTAAGCTCAGTGAGTGTTTGTGGCGGTGGTATCGCCTTTATTGTCTGTATGGTGCTGTCATCTGGCCTCATTCCTTCGCTACTTATTTTTCTGTCTAAGACCTTGATCTCTTCCATTGCAACTTCTACTTTGGACAATTTCAATTTAAATTTGTGTCTTTCAGCCTTATGTAATACTCTTTCTAAATGTTTTATGCGTGTTGAAAATTTTTAGCAGGGAGTAGAAAATCATCTGCATATATGAATATTTGTTTGGCTTCTATCATGTCTTTAAATACGTATTGAGTTGCTCTATGAAAATGGTAGCTACTAACTGATAATCCCATTGGTATTGGTATTGGGCTTCTGACTGGCTGTAGAATGCCGTGATATGGCGTGAATCTTTATCTAAAGGTACTGAGAAGTATGCGTTGGATTGGTCCACTCTGGTTATGTATCTAGCTTGATTTAAGCTTGAAAGGATTTGTTCGGCTGTTGGTGAATTGACTGTTGGGCGGTATAGACAGTCGTTCACTTTTCTGTAATCCATGAGGATTCTATATTCTGTATCTGTTCCTGGTTTCTTCGTTAAGAATATTGGTGTTGAGTATTCTGATTGTGATTCTTCTATGACACCCATTTTAATTAGTTTTTGTAACTCTTTCTTTAAAATTTCTTCTTCACGTTCGCTTCGTCTGAAAGGTTGGCACTGAACTGGTTCCTGGTTTTTCAAAATTAGTTTTGCAGGTGGGACGTCTGCTATACTGAAATCTTCGTCCTTCTCTAGAGTGCCTTGGTCCATTCTCTCAGTGGAATCGAATGGATTGTGCAAAATTGTATGCAGTTTGGTGAATCAGGATCCCTGGATTTAGATAATTTGACGAGGAGGTCTTCAATTTGAGCCAAAACTGACCAATAGGAAGTGATTCCCTAAGTGTGTGTTCCTGTTTAATGATAGCATTGGTAGCTTCAGTTCCACTGTTGGTAGACGGATAGCCAGGTGCAGCACCTTCCAACAGTACTTGTACTTAGATAGCCACTGTCCTTCAAAGTAGTCAACTAAGTCTGTGATATGAGAATTTTCCGTGGCGCGCCATTTCTGAGAAACAGTTTTGAAGCTATGGAAAACGTCTTGTCGTCTTGGCAATGTTGGAGCGTGTTGATGTTGTCCTTAAGCTCCTCTGATTTCCAAGTTTTTGAAAGAACCTTCAAGTACTTTTCTATGTCTTTTAAGACGTGAAAGTAGCACACCAGCCGTACCACTGGTTTACCAAAGGTCTGTTCAAATGATGCTATTATTGCGTTACTTCCATCTGCCATAAGAAGTGAGGGCGACCACTCTGAGGTGGATGTACAGAGAGCATCGAATATGAATGGGAAATCACCTTGGCATTTAGCTTTGCATACACCTGTTGCGAATGGATGGAACCTGGAATGGATGGATCGATGGCCTGTTGGAACTCTGGCCTTATCGCTTGTGCCACGCACCATCACTGGGTATCCTTGCCAGACTAGTTTATACGTCGCGTCAATCTGTACCATGTCTGATTTATTCATGAGACCCAATAACCTTTGTGTCGACGTAACTATCTTGAGATCTTGCTCATCGTCAAACTTTTCCCGAATAAACAACTTCATTTCGAAGGACAAACCTCATTTTGGAGCACCTGAATGATTATCACGACATAATTCAGTTTCGAATAACGAAACTTTTGTGATGTCAGCATGGTACAACAGACACCAGCAGGACAGTTGTTGACTCTGAAAGCCCCTGCTGCGCACTGGATTCAACTTCACGTCCGTCAATTATGTGACTGCTTGAACATTTTTTTCCAAATTTTCTTGGCCTGCACAGCTTTTTCTGCTGCAACAGGCGACTCAAACTCATTGACTTTCCTCCACTTACAAATATATGTATATAAGTTATAGTAGGTTCCTTGGGAGTTGACTTTTTAAAAAGCACGAACTGAGAATTGACAAGTGTTCTTTATTCGGAAATACACGGAAAGACTTTGTAACTGGTAAATTACGGGGAACACGGAACACAGGGTTGGTCTTACAGCAGCGAGCCGAGAACTGAAGGCTTCGGCGGCTCCGAGGGAGCTTATATAGATTATTATGATACTGTCAGCAGAAAGGGCGGGTTGTGAGTCATAACTCTTCCCTCCTTATAGAAAAATTGAAATTCAATTGAATTCAATTGGATTTCAATTTTACAATTTCGACAATACAATTTCAATTTTAAAGTGTGATTACAATTTTCAAATTTACAATGTGTAAGGTAGCATGATACAATGTAATACAACTGGTATAAAACAACAAAATACAACTGATACAATACAATACAATACAATACAATACAATACAACACAATACAAATGCAACACCGATTACCTGATAGAATACAACGATTATACCGTTACAACAATACAAATACAACACCGATTACCTGAACATAATTGACAGTTAGTATTGTTATTTAGGAATTACATCGTGAATTTTGATGGGTCTGCTTGTGTTTACAAAATCGATAACCAGTGTAAGTGAAGAAGGTTATCAATAGGGCATAAAGTAAGACTGTCCAAACGCTAGGGGAGAGGTAGTTGAGTATTAGCTCTTTTGTGGTAAGTATAGGAACTGATGGAGGCGTTAAATGTTTCAAGTTTCTCAATTTCATTACGGCTGAGGGTTTTCAATTGAAATCCCAAGGTTGTTTTTGGAATTTGACGAGAGAAGGAGTGTGGGTAGACGGAATGGTTAGGGTCTGATTCCTGTACTCAATGGTACTATTGCCAGGAGAGATTAGGAATATTCCTTGGAGGGTTTTGAATTCTATATTACCTTGGGTAGTAATTTTGACTTGATCCTCATAAGGGAATAGGAAAACGTAGCGGTTTGCTTCTTCCAGGAGTTCTACGTGATTTTGCTGTAGATGTAGTTGTATCAGGTCAAAACGACCATTTAAACCCTTGAGAAGGATGTCTGTCTCGCAGTCATGTTCGCTTGATAACTGAAGGCCATTGGGACAGAGATAGTGGTTACTTCCGTATTCGCATGGGTCGTTTGAAAATATTAGTTCGGAATTGGTTTCGGACGTCAGTACATACTTTGTGGCGGGGAGGATAGTTACGTAATTATCCTGAATGAAGGCAGGAAGTGACTGAAGGAGGATTAAGTCGTAATGGTAGGGGTAGACGATAGGAACATCGAGGAAATAAACTATTTCTTCCGTGCTTACAATGCATTTGACCTTGATGTGGGTTTGGGTTTCCCAGAGGGATTCGCCTTCGAATTTTGGTAGTCTATCGCCGTAAAACGGTGTCAGGTTTCTGAGGGTTGTTAGAAGGGATTGTGGTTTGATAATGCTGGGGTGAATTCTTCCTAGCTTGCAGAAGGTGATGGAGTTTTCAATATCTTGGGTTAGGTCTGAGATGAGCTGTAACAGTAGTTGGTTGTGTTTGAGGGCGTTTTCGACTTGTCGTACGTGAGTTTCAAAGGAGCTTGTTTCTTTCAATTGTTCGATTTCGGCGGCCAGGATGTCGTGATTATAGTTTATGGTGTCGATGGTATTATTCAACTCTTCTACCAGACGGTTGTTTATTGAGTAATGATGACTGATTTGTTGGGACAATGTTTCTTGATTGGTCTGCAAAAGGTGGAGGATTTGATTGAATTTTTCCTCGTCGTTGGAATCTAAATTTCCTGTGATGAATTTGACTGCAGAGCCCAGTCCGTTTAGTAATCCGCGCCTCTGACGGCGGGGTAGGGTTGAACCAAATAATCTTTCATCTGCCGACTTTAACATGTGCTCAATCACTTGAGTTCGGGCATAGACTACCTTTTGGACCTCGTTGTCGCTTTCTATTATTTTAGTGATATCCTGGAAATGGGCTCGAATTTGGTTTATCTGTTTGAGGATTTCTCCTAACTGATAGTAGTGAGTGATCGTATGGTAGTAGTTAATTCTTCTAGCGGGGCCTAATCGTATGGGCAACAGACCTAAATTGGAGGAGATATTTTCGATTTCCAATCCTTTGGTAACTAGTATAGCCGAGAGTGATAGAAGAACGGTGGCGGCAGAGCGGCTGTCCATAATCCGGAAGTGGTTCAAGTCAGTAACGTCCTGGAATAAGGATCATGAGCTAGAGTCTGAACCAGAGCTGGGTGGTGGTGAGTGGTAGGGTTTCCTTGCTATAGGAACAGGAATTCCAGAAGTACTGGGCTTAGGGGAGTCTGGTGGTATGGGTAACGCTTTGCGAGGGAATCTGGACGGAGGGGTGTCTGGTGGTATAGGTAACGCTTTGCGAGGGAACCTAGATGGAGGGGTATCTGGTGGTATGGGTAATGCTTTGCGAGGGAATCTAGATGGAGGGGTGTCTGGTGGTATAGGTAATGGTCTCTCAGGAGAAGGTAGAGGAACCGGGGAAGGGGTTAACTCCATCCTTGGGATTCTGGAGAGGTCTTTACAGTGTCGTTTTGGGGCAGGGCTCGACGAGCTCGTCTCTGAAGGAGGCGGTCTCGAGTTAGGTGGCGACGGTAAGGGTCTATCCCGCTTCTGGCTGTTAGTTTGTGGGGGAAAGGAATAGAAAGTGGCCGTTTGGGGAACCGTGGGGAGGTTAACGGGTGAAGGAAAACTGTCTTCGGAAGGTGAATAACTGGAAGAACTAGACATTGGGGTTTGAGGTACTACTCTGGGCCTTTTGATGTTTGACATGTGGATCTTTGGTTGGGTGTTAGCATGCCGGGGTGTTATTTCGGCCGTATGCTTGGTTTTGTCTACGGACTTCACCTGTTCCGGGTTATACAGGTGTTTGGTTTTACTTTGAAGTTGTTTGGTCTTTACATAAACAGTGTCAGGGATTTCTGGAGGATCTTCCCGAGTAGTATTTCTCTTTTCCATTACTCTTTCTTTGAGTTGTGCGCCATTGTCCTTAATGTTTTGGTAGAGCGCTCTCATTTTTTCGCGGTGTTTGACGAGATAATCGTTGGCGAGGCGTTCGTCCAAGTTTAACTTGAGGAGGTTTTTGTCTGAAATGTGACCTTGGATTATTTCGAACGTGGTCAGGGACGTTGTAGAATGGATCGAATTGTTGTATGCGATCAAGGCATACTGTACCCGGGTTTCCACATCGTCCTTTTTTGAATGCTTCTTGGCAGTTCAGAAGTCGGAGATGTTCAATTACGGTCGAGTGGAAACGTTCGACAGGGCCATTCGAATCTGGGTGTTGGCTCGATATGAAGTGAGCATCAATATTGTGGTTAGCTAGTAATTCCTTGACTAGGGAAGAGTTTAGGTCGGCCGCATTATCGGAAATGAGTTTTTTGGGAATGCCATGGTGCGAGAAATATTTAAGCAAGGCTCGAACTACGTCGAGACTAGTACTAGTCGGTACCATGTACATTTGGGCGTATTTGGAAAAGGGGTCGAAAACGGTCAAGAATTTTGTTCGGTCTATGGTGATTTTGTCAATGTGCAGGGTCTCGAAAGGCCGGGATGCTGTGGGAGTCAAGTTATATTTGATTTTCAGGGGATGCCTGTCGTACTTAGTTCGTAGGCAGACGTCGCATTGGTTTATGAATCTCTGAATGGTCGCTTTCTGGTTGGGCCAGAAATAGCTTCGTTTAAGATGTTCATACGTCTCAGGAATTCCTCGGTGGTTAGTCTTACCTACATGATAGGACTTTATGAGTTCTTGGACGTCCTCTTCAGACTCAATGTCTTCCAATAATTTAGGAAATTTGGCCATGAGGATTTCTGACTCCTTGAATGTGCGAGTCATTATGGCAGCAAATCTCTGGAAGAATCGATCGTTTGGATCGTCATGGAAGTAGATCGCATAACGAACTTGGGGCCTGACATACTCCTTGACGAACTCGACTATGTCCTTGTCCAGATGGTAGTGGGATAGTTCTGCGGTCACTCGGGTTTTGGTGGAATTAAAAAGGTGCTTTATTGAGGGTTTCCGTGGGAGTGAGGTCACTAATTTGA
This sequence comes from Leptopterna dolabrata, assembly GCA_954871275.1. Taxonomy (NCBI): domain Eukaryota; kingdom Metazoa; phylum Arthropoda; class Insecta; order Hemiptera; family Miridae; genus Leptopterna; species Leptopterna dolabrata. Next base: position 154,109,064 of record OX940974.1, read on the forward strand.
ATATTATCTGATTTTTGGCCTGGTTAATGGGTCCTTCTCTTACGGGGATTGTCATGGATGATATGTTAGTGGTAGTGTGTTCGGGGGCCGTCAAAGAGGGAGCTTGAGTGTCGGCGTGGACCTCTAGAGATTGATTGCTTCCTCTAAGTGCTTGCCTAGAACGCGAGAATGTTGCCAGTATTTCGGAAATGGCTCGATTTTCGTTTTCTGCGGTTCTGGGGGAACTAGGGGCTGCGAGGAGTGCGTCCAGTTGTAATTCGGGGAGTTCTATAGGAATGCTCTCAAGCAACTCCTCGAGATTGATTGGTGACATGGGATTTGCGGCTGGTGGTTCTGATTCCAGGTGATTGAGCTCGATTCGAGAGAGAGCGTCGGCTACGTAGTTGGATTTTCCAGGGTGGTAGTGGATTTCGAAGTTAAAATCACTGATTTTCAACCTCCATCGATAGAGTTTGGAGTTGGGGTCCTTCATTGCAAATAACCATTGCAATGGTTTGTGGTCAGTGAATAACAGGAACTTCTGCCCTTAGAGATAGTGGTGGAAGGCCTTCAGGGCATTTAGTACTGCAAGAAGTTCCTTTTCATTGGTAGCATATTTTTTCTCTGTCTCAGAGAGCGTTTTGTTGGTATAAGCAATTGGGAGATCAGATCCGTTAAAGTCTTGGCTTAAGACAGCGCCTGTAGCAAAATCGCTTGCATCACAAGTCACTCTGAACTGTTTGTTAAAGTCGGGGTATTTTAATATTGGGTCATTGCAAAGAAGCGTGGTACAAGTTTTGAAGCTTCTTTCGAATTCTGGGGATTTGGATGTTATTTTTCCATCCATTTCAAGGCGGAGGTCAGGGGTTTAGTCAGAGCAGCAAAGCCCTTGATAAACCTACGGTAGTAGCCAATGAGCCCTAAGAACCTTTTAATCTCGGTTCTTGTGCGAGGCATTGGGAAATTTTCGATCGCACGTATTTTCTCGGGGTTTGGTTTGACTCCATCGGGGGTTACTACGTGACCTAGGTATGCTAGTTTCTTTTCAGGAATTCCGTCTTGTCTGGCTGGATTTTCAGGTTTGCCTGTCGAAGACGGTCGAAAATTTTCCTCAGACAAACAACGTGTTCTTGCAAACTAGCCGAGAATATTAAGATATCATCGAGATAAACCAGACATATCTCATTATTCAAGCCTCTCAGACAATTGTTCATCATTCGTTGGAATGTAGCCGGGGCGTTACACAAGCCAAAGGGCATTCTGAGGTATTCGTAATGTTGGTTGTCAGTGGAGAAAGCGGTTTTGGGAATAGAGTCCTCATCTAGTTCAATTTGATGAAAACCTTGGGCGAGGTCGAGAGTCGAAAAGTAATTGCAACGGCCAAGTTTGGCGAGGAGTTCGGATATGTTAGGTAGGGGAAACCGATCTGAGATCGCGGCTTCATTTAATTTTCGGAAATCGATGACCATGCGATACTTGGTTTTTCCTGAAGCGTCCATTTTCTTTGGTACAATCCAAAGGGGCGCATTGTAGGGAGAGTTAGAAGGGCGTATGATTTTCTGGGCAAGTAGGTTGTCAACTTGTTTGGCCACTTCTTCCTTATAAATGTGGGGATACCTGTACGGTTTTACAAAGATGGGAATTTCGTCCTTTGTACGAATGTGGTGTTTGACCTCATTCGTGAAAGTTAAAGGACCTTCACTCTCTTGGAAAAGATCTGCATAGTCATGAATCAATTTTTTAATAGCCTTGTCCTCTTCTGGGTTTAGGCCGTCTAGTCTAAATTTCGAATAGTCTATCCAACGGTTTTGCTTACAGGAGGGGGAGGTATCGCAATAGTTGTTAAGGTTGTTTTCGGGTTCTTTAGGGATTGGTTCTGCATGGATCGGGTGAGTCAAGTGGAACCTAACAGGTTTTTCTTCTGAATTTGTGACGTGTACAAATGCTTTTGAGTTCCTAACCCTCACTATGGCTGATGGTATTTGCAAACCAGGGAAATTGATAGAGTTGATCAAGGCTTCGCCATTCTCGACATTACCAACCTCTACCTGTACCTGCTGAATAGTCCTGGCATCGATTAGGAATGACACAGTATTTTCCTCGGGGCACAGACATCCGTTCGGAAAGTAGAGGGGTAAGTTGACGTTTGGTGTACGCAGCAAGTTATTTTTCAGGTCCACGGAAGCATTTAGTGTCCGTAAGTTGTCTAGTCCCATCAGTGCTTGGAAGTGGCTATGGAAATTGAATAATCGGAAGGGGATTTAGATGTTTTTCATTGAAAATTTCCCCACAAGGCATTAGGGTCATTTCCATTATTGTGGACGAGCCATGGGCTGTCTTAACTATACCCGACGCCGGTTGGATTTTCTTTTTGAAATAGTTATGCGCTGTTTTTGGGAGAACGAAGGATCGAGTTGATCCGGTGTCGATTAGGAATTTTATCCCAGTTTTTGGGCAAACTATGAAGGGTAATCGGTAGCCGATGTGATTTAATTCGATGTGTTCCGGTTCAAATTTTTCGATGGGAGCTTTTGATTTGGGGGCAGGTTTTAACATTGGTATAGGATTTAATTTGGGAGCAGTTGCGGGGGCCGAAAAGGTTGGAGCGGGAGCTGACATTACTGTTGGGTGACGTCTGACGGGTCCTGAGGCTGTCCTAAAAAATGATCCTGTGTGTGGTTCTGGTCGTCTTCAGTTGGAGGTTGGTCCTCCACTGATAAATTTTCAAATGTTTGAGTTAGGTTGGGGTCATAGTACACCGGGGCTTGCAGGAAAGGGTCATAAGAGAAATATCCTGAATTTGGCGAATAATCGGGGGTTTCAGGTTGCCGAAATTCCGAGTCTTCACACTGCATTTCTACATTGTGAAGGTTGCTTTTTGATTGGTGTAAGTAGCAGGATTTGTATGCCGGAATCTGAATATTATTCGGTTCCGGGCCGGTCTTCCGGCAGGCTAATGGCCTTTGCCGGAGAGTTCCCACGCCTTACTAGTTTCCTGGATACCCACTCGATCGCCGGGGACAAGGAGTTAGCAAAGGAAAGCACTGTATATATGTTGCGTATGTATGTATTGTATCTATTGTTAAGCTGTGATTAATTTATTGTAATTAATTATTGTCTTTATTATACCTTGTCTTTCCAAGGCTCTCCAGCCTCGTTTCCACTCGCGCCCGCGCACTCGTGCCCGGAGAATTGTCCGTTTCGGCGGCGGAGACGGCGGCAGCAGCGTTGGGAAGGGGGCCTCCAGTAGAACAGGGCGTCCGAGAGTCGCTACCTCCGGACGTTCGACGTTTTAGGGCGTGGGGGCGTCAATCCGCCACGACCGGCTTTCCCATTCTTCGGATGGCACCAATAGTTTATAAAACTCACGCTGGGCTCATCGCGGAGAGTTCCGTACTCGTCGAGTAACCGGGGAAGACAGCCCCGATTTTCTTTGTCTAAGGTTTCAAAAGCCCTGCCGCGGTGAGGCGTAGTGCTGACTTAGCGCACACGCCTGGGAACGATGTCGCCTTCGTTTGGTAGCTTTTTTATGTGCACCGATTTTTGAGGTCGCACATGTCCCCCTTGTTGGAAAAAGAATTTTGTCCAAAATTCTGGCAGTACGCGCTTGTTCGATGTATGACATTTATGTACGTTCGGATCGGCACGGCACTTGCGTATGGAGAGACTTAACGCACTGTACTTTTGCTATTGATATTGTTCACTGGAGAGCTAGTTCACTGTCTTATACCTAAATGCCTTCTATAAACCATATATATTTAGGGTTACATAATTTTTAATTTAATAACTAATTTGTTTTTAACACACGACCTCTGAGAAAAATGTCACAATGTGGTCATATCAGACCATGTTTAGCCACATAAGCTTATCTGCTGATATGTATACACAGGATCATATCAATACACATACATCAAATATATAACAGCACAGCTTCTATCAACAAATGATGAAATCATTGCATGAGTCAATTCACAGTACATAATTTTTTTGGAAACACTAATAATAGTTACAGGAGGTAAAGCATATGTGTGTATGTGACCTATTGATACACAGACAACCCTATGAATTTGTGGAGGGAAAGTACTTCGGAGTTAGTTTCTGAATTAAATCTACTATTTAAGATAGTGCAAATCATCAGTAGTATATCATCGTTACCTACTTCGCATTTCGAAGTATGACGTTTTGATCTTATTTATTCATTATTTTATTTATTCATTGCTTTATCTTACACATTTATCTTACATTACTTTATCTTCATCTTATTTATTCATCATTTTATTGTATTTATTCATTGCTCTATCGTACACCTTTATCTTACATTACTTTATCTTCATCATATTTATTCATCATTTTATTGTATTTATTCATTGCTCTATCGTACACCTTTATCTTACATTACTTTATCTTCATCATTTTATTGTATTTGTTCATTGCTTTATCGTACAACTTTATCTTACATTACTTTATCTTCATCTTATTTATTCATCATTTTATTGTATTTATTCATTGCTTTATTTTACGCCTTTATCTTACATTACTTTATCTGCATCTTATTTATTCATCATGTTATTGTATTTGTTCATTGATTTATCTTAGTTTATCTTAAACATTTACCTTGCGTTACTTTATCGTTATCTTATTTATCCACCATTTTATTTTATTTATTTGTTACTTTATTTTTTTTCTTATTCTTGAGTCCTAGCCTTAACGTTAATTAACCTTTTCTACGTCTATCCATAACCTATTGATGATAATGTAATTGAGTGAATAACATAAATTGATTACTTTTATTACATTTTACAGTTTGCTGTGTTTATCTCCATTGCTATGCTTGGAGTACAATTGCATTGCCTGCTCGCTGTATTATTTGTCTTGATACATAATTACCCACTTTTCCTTGTCCACTCATGCTACTGGCGACTGCTTAAATTTTTCATTTTGCCTAGTATTTCATGGAGGGTTTTCTTGTATTTTATTTGATACGTCCTTCGTTTCTACTTCTAATTATTATATTCGATTCTACTATTTTTATTCAGTTCTCTTATTCTTAATTTCTATTCGTGTTCAATATTTATTCTTACCTCAATTTTTATTATATTTTCTTATTTGTATCGAAGTATCTTATTTTTTATTTAATTCCCTTAGTTAATGTCTCGAATCTTTCTATTTTCTTCTTTCCATTTTTATTGGCGCTTACTTATTCACTTATACAACTAGGCGAATTTTTATTGGTTTCATTTCCATTTTTCATGTCATGCTGTCATTTTGCTAGTTTTGCAGAACCTAGTCTTGTTTCCTTGTGTACCAATTAGCATTATGTCAATTTTCAACGTTAATATTATTCCAATTACTAGTATTTAATAATTTCATTATTATTATTTCTTCAATTATTTCATCATTTATACTTTCTTTTAGTGTATGGTTATTCAAATATTGTTTATCCTCAATTATCTCGAACATTTTGAATAATTTGTTCTTCTTTTTCTAACCACACTTTTTATTATTTATTTTATTTTTTTCATTTTATTTATGAAATTAATTTTTATTATTTTTTTTTTCTTAATGTTTTAATATCGATGTTGTCATGCACCCATCTATGCTTTTATTCACGGTCTCCAATTACTCTTACGTCCATTCACTTTCTTCATCTGTTTCATTCATTCACGTTTGTTCATACGTACATGCCTGATTCATCATAACTTTCACTCATCTCGTTACATTTATTCGTCTTTGTTTCATTAAACTATCACTCATCTGTCCAGCTCCCAGGCGCCTTGGGGTGTCCAGTCTCATGCACGCATCCACATGATACACCTATACTACACTTATAACATACATCCTTGATACATTCGTTCATACACGTATAATATATGTTCACTCACACACATGCAAGTTTCGCTGGTTAGTGTTTCACTTTCAGTAGCACACACTTCCATGGCACATTCATATTTCTTCCTTCATACACATAAATACATCATTCTTACATTCTGACATTTGTTTCATTCATGCGGCCGCTTCATGCATTCAAATGTTTTTATAATGATTTATTCTTAATTTATTAATATTTAATATTATAGTTTCCTACTTATTTATTTTTATTTTTTTTTTTTTTTTTTTTTTTTATTCTTTCAGTTTGTAGGCACTTTATCTACTGGTATTTTTTGCCTAGTGTAATACCTTCGAAACTGTGATGCATGGAAATTTCTGTCTCTTATTCCATTTCTGTAGGGTATTTCAATGATGAAATTATATCTTCCCGTTTGTCTCTTTAGTTGGAATGGACCTGTATATTTCTGTGTTCGTTTGTTAACATTTGGATCCAAGAACTTAGTTTCAATTAATACTAATTCTCCTTCTTTAAAATCTGCGTCTGGCCTATTCTTGTCGAATTGCTTTTTACGCTTCTGGAACTCTTCATTGTGTATCTGGGGTAATTTTTCCCATGTATTCTGTAGATTCCCTATTCTTTGTTGATCGTCATTTTCTGTATTATTCCATATTCCATCTTTATAGTTGTGGTCTCTTCCATAGAGACATTGATATGGGGTTCTTCCTTGTAGAGCTTTTGTTGGTGTGGTGTTCATTGTATGAGCCGCTTGTTTCAGAAATAATTCATAATCCCTAACAGCATTTGTCATGTTCATCCTAATGTATTCTTGAAGTGTTCTGTTGCGTCTTTCTGTTATACCATTTACTGATGGTCGTTGGATTGCTGAAGTTATGTGTTTGATTTTGTGCGTCTTAAAGTATTCTTGCATTTCCGCTGAAACGTAACCTGAGGCATTGTCGCTTTGCACTACTTTAGGGTAGTCGTATGTATTGGCGAACTCTTCTAGTGCTTTGATAACTTCTATTGTGGAAGTGTTCTTCTGTCGATGAAGACTGATGAATCGCGTTAATACGTCTGTGATTACTAGTATCCACATTTTCTTGCCTGTATGTATCTCTACTGGTCCATAGTGATCGATTACAACTTTCTCAAATGGAAATTCTGGAATATCTGGCTCTTGTAGCAATCCCTGTTTTTTTCCTCTTATTGGCTTGTTTTCCATACATTGTGGGCATGATTTCACGTAATCCTTTGTTTTGATTCATATGGGGCCATGTGTATTTTCTGTTAATTTTTTCAATCGTGTAATATGCACTTGGGTGACCTTCTTTATCATGATATTTTTCTATTATGCTCTTTCTACTAGCGTGGGGCACATAGTATAGTTTTGGTTGGTTAGGGTCACGGTATTTATTATACATTAGAAACCCTTCTTTAGTTATGACATATCTTTTTGCTTGATTTTTTAGTGTGCGTGTCGATTTTTTGCCATCTTTAATTATTATAGGGGTTATCTCTTGATAGAAAGGATCTGCTTTTAACATTTCAATATAATCATGTTCCCATTCGTTCGTCGATATTTCTGTTTTATCTTGTTGCTTATTGATCTGTTGCTTAGCCATTGCCCTTGTTTGAACTGCATTGATTTCAGGGAATACTAAATTGTCATCTGCTGTGGGGACTGCATAATCAGGTTCTAATATGTTTTGGTCAACTATTTCTTCCGTCTGTGGATATCTACTTAACCAATCCGCGATTTTGTTAAATTTCCCTGGAACATGTTTTATTTCCAGCTTTTGATCTTTTAGTGCTAATGCTAGTCGTAGTAGTCGTTGGTTTTTGTGCGAAAAATTGGTGACATGAGTTAGTCTTAGATGATCTGTGAATACATGGAGTGTTTGATCATATATGTAATGCCTTAGCTGTTTCACACAGTATACTAATGATATTAGCTCTGCTGTCACTGCTGGGATTTCCCGTTTCGTTTTATTTAGCTTTTTTTTAATAGGAATTCAACAACATGCAGTTTTCCTTTTTCATCTTGTTGTGAGAAAATTCCTGAGATTGCTAAACTGGATGCATCGGTAAACAAAATGTTTTTTCTATCTGATCTATAAGCTTCTAATGCCGGTGAATTAATGATGGATTGTTTCAATTTCGTAAAGCTTTGCTGCAATTCTGGTGTCCATTCTATTTTCGACCGTTTTTCCCGGAGACCTTTTGTGGCTTCAGTAAGGGCATGTGCAATTTCTGCAAATTTCGGTATGTGGTTTTTCCAACAGTTAGCTGCCCCGAGGAATGATCTAAGCTCAGTGAGTGTTTGTGGCGGTGGTATCGCCTTTATTGTCTGTATGGTGCTGTCATCTGGCCTCATTCCTTCGCTACTTATTTTTCTGTCTAAGACCTTGATCTCTTCCATTGCAACTTCTACTTTGGACAATTTCAATTTAAATTTGTGTCTTTCAGCCTTATGTAATACTCTTTCTAAATGTTTTATGCTTGTTGAAAATTTTTAGCAGGGAGTAGAAAATCATCTGCATATATGAATATTTGTTTGGCTTCTATCATGTCTTTAAATACGTATTGAGTTGCTCTATGAAAATGGTAGCTACTAACTGATAATCCCATTGGGAGGGATTTGTATTGGTATTGGGCTTCTGACTGGCCGTAGAATGCCGTGATATGGCGTGAATCTTTATCTAAAGGTACTGAGAAGTATGCATTGGATTGGTCCACTCTGGTTATGTATCTAGCTTGATTTAAGCTTGAAAGGATTTGTTCGGCTGTTGGTGAATTGACTGTTGGGCGGTATAGACAGTCGTTCACTTTTCTGTAATCCACGAGGATTCTATATTCTGTATCTGTTCCTGGGTTCTTCGTTAAGAATATTGGTGTTGAGTATTCTGATTGTGATTCTTCTATGACACCCATTTTAATTAGTTTTTGTAACTCTTCCTTTAAAATTTTTTCTTCACGTTCGCTTCGTCTGAAAGGTTGGCACTGAACTGGTTCCTGGTTTTTCAAAATTAGTTTTGCAGGTGGGACGTCTGCTATACTGAAATCTTCGTCCTTCTCCAGAAACACGTGTCGATATTGCCGCAACAATTGCATAACCTGGTTGTGCTCCGTTGTGGACAAATTTGGATTGACTGTCGGTTGCTGTCCGTTCGACAGGGTGAATGTCTGTTTCTGGGTACTGATTGTCCGATTGTCGGTTGTTTCAGATGTCCTACTCTGGCGACTGCTGTCCTTTGATTTCGCCCGTCTATCACCTTGTAGTATTGATTTTTTCGCCTCTTTAATATTTATTTTTCGTAGGTTGATTGATGGTACTAGAGTGCAGTGGCCTGTTTTAGGTTTTAGACATGTGTAATGGCCTTGTTTTCCTTGGATTGGAGATGATAGGCCTCCTTGATCTTCGTAGCCCAGGTACACCATTGGTCTACCCGCACGTGACTTGAACTTGTAAACATGGGCTACATTATTCATTTTATCGTAGATTGTGATGTCTGTACCGAATTTTTTCGCTACATATGCCACACAATCATCTGTCAGATGCGTTTTATCTGGAATGTCAAGGATTTCTGCTCTGGTTTTCATTTCTGTTATTGTAGTTTTTATTTTTATATGGGCCAATGCCTTCTTCATAGCGTAGAGTGCACAATTTCCGTTCCTCTCTACTTCGACCTACGCTATACGCTGGAAGTTCAATTTACTGGATTTCTTGATTCTTTACTGTCATTTTTTCGTTGTTGTTTTCTAATTTTGCTGCCTCTGGTTTTGTGTTGTTGCCTTGACTCGTAGCGTTATGCTCGTTAGTTTGATAAGGTCTTCCTATTTTCCCTGGATAGTTATTCATTTGTTCCTTGCGTTCATTGGGATAGTGGTAGTTTGAGTTCAATTTATGCTTATTCGGTATAGGTCCAATGTGTTCTTTGTTGATATAGATTTTGTGAACTTTATGTGGCTTTTTTGTTCGTAGTTCTTGTTTCCCGAAGTCTAATGTAGCTTCTGTTTCTAGGAGCCAGTCTGCTCCTAAAATTATCGTGGATGGTATCTCTTTGACTATCGTAAATTTATGTTTGAATGTTGTTCCTCCTATTCTGAAGTCTTTGTTTATGAATCCCGCAGTTTAGATTCTCATTCCATTGACTTGCCGCAAATCTTGTGGCTCGTGGTTGATTTCCATCGAGTCATCAACCAAATCATGTGTCCAAATACTTATTGATGCGCCACTGTCTATCAAAACATTAATCTTTTTGGTGCTGCTTGAGTTATCAAATTGGATTTCTATTGCTGGTTGGTTGATCCCCAATGATATTTGTGTGTTACAAACTGCTTTGAGTGTTGAATTTTTAGGCCAGCAGTTTGGCTGTTCGTGATTACTACTACCATTTATTTCATCAGCTTTGTCATGTTCTATGTCTGTTGCTTGAGTTAGTTGACAGTATTCTTGGTGTTCATTCTTGGGTTGTTCATAGTATCCGTGTCCCTGTGTCTTGGTATACCACTTTCTGTAATGTTGGTTTTGGAGTGCCCAATTACTGTTCTTTGGCTGGTAATGGTTTCGGTAGTATCCATTGTTTTCTTGGTAGTAGTCCCGTATTCTGTACGCGGTGGTGTATCTGTTTCGTAATTGGTATCTGTGCCGGGGCGACCAGTTATTTATCAGGTTGTCATTGTGTCTGCAATGGTAGTTCACCTGTCTATTCCGGTTCCCATATCTTGTATACTCCTGGTTGTAATAATTGCCTCTGTGGGGGTTCCATTTTCTTGTATATCTTCGCTGTGAGTGGTTCCAGTTGGTGTATTTATTGTACATTGGGTGATATTGAGATGCTTCTCTGTTGCCATGTGGGGGTGTCATGTATACTGATCCCTCTTTCCAAGTTCTTCTTTCGTTGTTCGGTCTTTGAGTGGATAATTCCTCCAGTGCACTAATTTGTTGTTCTATTTTTTGTAGTTCTGATATGGTTTTTGTTTCCTTTGTCGTTTTTTCCTGTCTCATTGCAATGTATGTCATCGCCATTTCAGCTCTTGATACTAGTGTCCTAAGGTCTGCTACGTTTTCCTTCTTTGCAGCTGCTATGAGTTCCATAATTTCTGGTGTTAATCCTGTTTGTATAATACGGGTTTTTTCTTTTTCGCTCATGGCTGGATCAGTTTCATGGGCCAATGTCTCGATCTCATTTATGAATTCTCGTGCACTTTGTTCTGGCTGCTGTCGTTTATTGTACAGTTGCACTCGTTTACGTTCTGATTCCATCGGATCTATGAATCTGCTTTCTAATTTTTCTTTCCATTGTTTTAAGGTCTTCGGTGGGTGCTCTTTTTCTGATGTCATTGTATAGAATTTTTGAGCATCTTGCAGTAAGTATATGGGCAATATGTTCAGCGTGGTTTCTTCTGTCCACTTTAATATTCTGGAAATTCTCTCGAAATGGTTGAACCACTCTTTTATGTTTTCATTTTGTCCTGAATAATATCTTGGTGTCAAGGTTGGTATAATTTCTTGGTTACTAGGCGTGTTCTGAGCTTTTCTCAACCCGAAGAGTAATGTCTTCATTTGGTTCAATTCTGTCTCGTGTTTTTCAGCCAAGTTTCTTATTATTGTTATCTCTTCATTTTTACTGGTTGATGGTTTAATTTCTAATTTTGTTTGTTTGTTTTCATTGGACGAGTTCTGTGGTCTACTGCTCGCTGAAGTTACGGTTTGGGGCTGAACACCACGTTGTGTTGAACCTTCCTCCACAACGTCTTGTCCATCATAACCATCTGCTATTACACGTGATCTGCGCGTGACCTCTATTGTCTTTTCCAAAATTCTGTTTTCACGCTGCAGCTGTTTATATTTTTCCTCCACTGAATGCAGCGCCTCAAGCTGAAGTAGGAGTTCCGAGCGCTGGGCGTTTGCAGTGTTCAATTTTGCCTTCAAGTTGTCCTCACTTTGCTGCGCAACCTCATCCTGATCAGTCAGGCATGCTTCCAGCTGTGCATATGCTGCTTCCGTCCTTCTCAGTCTTTCTGTTAGTTCTTTGATTTGGGTATTGTAGTCTTGAGCTTCCATTGGGTCAGCATGTTGTACTGCCTCGTTCCACTCTTCTAGAATTTTTGTGCTGATCTGCACAATTCGCTCGGTCTGATGTGGGTCTAGCTGTGCGCATATTTTCTGCAATTCGAAATGCAATTCTGCTGCTCTCTGCGCAACAATGTCGCTCAAATCGTGACCTGATGTACTCATTTTTTTTTTTGAAACCTTGGAAATTCGATTTATTTATTTATTTTTGTTATTATTTCTATCGGTTCCGCCTATACATGTAGCAATCTTTTGATGTTGATTGTGGTAATTATTTAGCCAAAACGTTTTTGATAGTTCTTGTTGTGGGTGTAGGTATCTACCTAATTAATTTCCCTTAGCCAATCTACTTTCCCGTTTGTATAAACCCTTCAATGTAGGGGGGTTTCTTTAAATTTGTAAACATTCATGACTCAATTATTATTTATTATAATGATAACTCAATTATTGTTCCTTCTAGTATGAACATCGTTCCTTCCACCAAAAAATAGTGTTTTTCATTTTTATCATTATTTCATTTGTTTGTTATACAGTGGGGATAATTTCTCTATGTATCAAGGTGCATGTGTTGACTGGTCACACTTCTCTGTGTGAGGATAATTATTCGTACATAGTTATTCATAGATATTTCGGCGTGGCATAGTTGTTCATAATTCATAAGGCATAACATATACATATCCCTGTTAACACACATTATAAATATTCTTATAAATAATACTTCACATCTGGGAAAGGTTAGTGGAAATAATATTACCTAGTATGTTACTGGTGGATTGGTATACTTTAGTATGTGTCAGACTTTTACTAAGGAGTGTATTTTTCATTTTCGGTCAATTTCTCTTATTAAATAGGTAATGTTATTTCAACAAAATAGTTTCAGTGGCGTTGTTACTTAATACAAGCCCTATAGGTTGATTTGTTCGAAAAACGTAAATGGTAATAATAATTCTATCTCCTTTCTTCGTAATAATTCCTTGAAGTGGAACAAGCGGTTTGTCGTTTCGCGTATTCGAAAATTGTGGCTCTAAAAACAATTGAATAGGCGTGAGGCACGTCTTTAGTTTACTCAGCGCGATCCGAGCTTTTCCGGAAGAAGTAGACGAATCAGATTCCCGTCGTGAGAACTCCGTCGTAAGAAAATATTAGTAAGGACTGCAAAGAGGTCGATGGCTTTAAGATCGCAATGTTCTAATACCTCCTTGTTTCACTTCAATCACATCAATTAAATTTAGTTTCGATTCATATATTGGCATATTCACCTATGTAGTTTATTATCAGTATTTTAGTTTATTTGATTATTATTATTAATTTTTTTTTTTTTTAATAAAATAAAGTTTCCAGTTTTCCTAGTTTCTAAATTATAGTTATCTATATAATTATGTTTAATTATGTTTTTATGTAAATGGTTATTATTATTATTTGTTAAATTATTTTATGTTTAAGGGGGGGGGGGGGGGGGTTAAGGCATCTCCACCATTGTAAGTAGCAGGATTTGTATCCCGGAATCTGAATATTATTCGGTTCCGGGCCGGTCTTCCGGCAGGCTAATGGCCTTTGCCGGAGAGTTCCCACGCCTTACTAGTTTCCTGGATACCCACTCGATCGCCGGGGACAAGGAGTTAGCAATGGAAAGCACTGTATATATGTTGCGTATGTATTTATTGTATCTATTGTTAAGCTATGATTAATTTATTGTAATTAATTATTGTCTTTATTATACCTTGTCTTTCCTAGGCTCTCCAGCCTCGTTTCCACTCGCGCCCGCGCACTCGTGCCCGGAGAATTGTCCGTTTCGGCGGCGGAGACGGCGGCAGCAGCGTTGGGAAGGGGGCCTCCAGTAGAACGGGGCGTCCGAGAGTCGCTACCTCCGGACGTTCGACGTTTTAGGGCGTGGGGGCGTCAATCCGCCACGACCGGCTTTCCCATTCTTCGGATGGCACCAATAGTTTATAAAACTCGCGCTGGGCTCATCGCGGAGAGTTCCGTACTCGTCGAGTAACCGGGGAAGACAGCCCCGATTTTCTTTGTCTACGGTTTCAAAAGCCCTGCCGCGGTGAGGCGTAGTGCTGACTTAGCGCACACGCCTGGGAACGATGTCGCCTTCGTTTGGTAGCTTTTTTATGTGCACCGATTTTTGAGGTCGCACAATTGGTCCTGACTGGAAGAGCGTGAGAGTTGGTGGGACCATGGTCGATTTGGAAGCGATGGTCTTTTGGGGGGTTGCTGACCTGGCGTAGCGGGTCTTTGGTTGAAAGAGTGGTGAACTGGTGGTCTATGAAAATTTTGGTAATGCCTGAAGGGCTGGTTGTAGGGTGTTGATGAAGGTCGGTAATTGTTATTCGGGCCAGGGGGACGGAATTGAGGAGTGGCGGGGCCGGTTTTTTTTGGCGGGGCTAATTTGGGTTTAGTTCTAAACTGAAACTCGTTTGTCAAAATCGCCATGCATTCTGCTAGGGTTGCTGGGTTCCTTGCTCGGATCAGAGATCCTACTGAATCATCCAGTCCCGTTACAAACACTCGAAGGGCTAAGCCCTGCACGAAGTCAACAAGTTCTTGCGAACTTTGTTCCTTCTGCAAGGAGGCGATGGTACTGTTTAAAATTGCCTCTAATCGAGAATAGAATTCAAAGCAACTTTCAGACTGTTTCTGCCTGAGACGGGCTAGTTCCGCTGTAAGAGTGAACTTGTCCCTGCGTTCTCCGTACGACTCCAGTAAGACGGAGCGTAACTCCGCCCAGTTGTGAGGGTCGGCAGCGAAAACGCGTTTCGCTGGATCGCCTTTGATTCTTGATAGGATGCCCTCGAATAACAAATCGTTTTGTAGGGTATTTTGGTTTGTGGGGTCAAAGAAATGGTTGAAAAGTTTATCGCATACCGTTATAAATCTGGTAAGGATAAGGGGATCGGTGGCGTTAAAGTCTGGGAGCAATACGAAATGTGATTCCTTTAATGTTGGGAAGGGCATAGAAATTTGGCTTCTTAAAGGGAGATTGAAATTTTGCCTACTCGTAATCGGGGTTCCGTCGGAAGTTTGTTCATTTCCCGCGCTTGTTCCTTGGTGGGTTTCCGATGAACCTTCCATTTCGGTGCTGTCTAATCTGGACCAACGGAACGTTCTAATCCAATCAATATAAGGATCGGACCTCGAACGAGACGATGATTTTGTAGTTTTGGGAATTTTGGACAGCCTTGTACAATACTATAGGTAGGTTGTAAAATGTGGCGACAGACAATGTGACAAAATATGACAAAAATAGGAAACAATTATGAAAAAGCTGAAAAGATGTTATGCAGTTAGGTTCAGAGATTCGTCAATCGAGAGGTTCGTTGGATCTGCTTCGAGATGATTTAAAGGGCGTCGGATGTTGTAACTGGAGAGGTGTTGATAAGATTCTACGAAGTGTGACTGAAGCGAGCGGACTGCGTCCCTTCCGACGATTTTTTATTTTTATTTTATTTTATTTTGTTTGTTTTGTTTTAATTCTAGAAGGACTTCTCGCGGAAGCTACTAACCACTCATGGGTTTGATAATTGAATTTAATTATTTAATTTTGAGGTTTCTTAATTTTACAGGCGGGGGATGCCTGGCTTCGGTAATCAGGGCAGATTGGATCGAAGTCTTTTCAGACGGGCGTGTCTGACTTCACTAGTCAACGACTGGAATGAAGATTTTTGTGAAATGACCGGGCTTGGTCAGTACTAGGAACTATATGGGTCAAGATTACCTATAGAATCCTAGGAGTTCTTGGCAAGCTGCTGAGATAGTATACCTGGTATGGTAATCCGATATTCCCTGAATTCTGCGTGATCGGCGAAGTGGAGAGCCGATGCACTTTATCCGATTGTAATTCCGATGCGCTTTCACTTATCACAGTTCGGTTGACGAACTCCCGGGCACTTGAAGGCTTCGACGAAATTTCCGCGGAGACGATGGTCGGTCGCGAATATAATTTCTGAGTGTCGAAATTGTGTCTCCAAATGTCCTACTGACTGCGCCAGTTAAAGTAGG